>JACMZG010001863.1:53181072-53362318 GCA_018340805.1 Microvelia longipes
TAATCACGTCACACGGAACCCCCCAAAATGTGCGTTTCAAGCCTCTTTTAACCATAGAGAGATATATACTAGAGGGGGCATAGCCTATCTAAATCCATTGAGAGGCCTGAAACATCGGTTTTGGGGCTCTGTGTAACCTCATTAAAACCTCCTTCAGACTTAACATAGATGTGCCCTCTCTAGTGTAATATATACTATACTATGTGTATTACGATAATTTTATAACTTTAACCATTGAGATCAAGAATCTTGAATAAAGGGGATGACGCACTAAGTCGAATTGCCATACAAAAAAAAAGTGACCCCCATCGAAAACCAAAAAAATATAGAAAATTAGACGAAACACAACGTCAAAAACCCAATTGCACAATGGTTGGTACAAAACTGCGCATGCTTACAATCTTATTAACAGCGCAGGTCTTAAATTTTAGAGGACAAACTTTACCTCTCAACGGTTCTCATTGCGATTTGGTGAGAAGGTTATAACAAAAACACGCTTAAATTATCGCACACGAAGTAGCAAAGTATAGTCCAAAATCTGAAATTAAATAAGCACGAATGACTTAACAATCACGAGAAGCACAGAAGAAAGTTGGGAAGCCAACTCGACAACCTTGCTGCATAACTTGCGTTTGGCGCCTTTTTTTCATTAAAACAAAGGGGAAGTTAAGTTTGCTCCTATTTCTCTATCTCATGTTTGGTTACAACTTCCTTAAAAATATGGGTGTCAAAGTCCTAAATGTGCAACCCCTTTATTCAAGATTCTTGATTGAGATATCATTACTTAAGAGTTTGATTGAGGTGGACCCATAAAGAGATTTTAGTAATTCTAAAACTATAAAGTTATCTACTAAACTTTAATAATTTTGACCGACCACTTGAATGGAATTCTAAACTTCAAATTGCACAATTACTGTTATCTTTTACCTGTTCTTAAATTGATAAGTTAGAAGTTTAAATATTTAAAGCATTGCTAGACATTTTAAATCATATTAGTCTTGAAGACTATAATTAACATTAATTTATAATACAACTTTCATTCCATTTAAATCAATCTCCTAATAATATTTTTCAATTATTTTCCATGTTTATAGAGAAACAACTGTAAACTGTTTAAACAATTTCATTAAATAAAGTGTAATAAAATGACCTTAAAAGCAAAGAAGAAACAAGGAAACGAGAAAATAAATAATAAAAAGAGTTCCCACAGCGAACTTTTGTATCAGATTGAGAAGCGAATATAAATCGCTCAATAATCAACAAAAGAAAAAAAAATTACAAAACACAAATAAAAGGAACTTAAAAGATTAAGGATAGTGATTGATCAGCCATACCTTGCATTGGGTATATATAATTAACCTTTACAGAAAAGAAGATAAAAAAGAAATTAAGAAGTATACAAAGAAGAATGGAATATTTGTTGATATTATTACCTATGGGTTCAATTTAACATCTATATAGTAAACTTAGCTCCTTCAAATTTGTTAACAGAGAAACATCTTTTTTGTAGAATTCCATAATTACTAAAAGGTAAAGAAAGACTTTTATTCTACAATGTTTATTATAAACAGGAACAATATATTTCAATCCATTTGGATCATCTTCAGGAACTAAAAAAACAGTTCCTGAAAGATGATCCAAATGGATTGAAATATATTGTTTCCTGCTTTATAATAAACATTGTTTAGAATAAAAGTCTTTCTTTACCTAATAGTAACCTTCAAATTATTAATATAACCAAACGAACGGTACAAAATTACCGTACATACTCAATTCATTTAGAGGCTTGAAGCATCATTTCGGTGTTTTCAGGGGCTCTGTAACCTTATTGAAACCTTCTCCTATTAGTAAATTAAGGTTATAAAAATCAATTTATAGCTTCCCTTACACATTTTTTGTTTTGATTTGAATTTTAAACATTCTGCTATATAAGTTTTTGTAATTTTGTTTGGATTACTTGATTATATTGATAGTCGAAGGTAATCAGGTTACTTTTTCGATGTTTCAAAATACTATCATTAGGGCATCTCTTAGTAAAATACCTTTATGCTACTGTTTCAAGGTTTATAGCTGTTGAGGTTTACTTTTTAGATGTTTTAAAATTTAACTGATAGGATCTCTCTAGTAATAATATATCTATGATGTTTTCAAAATTTAACTGATTGGGCCTCTCTAGTAATAAAATCTTGGAGTGCCTATATAAAAAATTGTTTGGGGGGGGGGGGTCCCCCAAACTCGTCCAGACTTAATGCGACTGGAGCGTAGCCACGAGACGGGAAAACCCGTAGGTCTGTAGGTTGCCGAGGTCACTAAATAATAAGCATACTATAATATTGAATACCTAATTTCCAAAATGTTATTATAGTGCTGTCACTCAGAGATATCATCATCCGATCATAACTCTTTTACCTAGTAGACGACTTACAAAAATTAAAAGTGTATATGTATAAATGCTGGCACTTCTTTAGATAGTTACTCCCTTTTAGGGGAGTACTATACTGATTTTTTTTTATCTATGTGACCTTCTTTAGGATTGTTACTTCCCTTTGACAGATCAGACCTGGTTACTCCCTTAGTTTTTTGATTTTATTACTAATCTTCATTATATTTTACCTTATTATTACACTTCTTACCCGGAGATGTAGAAAAGCATTGGGGCTTTTGTTGGGGTTGGAATCGGGGGGAAAAAGACAAAGATATGGATCTTAACAAGGTGAGTAACCATTTAAAGAAGGTCTCTGAGAACCTCTTTCAGATGGTTATTCTCCTATCAAACTCGGTATGGGGGAGTAACCATTTAAAGAAAGTCTTTGAGTAATTCTTCTTTAGATGGTTATCCTTTTTCTGGTACTTTTATAGAAATTGAGGTCCCTCATTGGTCCATGTATTTTCACATCCTGTCCGATTAGAGGTTAAATATCTCCAGTTTATTTTTAATAAATTTATTATATTCAATACTTTGTCTATAATGTCGCCCCATGGGAACTTACATAGAAAAAATACCGCTGTTTGAAGGTCCCTTTCCTATTAAAGTGCCCCTTTTCTTCTTTCTTTGTTTTTCACATACATTTTTGCCAAAGGAAATGCCCTAAAACCTTTAAAGATGACTGACTAAGCTTAAAGTAAGTAACTAAGCTTCAAAACTAGTGCAAATAATAGTGCGTACTTATAATTTAGAGGCATAGTTTTATACAACCATCTGGATAATTATGTGCATTTCCTTTGGAAAATACATACAAAATGAGTTATGAGCAGTGCTTGACAATTGAGGAACTGCTTAGGTTCTAAAGCATGAACCAGAACCATGAAATAGGCATGGTTCTTGCAGAAGCAAGAAATGGGTTGTTTAGCATGGAAACACGCATTCTAAATGAAATTCGCCCGACAGTGGACCACCGCATTAGAATTATTTATTTAGTAGTTGTAAACTTATATAATGTGAGAAACTATAAAAATTATCATTCCAACCAGGATTGTTGTTAAGCACGGAAACACGCATCCAATGGAAATTCACCCGACATGTGGACCACCGCACCAGAATTTTTTTGTTAAAAATGTTTGTTTTTTTTATTTTGTTTCTCGTAAAAAAAAGGCTAATAGTTTTTTTAAGTGTAACTAAAAAAATCTAACAAAAAATAAATGTTTTTTTGTTTATATATATATAAATATATATAAACACACACAACTTATGGAGCCTATAGTCGGTGAAGGAAGTTATGCAGCCTATAGTTAGTGAAACATTTATGGCTATTAACCCAGGTTAAGTTTTTTTAACTTGAAATGGCTTTAAAATGTAATGTAGCTTAGTTATCTCAAGTCTAGGACTGTGTTTCCTCTTATTTTCAAGGATTTGAACTGTTCCACCCAGTTTAGACTGCACAGGATGTCGCTCTGCCTACAAAACCAACTGGTAAACAACCCACTGGTATTGTCAGATAAATTATTACCCTCACCACTGACTCCCGAAGTTCTCATAATTCTACATAAATAAGGATGTAAATAAATAAACTAGATATATTTGTATAAATAACGGAACTCCTGTATTTTGTAACAAATGTTTACAATATAAGTACATCATGCCAATTTCATTGTTATTAATAATATACATTGTTTTTTTTACTTAAAAATATTTCTAGTTTATTTTTATAAAATAAACACATTATTTATTTATTTAAAGAAATTAAAATGATTAATAACCGTGTAATTTAGAAAGGTCACATCGGAGGTATTATTTTAATTAAAATATATTATAATGCTTAATTTTGGTCAAAAAATTATGCAAAAAGAATAGGGGAGATTCAGCTCTCGTGTTTCAACTAGTACTTATTAATAAAAAAACTTATCTTAACTATAAGTTTCTAAAAAGGCAACCTAGCCACACTATATTCAAATTTGGCTCTTAAACAAAAAAATAATATTTAATACAATCAGTTATGTAAAAAATATTGTGGGACCAGTTTAGCTTTTTAATATATTTTCTTTTAATTAATTAAAAATTATTACTAATTTGTATATGCATAGATTTTAAGTCATTGGATTTGATAAAATAGAGCAAGCAAGCAACAAAGAGGTTAAGAAATAACTTAAAAAATATTTTATAAAAAAATAAATATCTGAATTAGCAAATCTCTTGAATGTCTTTTAACTAAATTCTAGAACTAAGAATTTAGTTTCATTGTTCTGCTCTGCTTCAAAATTTTTTTTTTTTAAAGATTTTATATCTGTTTTTTTACAAAATAATAATGGTTTATATTCATGTTATGTAGTTATAAATAAAACGAATTATACAGTCAATGTGTTCTTAAATAACATACTACATTAAAGGTACTTGATCCATTTGCCACTATCATGGTACATTGGCAACTAAGCAATAAGAAAAAAATAATGAGGGTGCAAGTTATTGTTTATAATTATCTTATTGATTTTTATGCCTAAAAAGAGAAAATCCTAACAAAATCTTAAGAGAAACGTACCTATGTTGAAACAAACTCATGTCTCTGTCACACAAAGGAGTTTCCAGGACATCATGCTTTTAATAGAAACGTGTTATGTTAAACTTAAGGAGCTTTCAGGATATCACGCCCTGAATAGAAACATGTTATGTTAAACTTAAGGAGTTTTCAGGATATCACGCCCTGAATAGATACGTGTTATGTTAAAATTTAAGGAAGTATATCCATGTATTCAAACTTAAAAGAATACCTTTTATTTCAAATTATAGTAAACTTAGGCATAATGATACGTTAACTGAGAAATTAAATATTTTTTTAATTTCTTCATTTAGAATAGGAAAAAGGATGTTTGTTTCAACTGCAATTAGTACCTAACAAATTATTAAAATTTAAGTATTTAAAATATAAAATTAAAACTGATCAGTTTTGAACTTTACAGGCAAAAACAAAGTCAAAGCAGAGCAAAATAAATAAACAAAAAAAAGGATCCAACAAATAAAAAAAAGACCAACAATTAAGTCGTAATATTTTCTATATTTAATAAATTATAAAATTAATTAATCGTAAGTCCTTAATTTGATAACAAATAAATTATTTTTTTTAAAAATATTTCCTATTTAAAATAAAAAAGATAGTTTGAGTGTCAGTTTTGGATACCAAGAACCAAGGTGTCTAGCAACCAGAGCAAAACATGTTTCGGTTGAAGAATGAAAGAAAATAAATCTGTAGGCATAACAACATTTTATTTGCAGAGCGCTTTCAATCTAACTAAAGGCCATCACATCGCAAAACTTATTTTGCTTAAAAATGAGAGGTTTTTAACTGAGATGTTAAAAAAAAGAGAGGTGAGTCCATATTTTTTGTTAGATATTAGAGTGAGACTCTACTATCTAATAAAAAATGAATTAAAGAAGAAAGGTGAGTCTATATTTTTTGTTAGATATTAGAGTCAGACTCTACTATCTAATAAAAAATGAATTAAAGAAGAGAGGTGAGTCTATATATTTTGGTAGATATTAGAGTCAGACTATAATATTTTATTGTGGATTGTCCTTCAAAACTATACACAACAGTATGATCTTTAATTGTAAAATTTGTAATATTTATAATGTATATTTATGATTGTATATATTTTTATTTTATTTGTGGCAATAAAGGAATTTTTGAGTTTATTATCTAATAAAAAAATGTATTAAAGTAGAAGAGAGGTGACTATGTTTTATTTTAGATATTAGTAGAGTTAACTGATATCTAATAACAACAAAGACTTACTTCTCTTCTTCTCCTGAGCTCACTGATGATGGCTTTTAGTTAAGTTAAAAGCACTTAGCCAATAAAGTTTTGTTTTTTTAGAGGCTTCTATTCTATTAATTCTACAGATATGTTTAGGTTACTTTAAAACAATAATAAATTAAAAATGGTTAAGACATAGGATAAGGGTTAGGAGACGGTAACAGTACAATACAAACACAAGTACATTCACCAGAAGATAAAAACTGACAGCAGTAACCAGCTTACTAAATAAATTATACTATTTATTTGAACTAAGCGTCTGATAGTTACCTAAGACGTTTACATTTTATGTCATATTAAATTTTTTCAAAACCTTTGAGTATTTAAGTAAATCATTCAGTAAATAACTGCTAATTTTTATCTTATAATAACAAAATTGTTTATTAATGTTTGTGACAAATAATATTGTTGTAAATTACAAAGAATTATCTATTTCTAAATAACAATAATTAATAATTATTCAAGGATTAATGTTTTTGGGAGAATTTATTCCTCCAGTAAAACGACCCTCTAAAACAATAATGTACTTTTAAGCAAAAAGTGTCAGACATTTTTAACGTTACCTAGGTCTAATATGACCTAGCACCTTTTAGCCGTAGCATATCTATTTAGAGGTAATATTACTTCAACTCATAAGTATAATAAAAGTAAATACTTTTGGCCTTAACAGCCATAGAGATATATACTAGAGGGGGCATAGCCTATCTCAATACATTGAGAGGCCTGTAACATCTTTTAGGGACTCTGTGTAACCTAATTGCAACCACCTTCAAGAGAGAGTTGAGGTTATAATTAATAAATTTATTAGTTTCCCTCACATTGTTTGTGTTTTGATTTTATTTTTAATGTTTTACTATATAAGTTATTGTAATTTTGTACTGATTATTATTCGATTATATTTATAAGCGAAGGTGGTCAGGTTACTTTCTTGATGTTTCAAAATTTAACCTATAGGGCTCCTCTAGTAATAATATCTCTATGTTTACACCCAATTACAATGAGTAATCAATAAGATAGCATTTATGAGGAAAAGACAGGAATTACACCCACATACAAGAGAAGGCATTACACAACTAAAATCTTAATAACAACTCAATAGCAGGCAGTTTACAGTAAAAATAAGTTTATGCATATTTTTGGTCGTCATAGAACTAACAATATTTATTAAGTCATAAAACTAACTTAATTGTTCCTTAAGTAACAGTAGAATCATTTAAACATTGAAAAATCGAATTTGTCAAATTTTTCTTTTCTGATGGATTACGTATAAAATTAAGAATAAATTGGGAACCCATCATGTGCACTGTTGTTTAAAATAAGTAATTGTGAAGCAATTGAGATTACTACTGCAAAAGAGATAAACAAATCATAAAGGATGAGAACAATTATTTTGTGATGTTTTTATTTTTAAAGATAATATATATGTAACATATGTATGGGATTTTTTGCTATTAAGTCATTCTAATAGCAAATTAATGGAAAAAATAAAACTAATTTAATAGGATTAAATTTATAGGAAATAAGTTTTAAACTTGAATTAACATTTGATATTTGAAACCTGGTGGTAAAATTAATTATTCCGGATATTAAATTATTAAAGACCAAAATTGATTGTAAGAACTTCAAAAGAGTGCTTTCTTTGCAGGGTTTTTACAATAATTGTAAATACAATTTTGGAAGCTTCATTTTAGGAAAACTACCAACTTGACATGTGATACATACAATGTATTTTGAATAAATACAAATCATCTAAAAAACATTTAAAAAGTTCAGCAATATATTGTTTTAAATATTCTGAAGATGACTCTAAAAATTCAGAATATTTATTTGTTATAATATAAATTATAAACATAAAAATTAAAAAAATAAAATAAACAATACCTGTCAAGTTAGTACTTGTACTAAATGTTGAACATAGTTAAATAATATTTGTTCCTTTCGTGTTCCACAGTAATTAATTTATTTAGTATTAAAAATTGATTAACAGCATTGTGCAAACTGGCGCTATAGTCCTCTTAAAAAAAAAAAATTAAAACTTTAAATTAATTCAAACTAAAGCAATTAAAAATTGAGAGATAATGAATTTGAACAGCTAATGAAATCTAACAATAATATTTTTTTTCAAAATTACTTTATCTTGTTCAGCTACATCTTTAACTCACAACTAAATAGAAAAAGAAAAATGTTGATCAAATCTTTATCAGTAATGTTTTATTTTAAGGTGAAATCTGACCTGCTTAATTCATGAAATCAATTAATTTTAAAAATATTTTTGTAATATTAAAGCTGTGTTACTATTAATACTTCATAAGCACAATTTTTTATTATGCTTATTTTTCCCACACAATTTAAATTGAATATTTACCAAGAACTTTACCGACTAATTTACCAAAAAAAGACATTATTAAAGCAAAACACTTCTTCATAATGTATAAAATAGATTTTTACAAGTGCAGATTTTCTCATTTTGTTAATAAATTTAAGTAAGACAGCAACCAATTTATTTTCTTGGGTTTAATCACAATGAATCAGTTTTTAAATGAAATCAAGCAGATATATTACCACAACGAAATTCAATAAAATTTTTTTTAAATCAATTCATTATTTACTTTGTTTTATGTACAACATACATATTGTTTTTAATTTAATAAATAAAAATAAAATCGGGAAAGAGATAAAAATTAATAAATAAAAAGTAAAAATTTTATTTAAAATATGTTTTCCTAAAAAATAAATAATTTAATAATTAAAAAAATGTTTAACCTTATAACAATACTGTGACAGCAGACAAAAATACAAATTAAAATTAGGCTGTGACGCACTCACCAAGCATTGCCTCACCAATCTTTCTACGCAAATACCAGCTAACCTTCTCAATACCCACTTAAAGATTAAAATTTAGGACTTACTTTGAATTAGTATTAAGTCCATTTCAATTAAAATCAACATGCTTTCAAAATAGGAAAAAAATATACATATAATTTATGAGCTGTAAATTATAAACGAAACACTCATCACAATTATTAAGAATTAATAGTAACATACTTAAAATTAATATTCTTTAAGCAAATATGGCTTTTTTTACTAGTTTACAATGTTTATTATAATATTTCATCAGCAATTTTTTTTGCAACGCTCAAAATTGCATAGATAAAAAAATATGATTTATATTTTTTTATATAGGAAATACTGATTTTTTAATGACGAAAAAAATAAAAATTGTGAATGCTATCACAGTGTTAACTATTTTATTCAATGTTTTACATAAATACAACTTTTGTTTTTATTTAATATATAATCTTAATATTTACACTCATAAGTTTAAATTATTTATAATAAAATTAAAACCTCCGAACTTCAATAAAAAATGACCTATTTAAAAAAATTAAAATGCACAGGGATTTGTTTTAGGAATAAAATTTTATTTATATAGAGGAGCCAACCTAAACTACCGCGATAAAACAGGCAGCCAAAGAAATATCCAAACATTATTTTAAGAAAATTACACGGAAAATATAACTATGTACAATAATAAATTACAAAGGAAAAATAATTATATCTATACAATTTTTTTTAAAGATTTCCACGAGTTCCACCACAAAAAAGAAAAAAATATATAAAACAAATTATCAACAATCAAATAATAAATTAAATATTTAATTTAAAAAAGTTGCTCGTTGTCCCTCGAGGGGAAGGAGCAATGTCATGTGCTAATAGTCATCGGGTTAAGCGTAAAAATATTATATTAATATAAAAATATACAAAGTAGCGTGTGGGGTCGACAGCTCCCCCCACAGGAGTTGCGACACACACACTCGTGCACGTAGTGTCCATGTTGTAGGAATGTTACTATGTATCGGATTGCTCGAGCGAAGCAGCTCTCTGCCGCGCTGCAGCCGCCGCTGCCGCACGTCCAGCACTACTACGTAAATTCTTTTTCTCAACTATGTCGATGTGTTGGAGAGGAGTCGAAGGTTTTTTACCTCTTCCTTTAGGCTTAGGCTTCTTAGGCTGAGGTTCAGGGGTGGGTTCCCGTGCAGGTACCGGAGACAGAGTGGGAGGGTCCTCGGGCTGAGTGGTGGGAGGGGATGGAGGAGGGGGCTCGACCTCCATGTTCTCACTGAGAGGAAGAGGAGCGGGCTGAGGTGATTCCTTTCCCAGGGTGGGAGCTTGTTCCGGCTGGGGAGTATCGTCCACAGACTGGGGTACCACAGCAGACTGGTTCACCAAAGCAGGAGGGGGTGGGCTCTGTGTGGTGCCTAGAGAGGATGTTATGATGGGTAAAGCAGTAGACTCGCTGCTACTAGTACTGGTTAGTATGATTGGCAAGCCTGGTATACTGATGGGAGTACTACTGGGAGGTAACGGCACTTCCACACTTCCCGTCGTACTCGCCCTACTAGTCGGTCTACTGGGAGAAGGCACTAATATCTGTTCACTCTCTATGTCTTCTTTCTTCTCTATAGTCAGTTCTGGCCTTGACTTCTTAGCCGTACCTAAATCTTCCACTGAAAAAGGCGTCGTTTCTCTTTTTCTTTTTGAAACTTCTTCAGATTTCTTGATGGGTGTTCCTTGAGTATCTTGAGGCAAACGAGCGAATAACAAGTCTGCGGAGGTCCTGGAAAGAGCTTCCAGAGTCTCTTTGTCCTGAGGTTTGAAGGAAGCGGGCAGGGCAGCCGCAGCCATCAACCCACGCAAGCTATCCACAGGGTGCATGTCTGATTTCGAGGATTTAGATGATTTGGAGGATACTCTGGATAGAGATTCTAATAGTTGAGTATCTTGAGGCAGAACAAATTGTTGTCGACTACTTCTAGATGAACTCTGTGATGATGTATTTGTGGGAGCAGTATTGGCTCTAGAGGAGGAGGAAGAGCTGGACTTGCTGGTGGGAGGGGGAGCTCTCAGTCCACCATTCAATAAACCTAGACTATCGTAAGCACCACCGGGTTGTAGAGAGAACGGGTTCAACCCTCCCAGACCTAGAGGGGAGTAGAGTAGAGACGGGTTGGGGAAGAAAAATGGTAGGGAGGACTTGGGTTGTTCCTGGGTAGGCTTGCTGCTCCTCGAAGAAGAGGAAGACGACGGAGTCTTGCTCTGCTTGGAGGTCGAGGGTTCCATGCCCTCCCCCAGCCCTGGCAGTCCCAGTCCAGCAAGGTTGGCAAACAGAGAGTTAGTCAGATTTACATTGGTCAGACCCGACAGAGCAGAGCCGAAAGGAAACAGCAGAGGGTTCTTGGGATCGAATCCCCCCAGTGAGAGAAGAGCCGGGTTGATTCCTGCTAGAGATGGGAACTGCATTCCACTGGCAGAGCTGCTACTGTTTTGATTACCTACACCACCTGCACACAAACCAACATTAAAACATAACACTTTCTTCCAATGTGTTACATATCAGAAATATTATGAATATATTACTTTTAAAGAATAAGTTCAAAGTGTTGGCTAAAATTCTAATGAATTATTTTATTATGAAGAAACTATTCTATTCTACAACAGAAACCTATAACATAGTTAAAATAAATCCATCCTACAAAATTACACTACAGCTGTATCTTAAATTTAAAAACTAAATGAAACTAAAAGGTCATAGTTCTTATCCTGTTTCAGTTGCTATGACTACTAATCCAATATTAGCAATAACTACGGAACAGGATCCTAAGTTGAAGTCCTCTAAGTTAAAACAAAGGCAATGCTAATTTAGAGACATCAAGTCCCTACTTCACAAGGTATCCCTGGCGTCAAACACGGCTGTATTCAATTATTTTTTTCACTTATGGTTGCCTCCAAGTTTGAACTTTTTCAAGGCTCTAATTGAAAGAGATTAAACAAAATTGAGATAAAACTGTTTTATAGACATTTTTTTTTGTAAAAAACAATGTCATTTCTATTTCTTTCAGAAATGACATATTTTTAACATGAAAAATGTCTGTATAAAACAGTTTTATCACAGTTTTGTTTGTTTCTTTAAGTTTTAAATTTAAAACATCTAATTTAAAAATCTAAATTTAAATTTAATTAGTGTTTTTATTTATTTAGAACCTGTAAAGAGAGAAGTCCTTATAATTTATTATGTATTGAGAGAGTCAGTTACCTTGTGTGGAGGATGAGGTTGCAGAAGGTGGACTAGCCAGAAGAGGAGGTCTACCAGGCCCCTTCTTAGCAGCTGCCACAGCGGCAGCAGTGGCTTGCTGCATGCTCTGAGCACTGCTGGTGGCAACACTGCTAGCACTACTGCTACTAGGCGAGGATTGGTTGACTCTCTTAGCCAGGTCAGATGGCAAGTTACCTCTTTCCTTAACCAACTCAGCCCACTTGGGATCCACATCATACATGGGGTTCTCAAGCAACCACTGGGCAAGTCTCTTAAGCTGCGGTGCTTTGCTACCGGTCAACTGCAACACAAGTACACATTAGATATAAAGGGAAACCAAATCAATCCTAACAAATATCCCACTTCTTCGAGGTATTAATTAATAACTTTTTAACATTAGTTTACCAAGTGCCACCAAAGCAAGAGAAACAGATATTGTTGTGACTTGGATTTCAAAATGTTTATAAAAGGAACTGCTGTTTAGCTGAGAGGTTACAGTGCATAGCCACAGGCATTACAGAACAACTGAACTTGTCTGTGTTATTTCATACAATATACTGGTCTGACAAAAGCAAATCAGTGGACATTCCTTCAGTTAGAGCTTTGCTAACTTTTTTTCTCTAGAACATCTTTATACTACTTAAGGTTTAATAGAATATGTCTGATTTTTAAATTTGCCTATATCTTCATAAACATGATAACATGGAAAAACATACCTTTCTAAGGTTATTGTGTATTTTGGAATGTAAATTAAAGATTTTAGTTGTACTTTCATTAATATTTGAACAATTATATCTCTAGTTCTATTTAACAAATTTTAATGGTTAAATTAAAACATTCATTTGTCACAAATTTCATAAACTTAAAAAAGACCCCTTTCTCAAAGATCCCTTTGAGAAAAGCTGATTTTGGGGCCATTTATTGGATTTTGAAGGAGACCAGGGGCCAAAACAAATCAATCTAGTGGGTTAAACCTTTGGGGCTCGACAGTCACAAAATTTGCAATTGGCTCTTAGGACTAACAGGTTTATACAATATAGTCTTATCTAATTTGATAAACTTGTCACTGTTGGATCAAGGATTTTCAGTTGCTAACTTTCATGCTAACACAGACATCAAAGATTCTTTATCAATGCTATCCACTATTTTCATTTTAATTCCTTTTGTTAATGTCATTCAAGATGTTTTGACATTATTAATTTGTTAATGTTATAATGTTCAAATAGAGTGAATTTACAATATTACTTTAATCTAGTTTGTGATTCATCTAACTTTAATCAGATCTCATTACCTTTTATTTATTAACTTAAATTTACAATTTCAGTACTATATTCAAAAAGAACATAATTTAAAAAAAATGTGTTCTTATTTATTGTAATAACTATTTGTTCCTTGGCCCCATATTTGTACATGATTTATGTTTCTCTGTACAAATTATCTTAATTAAAAAAAATTTTTGGTTATAATTAGTTATTTAGTGTATAAGAAATCTAAGGGAAGTGGAAGAACAGTAAAGCAACTGAACTTCCTCCTTTTTACTTTTTAAGATATCATTTTATATTTTAAACCAGTGTTGTGTTGTAAAAAAAATAAATAAACCTTTTTAATTAATTTATTTATTTACATGGTTTAAAAGATTCAAATGCTTAAATATTAGCGAGTAAACAACATAACAATAACTACACTGAGAAATACCTCTTAGCAGCTAGTATTATTAGTTATTTCAAACTACAGCTGTTATTGAAAGAATTGTGATTTTATATAAATACAAGGAGGGCGTAATTACCTTCTTGCCAGTAAGCCTGTTGATGACAGAGACATTCTCCTCCCCTGTAAGTTTCTTCCAGTCTAACAGGGTAGGATCTATCCTGGGTCTTCTCCTTCTGGCAAGGAAATCAGCCGTAGACATTCCTTCGCTCATGCTAGCACCACTCTGCTCCGCCAACCACTTGTTGACCTGTCGGTAAACAAAAATCTACAATAAGCTTCAATCCTAAGGAGATAGGGAAGCAGTAAGTGAGGACTTTTAAACTTTAAATCACTATTAACATAAATATATACTACTAAAGTATAACACGGGGTTTATAATTAATTGACAGTAGAGAGGCTCTCTATATTTATTGTCATCAATCATCAGACCAAAATTCAACTAATAAGACTCATCAAATCAGACAAAGAACGGCTCTCATATCTTTATAATAGAGGTCATCCAATCATCAGACCAAAATTCAACTATAGGAGATTTATTGTCATCAATCATCAGACCAAAATCAACTAATAGAGAGGCTCTATTTATTGTCATCAATCATCAGACCAAAATACCTAATAGAGAGGCTCTCTATTTATTGTCATCAATCATCAGACCAAAATACAACTAATAGAGAGGCTCTCTATTTATTGTCATCAATCATCAGACCAAAATTCAACTAATAGAGAGGCTCTCTATTTATTGTCATCAATCATCAGACCAAAATTCAACTAATAGAGAGGCTCTCTAGTAATAGTATAACATGGTTATAAATCATTAGACCTAGTATTGTTTAGGTTAGGTTAGGAAGGTTATAATTAAAAGGCATAATTAGAGTTAACTTTGTAAGACAGAAAACGTTATAGGGACATCTATTTTAAATTATTAAAGCTTTTGAGGAGGAATAGGTCCATAATAATATAAAAAAAACTAATTTTGCCGAGCTTTCGATATAATTTTATCTTTTTCAAGGCTTAACATAATAAGTAATAACAAAAAACAGTTACATGGTTGCTAACAAATAGATGTTTGGACAACAATTAGAGTAACAGACAAATAAATATAGTTAACTTTGTCTTAAGCTTTAATAATTAATTGTAGCTGAATAAAGGGAATCATGTTTAAGGGAGATTGGCAAGAGAGAGCTCTTGTCCTGTCTCACAGCAACACTGAAATAATTCCCAAATAAAACTTAATAACTTTCAGAGCTTTTGGACTGTTATAAATTGTAATAACTATTAAATTGATGAAGACTTCAATCCTTTTTTAAAATTTATTGAAAATAAATTGACAAAGAACTTTTGCCCAGGGATCCTGAGCTTCTTCAGTTCTTGAAATTGACAACAGTGAAAAAGTTTGATAATTAATAAAATTTTGAATATCTAACTAAGTAAATAAAAAAAGGAAATTATAATTTAAAATTACCCTTTTTTTGTAAATTTATTTATTTACTTAGTTAAGATACGTGACATAAAAAAAACATTCAAAATTTTATTAATTTTCAAACTTTTATATTTTTGTCATTTTCATGGACTGATGAAGCTCAGGATCCCTTGGTCAAAGCTCTTTGTCAATTTATGTTCAATCAATTTTAAAAAAGGATTGAAGTCTTCATTAATTTAATTGTTATTGCAAATAAAACTTGACCAATATAGTTAGGTTGGTTACTTTTATAAACTAAAAACAGATAAGACTGAAAACTATAATATAACTGGGTGTGGGTGGGGGGGGGGGGGGGCTACTATTCTAAACTACAGAGGCTTTTTAAACTCTACAAATTAAACCGAGATTCATACTGTAGAGCACATGCTCTATTATCTATTATGTTAAAAGACAAATTCATCAACCACATGACACCTAAACCTTCAATTATTCTTTGTGAATTAAATTCTTTGTTTAAATTCAAATGTTAATTAACCATTAGTTGTTTTGGACAGAGATTTTGTGGTATATGTTAAACATGGTTTAAAATTTAACAACACAATTGAGTTAAAAAAAAAGAATTTAATTGTCAAACCACAATACATAAAAAAAAGGAAACTGACCGGTTTCAACTATTAATTAGTCATCATTGAACATTAATCGTTGACTAATTAATAGTTGAAACTATTAATTGTTTCCTTTTTTTATGTATTGTGGTTTGGCAATTAATTTTTTTTAAACTCAATTGTGTTAATTAACCACTTACCAGGCTATTAAAAACCATAGATTTATAAAACATAATAAGTATTTAATTAACATTTTTAATTTACTCAAAGTTTTATATTAAAACTTGTTTTAATTGAAAACCTCCATTATATTGTAATCATGGAGACTCAGAGAAATTTTCATCGTATGTGAATGATGAACATACCTTGGCATCAGTAGAAAAGGAAGACATTTTTGAGAAATCCGATACTTTAGTTATATCAGCAATCATCTGATCATAAGTTTTCTGCCTACTGCTGCTAGACGAGCTGGTATGGTGGTTACTCTGTTTGGATGACATGTGTGCTGTGGTAGCATGCTGCTGGGCTAGTAGTTGCTGTTGCAGAGAGTGCTGCTGTCTAAGCAGCTGGTTGTGTTGTTCTAGGTAAGCTGATAGAGGTGTGCTACCAGTCACAGAAGTGCTGCCACTACTCGAAACTTGTAACCCTAAAGACGTATTAAACCAAATAAGTAAAAAAATAAATTCCTTGTCAAGGAAGAAATCTCTACTCCCCTTCGGTGTGGTATCACTAGATTTTTCTCTCATTCAAACCACTAAGGCCCGTATTCAAAGACGTTCCTAACATTTTCCTAACTTTTCCTAACAATTTTCCTAACATTCTCCTAACTCCTAACTATCTCCCTAACATTTTCCTATCGTGTTTTTAAAAGTCTTTTAGAGGCTTCGCATGATTTTATTTAGTAAGAACGTAAGGTAGTATTAAGTCAAAAAGTGAATACCATTGTAAGTAACGTTAGATATCGCAAAATATTCAATGTTATTAACTTATTACCTGGATTTACGACACACTTTGTCATAAACAACAATGCGGCCTTGCTTTGGCGAATGTTAAATATATTAGAAACTTTATTTACATATGTTTGCAGTTAATAGTAGAGTTAATACAAATACAATGTTCAATTATTGTAACAGCTTTCATAAATAAAGCAGTTATTCAAGCGTTTCAAGTTGATCGTGGACCAGGTTGTACGAATCCAAAGGTGTCTAAATGAAGACCTGTTAATCAGTGCAACATTGTTTTCATTTTGCTAAATCGTTTACACAATTTTGTTTTTTTTCGATTCTTGTCATCAAATTCATTTTTGTTTGTGTAAATTTTTTTTGGATATAATAATGGCTGAATTATCACACCGGACCAACTGAATTTCCTCTTTGAATCGATAGCCCGCCACAAACAGACCATAGAAATAAAAAATCTGATTGTGTTAAAAGAATTTCAGGGTAAAATTCCCTAATAGTAAGGTAAGTGGATTAACAGTAACTTATAATTATGTAAATTTATGTAGATAGTTATTTAATACGGACAAAGTGTGTGTAAAATCCAGGTTATAAGTTTAATAACATTGATTATTTTGCGATATATTACATTATTTACAATGGTATCACTTTTTGACTTAACTACCTTAGGTTCTTACTAAATAAAATCATGCGAAGCCTCTAAATGACTTTTAAAACACGGGAACGATCATTTAAATTTCGTGGCTTAAAAACATTTCCCTTACCTAAACCTAAGGGAGTGTTGGAGTTAGAAATGTTAGGAGAATGTTAGGAAAATGTTAGGAAAATGTTAGGAAAACGTCTTTGAATACGGGCCTAAAACTATTTCAACTCAAATACTTATAACACTCATAAATGTTGTATTAATCAATAATGTGCGTCAAAAAGAAGAAGAAGAAATCAGAACTGGGATATGAAAGTAATCAAATAAAACTTTAATAACTTCAAGATGATGAAAACGTAACAGAGTCTTATTAAATTATTAGTATTATTAAATAACATGTGTCTTATTTAACAATTTTCCAAGCCATACAGTATAGCTTAACAATACATATGTCACATCAAAAATAAACTAAAAAACAACTTAATCAATTAAAATTTAACAAATAGTTTATCAGTGTTATTGACTTTTATATTTTCTTCCCTCTGAAAATATAATTTTGTACACAGGAATAAATAATTTCTCCTGGGCCAAGCCTTGCACTCCCCCTCCCACCCCATTATAATGCCTCTCTCCCATTCTCTTGCCCATTTCTCTTACCTTGAGACCTGGCATCTATTATTACCTCAGGAATCCTCACAATTACTTAGGTTGATTATACCTAGCTTTATTCTCTAGGTGAGTTAATAACTACACATGATTCCATCTTAAACACGGAGAATGGAAAATAAAGGAATGAGGAGACACAGCTACACTTCCTCTTAAAAGTGAGTTTTAAAGAGTGAACATGTGGTGGCATACCTGGGGGCAAGTCTTTGGGTGAAGGTGAAGCCATAGACACGGGCTGCCTCATGCTGGCAGAGGAAGGTATAGTGGTAAGAGTAACACTGGGTGACGGAGTGGCTCGGGAAGTCACCGTCTTCATCTGCTCTTTAGCAGCACTCAGTCCCAGCACTATCTCATCCAGTTTTCTTCTCTTCTTTTCCTTACCCACTACAGGCTCTTCTATAGGCTGCAATATCAGTCACAAAAAGTTTAGATAACATCATCGTTAGTTAGCAAAAATGCGTAAAATCTAACAGAAATTGAGTTAATGGGTAACTCAATTTAAACAAAGACAGTCTGTTTGACTATGGGGGAGGGAGACTGCCACTACAACCACCTTCATTCAAAGTGCAACATTTTAATTTTAGCAAATACAATCAGTATTTCTGCTTTTCCACAGATACTACCATGTTAACAATTTGAATTTGCCACCCTTTTCTGTGTATAATTTTTATATCTGCTTCTTTTTCTTTTTTATTAATGTTTTTTATAACCTTTATTGTTAAGCATTAAAGACGAGTGTTGTTTTCAATGAAGACGGTTTTATAGTGTATTATTTAACCCATACCGATTTATTAACATAGCTATTAAATATGGTACAATAAAACAATTATTGTAGAACACAATAAAAAAAATTATTGCGTTCCACTCACTCAAGGTTTAATCATAATTACCAGTTCCAGGCATTTTATAGTTTAACTGTGAGTGAGTATGTGTGTCATGCCTTACTCCCGCTGAGAATATGCTAGAGTTAAAACTTGGCACAAAATCAGACTTAAGGTCTAGTTGAGCTGCCTTGGAGATGAAATGTTTTAGACAGTGTTAACTTATTGTTTCAAGTTATCAACAATTTTAAAAAAGTTATTAAAAATAAAAAAATGACCTATCAAGTTGAAATTAGGCACTCGTGTATACGTAAATCAATCAAGAAAATTTTATTATGACATCCGTCCAAATTTCAATGATATTAACTTTATAATTTTCAAACTTTAACAACCTATAACTTTTAACTTTTAAGTACTACACACACACACATATATATAAAGATATCAAATAAATGTATGTAATATATATCTAAGTATCAATATAAATATAATAGGCATTTATTTGAAAACCCTCAACAAAAAAGCATACAAATAAGTAAGGCAAGTATCTGGTTTAAGTAGTTCAAGTGGTTGCAGAATTTGATACTTGTGTTAGTGTTTCAGTAGTTGTCTGAGTTCAGTCAAAGCTAGTTGATCAACAAGTGTCATGGCTAGTTGATCAACAAGTGCCATGGCTAGTGATCAACAGTGTTGGTAGTTGATCAAACAAGTGTCATGGCTAGTTGTCAACAAGTGTCATGGCTAGTTGGTCAACATGTCTTGACTAGTGAGAACTACAAATTAAGCAAAGATAATCAAATAAGAGATTACTTACACAATTCTTTCTCTGCATTAGTTTGGAAAGAGTATCATCTAGTTTACTCTTAGAGGATAGAGGGGTGGAGGGAAGGCTAGAATGGCTGTGAGCTGAAGGAGGATGAGAACCACTGTGTTTGCTTTTGATAGAGAAGTCCTGCGGAGCAGCCAGGTCTACAGCTGGAGTAGCAGGTGAAGAGTGGGCGTGAGCCGGGGCAGGTGAGGCTTTGGCAGACAGATCTAGAACTGTAGCGGCTGCAGCCCCTCCTGCAGGGCTGGGAGAGGAACTGCCCCCCGGTGTGGCCACTTTACCCACAGTCAGGTCGAACGGTAGACTCAGTACACGGGGTGTTGTAGATATCTGCTGATGGGCAGGAGGAGGCTGGAGCCCCGGTGTAGATCTACGTGAATCCTCCGACAGTGACTCATCATTATGATCCCAAGACTTGTGCTGTTGTTGCTGCAGTTGCAGGTTTGTGCTGTTTAACAGTGCATGTAGTTTAGCTGCAACAAGACAATACCAAACAAAATATAGCAATGCACAAAATTCAAAATAAATTCCTTGTTAAGGAAGAAATCTCTACTCCCCCGCGGAGTGGAATCACTGGATTTTTCTCTCATTCAAACCACTAAAACTATTTCAACTCAAATACTTATAAATTTGGTATCAATCTAATTTAATTTAATTAATTAAATAGTTTAGCAGCAGATTCTTAAGCTGTGACCTCAACACCATCTTAAGTCAAAAGTGCAGGATTAGTCTCAGGTAATTATTTTGTAAAAGATGGTGTTTTCATTTGTTTTAAATTATCTTACTGTCTAGACTCAGCAGAGCCCAACAACGTGGCCTACTTGCCTGGTAGTCACTACCACTCCCCCCATATACTACTATTACTTACTATTTGTTTCATTACATGAGACTGTGAAGTGTTTTTCCTAATATTTCATATTTTCTGTATTAATTTGCTCTACAGTAAATATAATTGTAGCAGTTAAGAAAAACTCTCTTCACAGCCTAGAAGTAGTAGTAGTAGTAATATGGGGGGAGTGGTAGTAACTACCAGGCAAGTAGGCCACGTTGTTGGCCCTTTTTGCCAGCTCCCTAAGATAGTGTTCTACTCCTTTTAATTTCAAGTGTAGGTATATTTCATCTAATCTAGACAGAAGAGCCATGAATTTCTATGGTTCCTCTCATGCTTTTTTCAAGCAATCATACACATATTTTCACTGACTCTTATAGTCTAGTGAAAACTGGGAACAACACGTGCCCTCATTGTTTAACCAAACCTCCACATACTTTGAACTACAAGGCAGAAACAGTATAGTATTATAAAGAATCTACTCTGAGGGTCCAAAATTTGCCTACCCAGTTTCATTTAGGTAAGGGATCATTAACGAGTACCTGACAACGCTCAAGCTCGAGACCACCAGCTTTACGTCCCTTCTGAAGGATGTGTAACGCAGAATTTTTTCCTCACATAAAATCCAGAGGCCCGTGCTGGATTGAACCCATGACTAAATAAACTCTGTAGTTTAAAGTCCATTCATTCTGTGTATTGGCCACATACCTTAACCTACACCACGGGTGACTCTTTGCAGCCTAGTAACGCAATATAATATTTATTTTACTTATTTTCAAATTGATT
Organism: Microvelia longipes; assembly: GCA_018340805.1. Classification (NCBI taxonomy): domain Eukaryota; kingdom Metazoa; phylum Arthropoda; class Insecta; order Hemiptera; family Veliidae; genus Microvelia; species Microvelia longipes. Next base: position 53,202,677 of record JACMZG010001863.1, read on the forward strand.
TAAATATTACTTGATGTAAAAGTAGTTAGTTCAGAGGAGTAATTTACCTCTCTCAGTCTCAACATCGAGTGTGATGTGTCTCTTTCTCTTATTGCTCTGCTGTATGTGCTGGGAGTGGTGCTGGATAGAGGTGCTATGAGCAGGTCTCGGCACACCGTGATCCGTTGTGATTGTTATGACTTCCGAGTGCTGAGGAGAGTTGGACTGGGCCGCGGCAGCCGCTAGCTGGTGTAGGTGGTGAGACAGTTGAGGAGGGATCAGACCAGACCCGCTCACAGAGGGTTCCGTGCTAGTCCCACACTCGCTGTATGCTGAGAACGTACTGCCCACAGGCCACTCTCCTGTCTCCACAGCATGCACTATGTGCTCCAGTCTCACTTGCAGAGCGTGCTCCTAAAATAGATAAAAATAAAAACAATAAATGGATGACTTAGCAATAAAAATAAACAAAAAATTAACAATGAAAAATTTATAGAATTTGTATATTTTCCTGCCATAAAAGAATCAGGTAATGTAAGAGCAGAATGAGATACAGCAAGGAGTGAAATTTTAGACAAAAACAGATTTAAAAGGATATAATAGACCAACTGATACATTTAGAGGAGTAAGGTTAAAATTAGGTTATTGTTGGTCTAAACAAATTTCTAATTGTATAACACACGGCTAGTCAGTTGACAGCCTGCCAAAATCTCAATGCTTTCAACCCTCTTTTTTTTTTAACAAAAATCCCTTCTTTTAAGTAACAAAAAAATCTCTACTCTGGCAACACTGTAAGTCAGGTTATGTTTTGAATTTTATTATTACTTTTTATTTAATATCATATTTATTTTTTTTAAATTATTTGTTTACTTTTTAAGTAGGAATATTGTATCTTTTAAATTTACCAACTAATTGATGCTTTAACTTTGTTCGGCAGTATGAATTAAGTGGAGTTGCAATGTATCATAATAGTTCTATGGTAAAAGTTTATTATTTGTCAGCTATAATTACTTATTTCTTTATAGATTGATTTTACTTATTTTTACTGTAATATGCATTAAAAAGCACAATTGTTTATTATTAACAGCATACTTTGATTAAATAAATGACGTTTTAATTTAGCATGATGTATAGCCTTTTCCTCTTTTTTTCTTTTATTCAATCCGTGCCTTTTTTTATGAATTTTGCTTATTTTTGTAAGGTGTGAGAGGGTTTGATGGGTTGTTGAACAATTATATTTTTGTTGGTATTTTGAATAGGTTGATATTGTAGGGGAGTTAGCAAGAGTGTCAAAGAGGGTTTCCAAGGCAGTCTGTGGACTGACTTTGGATGAATTAACCTGCCTGTAAAATAATTTGCTAATTATTATATTTATCTGCCTGTAATCAGGGAATCCAGATGGATGCCTCGGCAAATTCCGAATTGCCAAAATGACATAAAAGGCTTACTTACTTACTATCTGCCTGTAAAATAATTTGCTAATTATTACATTTATCTGCCTCTAAAATTGAGGGAAGCCACAGAAACCCTGGATTAAGTTGGTGGGGTGGACATGCAGGTCCTGCTTTACAAGGTAAAAATACAAAAAACCCTATCGATACAAAACAGCTATAATTACCTTTGGCCATTTGATGTGATTCTGATAACTATGGGCTATGATCTGGGCTACAGTTGAATCCAGAGAAGGTTTAGGAACATTAATGACTTGCTTATCCTGAACAACACTGGTATCAATCTCCGACAACTTGTGCACCACCTCTAACTCAGGGAACAGAGCTTTAAACTTATCTATCCCTTCCACCTCCGTACCTTTACTCACTTGTGTAGTTTCTTTCTTAATAGTTTGTGCGTTGATTTCTTCACTAGCCTTTCCATCTTCTTTGTTATTATTTTTACTATCGGTATTGTCAAGAGTTTTAGATTCAACCGGCGCCTCACTAGTGTCTTCAGCCTTATCTTTGTTCTCATTTTCATCAGTTTTGTTTTCTGTATTCTCCGTAGGATTTGCCTCAGTGGGATTCTCTGGTTCAGGATTGTCCTCAATCTCTGGTTTCTCCTCAATATTTGTAGCACCATTATTTTCTTCAGGAGCATTATCTACTTGCATCACTTCTTCGCTATTTTCTATGTTCTCCTCTTTCTTTTCATCATTATTATTTTCACTGTTACTCTCCTTAGGATTATTTTCACAAGGATTTTCCTCAGGACAATTATTCTGCTCAGATTTGTTTTCTTCATTTTCTTTGGGATTATTTTCTTCACTATTCTCCTCTGGAACTTTTTCTTCGTCCTCCTTAGCATCGTTTTCTTTGTTGCTCTCTTCGTTCTCTTTTGATTCCTCCGTAGTGTCTACTTTATTATCCTCCTGAGTTTTCTCTTTTTCTTCAACCCCGTCTTCTTGTTTGTCTTCTTTATCTTCATTGATCTCGGTCGTTTCCTCCTTAATTTGAACATCTTCTTCTTTGACCGGAACTTTCTCGATGTTGAGAGTGCCTTCTCCTTTCTCCAGTTTGACAGTGATCTTATCCTCTGGTTTCTCCAGCTTGACAACAGTGGTAGAGGGAGGAGGAGTCATTTGCTCCCCCTTCATCATATTCCTCTGTGTGATAGCATAAAAAGACAACTCAGGATCATTTAATATGTATATATCTGTTCTACCAAGACCATGCCTGCAAAAAAAAAAAAAATAATAAATTAAATAAATACCATAGACTAAGTGAACAGGGGTATTAAATTCGTTTGATTCTACCAAAGTATACCAAACATAAATAGTTGACACAATATAATAGAGAGACACTTGAGACTGTAACACAAGCAATGCATGTCATTAATTATTGTTATGAATATAACCACAAATAGTTTGTTGTTAGTCCCACTTCTCAGTTAATAAAATTCCATTTTAAATTACTAGGTAAAAGTAGGCTTTAATTCTATAAGTTACAGCTTTTATTTTGTTGTAATTACTCAGGCAACATTGTGGTAAGGCAACAAGGGTTAAGAGGAAATACCGAGGGGTCGGTATTTCAAATTTTGCCAAATTTATTCAAATTATTGCAATAATAGTCTAAACTTAAAGCAAGATACTTGGTTACTCAAATATAATTAATTATTAACTATTTAACGTAATATATAAAAAATGGCCTCCTCCGTGGCCGAGGTCGTTAAGGCGTTAGTCTTTACACTGACCTTTGATACCCACAGAGGTCTGGGGTTCGCATCCCAGGTTACGCTCTTAGTTTATAGAAGATTATTGTTTAGATAAATTATCGCCAGCTTTAGAATTCACTTTGAGCGTAACGGTTGCTACTACCACCCGAGGTTGTTCATGCAGGGGTTATCCCTGATGAGCCGCAAGGCTCTAAACGGGCATTATTATTATTATTATTATATAAAAAATGGGTCTGGGATGCTTCACCATTTGGACTTGATTTGCTTGCCCTCAAGTTTTAACTCTTTAGAAATAATACACCGTCAATTACGATAATAAGAGACACATACACACCAACAACTTAGTAAAAACCACTCAAAAGTTTATAAACAAATTTAAACAGATGATTGTGGGAAAACAAAATGCTTTTCCCATATACCTGTGATAAATGAGGAAAAGTAAAAACAATGTAAATGAATAATAATGCAGACACACATCTTGGTGAAAACCCCTCAGGAGGTCTTCAAAACAACCTCAAACAGATGATTCAGTTAAAGTCTAAGAGCTTAGAATAATACTATATATAGAAGGAGCACTACTGATAACACGAAAAGCGGTTCACTGGTGCACTTAAGTAATGCTGCCACTCTAACAATATACAATTTTCTAAAAAAATAGTTGGCAATACTTCCGGTTGCTGAATTATTATGTTCAATTATTAATTAATGATTGATTATTCATAAAATACTAATATAAATATCGGTACATTACAATATTTAAAGCATTTTAAATTGTAGTTTAACGTATTTATTAAAATTATATTTAAAGTGTTCCTCGTCAACTAAATGTAGATTCTTGTATTCCGCCACCCTTTTGCCATCTAATACTGGATTTATTAAATACTCAGCAGGTGTTTTATGTTATTACATTTGTTCTTTACGATTTCTCTTCATTAATAGACATTTATGACACATATTTAAAATAATGTTTTGTTGTTAGGGTGGTACCCCTACTTAAGTGCACCAGTCAACCGGCTTTCGTGTTATCAGTGGAATTACATTGTGTTTACGATCCTGTGCTCCTTCAATATATAGTATTATTTTAAGTCTGAGAGTCTGTTAAAAAGATTAACACAGCTAATTTTGTGAATAAACCAAGGGTAGGGCACAAATAAAAGTTAAAATGAGTTAAGTTAAAATTCTCTTTAACATTTTCAATATTTGTTTTATATTAATTTTTTTTTCTAAAAGGTTCCAGAGCATCAGTTGACCAGTTTGATTAAGAACAAATGAGCTGGTTGATACTTACTTTGAGACTCCAATGAGAAGGTCCTTGTCGTGTTTACCAGGGATCCACCAGTCAGGAGTGTCGGCAGACACCTGGCACAGCGCTAATCTCTCATCCAGCTTGGGGTGAACTAGAATTTCCTCACGTATCTTGCTCAGTAGAGATATCCTCTCTAATACTCTCCTAGCTCTCTCCTCACTCACTGGCTCCACAGCCAAGTCTACACTCTCTGTATACAGACATTACGATATATATATATATGTGTGTCGTATTCTCTTACCAATACCACACATTTCCTTAATAAAAAACTATAAATTAAATTAAGCAGGAAAAACTCATTTATTATTTAATCATAGACACTAGTTATAAACAAATATCTTCAAACAAAACGCTGCAGATTTAAGTGTTCCAGTGTTGTTTGGGTTAACGTAGATGATAAACCAATGTTAGGCTTTCTCTGTGGGAGACTATATGACTCCTCTCCCGTCCAAGACATATCCATGGATGTCCTGCATCCCTGAATATGGAAGATGTCTCCCACAGTGGAATCAACACATCAAATACACTATCTACTTTGATGTTTTCATCAACATAAGACCTGTATCATCACAACAAATAAACTTGGAAACGTATGCAGTTTATTAACAAAATGCTGATAACATTACATCAAAGGAATTATTACTGCAGGAAGCGTAATATCTTTAGTTGTCTTATGCAAATGAATTTAACTGCGTTAAACAAACGCAGCGGTAAACTTGCAACCAGTATTATTGCTTTTATTCTTTTTTTCTAAACTTTGTTGGCATGTACAGTCATAGAGATATTATTACTAGAGGGGCCCTATAAGTTAAATTTTGAAACATCGAACATATTTTATGTATATTGAAACATCGTTTATAAATATAATTAAATAATCAGTACAAAATTACAATAACGTATTTAGTAGAACGTTAAAAATACAAATCAAAACACAACAAATGTGTTGGAAGCCAAAATAAATAGATTTATTAAAACCTTAACTCACTCTTAAAGGAGGTTTTAATGATGTTACACAGAGCCCCAAAAAGATGTTTCAGGCCTATCAATGTATTGAGATAGGCGATGCCCTCTTTAGTATATATCTCTATGCATACAGTAAGTTTAATAGGAAGAAAACTGCAATATTGATTCATTACTGACCTTCCTCAGGAGATGGTTTAATTCCACAGATTCTCTTACACATGGTCATAAAAGCCAAGAAGTATTCAGTCATGGTATCGTCAAATTTCTTCTCCAGTCTGGCGAGAATCCTGAACTTGGACCACTCATACTTCTTCTTTTGTCTACAACATTAAAATTATATTGTATTATTTATCTACTTAAATGATTCATTTTAGTTGGCAGGATTGAAATATATAGGTTAGTTTAGAAAGTTACTGCAGTGCACACTAGAGTAACTTAGAGTTTAAGTTTCTCTAGTGTACAGTAGAGTAACTTGGAGTAAGAACCATGTTCGGACACATACTTTTAAAATCCATTTAAAAGTAGCAATTGCCTCTATGATTTTTTTTTATTAAATATTGTGCTGATTAATAACTTTTTAAGAAATAATTTTAAGTAATTTCAATTCTAAAGTAATAAGTTTTAAGTAATTTGGATTTTTAAGTAATTTTAATTTTTAAGTAATAATTTTAAGTACTGACCTGTTATAATCAATACCATAGGAGCAACTGTCCTACTATATCCTACACATAAACTATTCAGTACTGACCTGTTATAATCAATACATAGGAAAGCAACTGTCCTACTATATCCTACACCTATACTGACCTTATAATCAATACCATAGGAAGCAACTGTCCTACTATATCCTACACATAAACTATTCAGTACTGACCTGTATAATCAATACCATAGGAAAAACTGTCCTACTATATCCTACACATAAACTATTCAGTACTGACCTGTTATAATCAATACCATAGGAAGCAACTGTCCTACTATATCCTACACATAAACCATTCAGTACTGACCTGTTATAATCAATACCATAGGAAGCAACTGTCCTACTATATCCTACACATAAACTATTCAGTACTGACCTGTTATAATCAATACCATAGAAAGCAACTGTCCTACTATATCCTACACATAAACTATTCAGTACTGACCCTGTTATAATCAATACCATAGAAGCAACTGTCCTACTAAATCCTACACATAAACTATTCAGTACTAACCTGTTAAATCAATACCATAGGAAGCAACTGTCCTACTATATCCTACACATAAACTATTCAGTACTAACCTGTTATAATCAATGCCATAGGAAGCAACTGTCCTACTATATCCTACACATAAACTATTCAGTACTGACCTGTTATAATCAATACCATAGGAAGCAACTGTCCTACTATATTCCTACACATAAACTATCAGTACTGACCTGTTATAATCAATACCATAGGAAGCAACTGTCCTACTATATCCTACACATAAACTATTCAGTACTGACCTGTTATAATCAATACCATAGGAAGCAACTGTCCTACTATATCCTACACATAAACTATTCAGTACTGACCTGTTATTAATCAATACCATAGGAAGCAACTGTCCTACTATATCCTACACATAACTATCAGTACTGACCTGTTATAATCAATGCCATAGGAAGCAACTGTCCTACTATATCCTACACACAAACTATTCAGTACTGACTGTTATAATCAATACCAATAGGAAGCAACTGTCCTACTATATCCTACACATAAACTATTCAGTACTGACCTGTTATAATCAATACCATAGGAAGCAACCTGTCCTACTATATCCTACAACATAAACCATTTCAGTTACTGACCTGTTATAATCAATACCATAGGAAGCAACTGTCCACTATATCCTACACATAAACTATTCAGTACTGACCTGTTTAACAAACCATAGGAAGCACTGTCCTACTATATCCTACATATAAACTATTCAGTACTGACCTGTTATATCAATACCTAGGAACACTGCCTACTATATCCTACACATAAACTATTCAGTACTGACCTGTTATAATCAATGCCATAGGAAGCACTGCCTACTATATCCACACATAAATATCATACTGACCTGTTATAATCAATACCATAGGAAGCAACTGTCCTACTATATCCCTACACAAAACTATTCAGTACTGACCTGTTATAATCTACCATAGGAAGCAAACTGTCCTACTATATCCTACACACTTTCAGTACTGACCCTGTTATAATCAATACCATAGGAAGCAACTGTCCTACTATATCCTACACATAAACTATTCAGTACTGACCTGTTATAATCAATGCATAGAAGCAACTGTCCCTATAGAAATCTTGTTCTTCTCTTTTGGACCACTTTCTCTGATTAACTTCTAGTTTCTGCCTCTCTCTCTCCCTGGCCATCTGCTCATATTTCTCTCTCCTTTCCATTTTCTGAACAAACGAGCCATTTAGAAAAAATACAGTCAAATAATAAATTGTCAAATTGCACAAGGAGTATAGATATATAAGTATTGTCCCAATAGTTTTAAGCACTCCATGTACACATGTGCAGGCATGAGTGATAATTAAAAAAAATAATTAATGACTTGTTTATTTTCCAATTGGATCTATGAAGAGGAATAGATCCAAATCAGACCTATTCCTTCACAAAACCATTAATAATTTAAAAAATAGAGGTCCCAATAAAGTATTTTCTAATTAAATAATGTTGTTATTGGACGTAAGAATGACTAATAACCAAGGCCTCTAAATGGTACATACTTGATTATGGTCAAGTACGCACCATATATACTTTCTTAGTCCCAGTAGCACACAACCTTTCAGTGTACAAACCTTATTGGACATGATGAGGTTAAGCATGAAGATTTTATGTAAATGGAGCACTTAAAGCTATTACACAAACCTTACATAAAAAGGTGAAGTTTTATTTCCGGTAAATAAAATATGAAGGTGGTATTTCATGATTTTTAAGTTTAACATGTATATTCAAAGCAGGAAAAGCCCAATATTAAATTTGCCTATGCTCATCATGAAACGTTTAACATGTTTAATAACGTGAGACAAAACTAAACAGAAGCATATCCCTCGGAGAAACGTCCAACATGTTTAGTAAACGAGAAACAAAACAAAAACAATAACTAACTAATACATGCACAATACTTGACACAAAACTACTTGAAAATCTGAAAGAAGAGAATAAATAAAATCAGATAAGAGTAATGACACAGGACTCTTTGTATAAAAAAGATAAAAGTAAACAGTAAGGACTCTATGTGAAAACAACACTTATTTTGTAGCAAGTAAACCACATAAAGAAAAACCATAAGTATAATTTTCAAATATTGATTCTATCAAAATAAATATATTTACACCTCGGCCAGTTGAAGTGTATTTGCTCATGGCCTCCTCAAGTCAGTAAAAGATCTTATTTCAAGTCAGCAACACCATTGTGAATTTACTTTATGTAATTAAATGTATTTGTTATAAAAAACTGAAAGTCATCTTTTATATAAGACGTTTGTAAAATTTAATACATAACACGAAGGGAAGATTTGAACTCTTGCTTTACTTTAGTTCTTCCGTTAACCATAGTTAACTCCTGCGGCAAACCACAGAAATTAATTGATTTAAATTTAAACTAACATAAACAGAGAAAACTTTACCTCGATTAGAAAAAACTTGATTTCCTCCCTAGCTATGTAAATGACTATTACCACAATACTTAGACAAAAGAGGAAATCAATTTAAGCCATTACAAGCGTAAACAAAAAATTGATTTAAAAATTTGTAATAGCACCAAAAGAAGTTTCCCTCATCTGGTTTTTGGCGAGTTGGCCACAGTGTGTCGGCATACAACTTTTATAGTTTTTTTTGTTATCACAATCTTCTAAAAAATCAAAGCTTAAATACGGTTTGATATTTTTAAAATAAAAAACTGACGCAAATATCTGAGAGTATTATTTTAGATTCGTTAGGCATAATTAATAACCATGTGTATAATTAACTTATCTAGTTTTAGATATAATGTACAAATTTAATTTTCTGTTTGTTTAACCTAATAATTTATTTTATGTATTTAAATTTTTTTTACTATAGTTTTACTTATTTCATTGTTAATTGTCATGTTTAATGTGATTGATTAGAACGCTGTTTGTTTTAGCAACTTGCATATGAGCAACCCCACTATGTATTTTTTTTCTAAATATATTGTGTTTCTCTCATAATTCAAGCTGGCAGAGGACAATCAAATTTGTCTCTCTTTTAAAACAGGTATTCATTACTTTTCTTAGTTCTATTAGAGTAACTTACCCATAAATAAATGGCAAGTTGATGCCAGTCCCATCCGTGTGCTGCCATGAGTGCAGACAAGTCTTGAGGGGTGGGATGGGACGAACCTCCCTCGGTGGATGTAGCTACCGCAGCCATAGCAACCTGTTGCTGTACCTGTGCTGCCGCTTGCTGTAACTGTACCACAACAAACCACAATGCAACATAGACACACTCTACCACCATCTACCACTAAGTGAAATCATATATCCTAATTATAACCAATATGAACTAATATGTTAAGTAGTGAGTCACCTACTCCAATCAGTTACAGTGGTGAAGCAAGATAAAAAGGATACCAAGTCAAAATACCACTTTAAAAGTACCACGCATTAAAAATCTAAATTTAGTAATTACAAAAACAAAATAAACTTAACGATGAATGTTACACTAAATTTAAACTTAAAATTTCTAGGTTCTTTCAAATTTAGCCAACTTTTATATAAACAAACTAAAGTTTAAACATTTTTATTTAAACCAAAAACCATAAAATTGCAGGAAAATGCCTAAACCTTTGTCGAGGACAAGCCTATTTAGGATAGTAGTAAGGTAGGCACTGAATACTGGCACAATTCTCAGTCAAGAATTTGCAAAGTTAAAATAGTGCAGTATTTGCCACTCTGAATAAATCAAAACTTAGAGTTTAATTTGTTGGCTGGTTGTAAGCATAAACATAAATTATTATTTAAAAGATTCTTTTTGTGGGCTTATATAAAAATAATAAATAAAAACAAATTAATTACACAGGAGTCTTTTATTTTTTTAATATATAACAAATAACTAAGCTTTCGACTAAAAATTAGTCATCATCAGATTAGATGGATTAGAATTATTAATTGTTAAATTATATTTAATATTAAATATATTTGAAGAGTACTATAATGAATTGGTATATTTCTGCCATTGCTAAATACCTAACAATATTTGAAAGGTACTATAATGAATTGGTATATTTCTGCCATTGCTAAATACCTAACAATATTTGAAATGTACCATAATGAATTGGTATATTTCTGCCATTGCTAAATACCTAACAATATTTGAAAGGTACTATAATGACTGGTATATTGTCATTGCTAAATACCTAAAAATATTTTGTACCTGAATTGGTATATTTCTGCCATTGCTAAATACCTAAAAATATTTGAAATGTACCATAATGAATTGGTATATTTCTGCCATTGCTAAATACCTAAAAATATTTGAAATGTACCATAATGAATTGGTTATATTTCTGCCATTGCTAAATACCTAAAAATATTTGAAATGTACCATAATGAATTGGTATATTTCTGCCATTGCTAAATACCTAAAAATATTTGAAATGTACCATAATGAATTGGTATATTTCTGCCATTGCTAAATACCTAAAATATTTGAAATGTACCATATGAATTGGTATATTTCTGCCATTGCTAAATACCTAAAAAAATATTGAAATGTACCATAATGAATTGGTATATTTCTGCCATTGCTAAATACCTAAAAATATTTGAAAGTTACTATAATGAATTGGTATATTTCTGTCATTGCTAAATACCTAAAAATATTTAAAAGTTACTATAATGAATTGGTACATTTCATGAATATTTCTATGGATTATATTACCAATCAAAGATATTCAGGTTACTCAATTTATTGTTTCTATATTCAGGGCTTTTGTAATAATATTGCTAAATACCAAAAAATATTTAAAGGTACTATAATGAGTTTGCTAAATTAAGCTTTAAAATGAAATTAATCATAATATTTGTCCATTTCACTAAATGACATGGATGTGTTATGATCTTATTCATAATAATTATATAAAAACTTTATTCATTATATAAAAAATATTATTCATCAAACCTGTGTGTCTTATATGTTTATACATAGCACCACAACATTTGAATAACTATAGCATAATAATAGCATGCATTCTTTCTAAATCATCAGAGGGTAAAATTGAAAAATAAACTATATTAAATATTTGAGTGTAAAATACCTCAGCTCCTTCAAGAGTAGACTATGAACACACAATACAACACATTTACCTTTTAACATGATCATTTACTGATTATTTTATAAGAATACTACATATCAAAATAAAATATTTCCAGTATTGTTGGAAAACATGCAGAAAAGCAGTATTAAAGCCAATAAAAACCTTACGGGAGAATCGACTGTTTGCTTCAATTTAATGTGAGCAAAGAATTTTAAAATTTACTGAGGAGTCTTACTTAAACAGTTATATTTTATATCTCCAATGAACCAATAATTCATAAGAACAGTGCAAACTTTGAAATAATTTGTTTAATTAAGTAAATATAGCCACCTGAATTTATATTATATCAGGGAGAATCAACTGTTTGCTTAAATTTAATGTGAGCAAACAATTTTAAAATTTACTGAGTAGTCTTACTTAAACAGTAATATTTTATATCTCCAATGAACCAATAATTCATAAGAACAGTGCAAACTTTGAAATAATTTGTTTAATTAAGTAAATATAGCCACCTGGGCTGAACTTCGGTATACGGTGCACCCTGTTATCAATACTATGTATCGATATAATTTTAGTTTAGAGATGTGACGTAGGAATAATCGATATATGCCTTTTCTTTTACGTTTATGAACATATTTTATTATTTTTGTAAATGTTTTTTTGTTGTTTGTGTTTTTTTTATTTGTTGTAAAATAGTTTATAACTATTTTCATATTTTTTTATGTTTTTATAATGTTTTACCTATGTTTTCATAAGAATAATCGATGATACACCACATCGAATTTTATGTTATGCGTATTTTTTACGTATTTTTGTGTTTGTTATTTTCAGGTTTTTTATTATATTTTTGTTGTTAATGTTTTCATTTATTTGTTGTATGGTTTTTTTTAATGTTTTAATTATAATTAATAATTTAACGACGCTGCTTATCTTTTAAGTACTCAGTTTTCGTTTACGTGTCGCGTAACTAAAAATATATCGATATATAGTATTGATAACAGGGTGCACTGTATACCGAAGATTTACCGCCACCTGAATTTATATTATATCAGGGAGAATCGACTATTTGCTTAAATTTAATGTGAGCAAACAATTTTAAAATTTACTGAGGAGTCTTACTTAAACAGTAATATTGGTAACTTTAACAGTAATACTGTTTTATTGGTTCATTGGCTATATCTCCAATGAACCAATAATTCATAAGAACAATAGCAGTGCAAACTTTGAAATAATTTGTTTAATTAAGTAAATATAGCCACCTGAATTTATATTATATCAATAAAACAGCAGTTATAAATACATTTAATTTCTAAACAACTTTAAGAACTGTATTGTTAAGCTAAGGGGTGGCTAAACATCATTTGCAAAATCTCAATAATAAAATCAGCCAAAATAATTAAATTGTAACACAAAGGGTTGTTTCTAAAATCTTACATATTTTATATATGTAAGATATATAATATATGTATATTGTATATACATATATTATATGCGTATATAGGGTACGGGGTACATCAAAACTTTTCCTAACCACATCAGATTTGCAACACTCATCCTCACCATATTGAGCTCACTTCATTCGATCCAAATAACTTAATTTATATTGCACCAGGTCTTCCAACTCATTTGGACTTGTGCCCTTTTACATTTAACACATCTGTTTATTTCCACGGTCACCCATACAGACACTCATCTTGCTCAATGCTGCTTAACATGAGTGATCTAACAAAAACCGTAGGTATAAAGGCCGAATTAAAATGAAAGTGTACTCATTTGCTGCCTCCGAGGTCTAGGTTGTTAAGGCATCAGTTATTAAACTGACCCTTGACACCATGGTCTGGGATTCGCATCCCAGGTTACGCACTCAGTCTCTATAAGATTATTGTTCAAATAAATTGTCGCTAACTTTAAAATATATTTAGAGCGCAACGGTGGTTGAGGTGGTTCCCGCAAGAGTTATTCCTGATGAGCCGCAAGGCTCTAAACAGGAATTTATTAATTTATTCAGAGTACTTATTCATCACATAAATGGATACACTTGTACCAACTCGATCGGTTATTTTTTCTGATTTCAAAAATTAGAAAAAAATGTTCGGGTGTCATTAAATAAAAACTGAACTAATGCTGATAATGAGATGAAATTTGGCACATTTGTAGGTCTTATATACGACAAAAAAAGTGCTAAATTTTATATTGACCAAAACATTTTGCAGATTTGTTACTTCCAGTTAATGACATCATAAAGAAGTCATTTTTCTGGATTACAAAACTAGACATAAAGATAGATGTTTGTATAAAGTTTTAACTCCCAAGCATTAACACAGTAGGTGCTAAGATGAAAACAGACATACACACACAGATAACTTGGTCATAACACTCAGGAAGTCTCAGTGAAATTCCTGTATATGTTTCTTCAGCAATCACAATATTTTTCCCAAATACCTACATTATAAATGAGCAAAAGTTAAAAAATAAAATATTTGAACTGTTACTAGGTGGAATATTGCAATAACTAAAAACCAACTACAATATTCAAAGAGGAAATTGCTCGGTAGACATATTTAGTTGATATTAAGCTATACCAGGATATATTTCATTTCACTTCTATAATAAACAATACATTTTAATAGCAAAAACATAAACATCAACACAAACTAACTACTACAGCAAAACAAAGCAAAACTAATTTCACACGACAAAAAGAAACTGAAAATCATTTAATAACTCAACACTTGCCTATTTAGTATTTCATACATACTTTAGTATTTTCAACATACTTTAGTATTTTGTGGATATATAGTGTGTTTATTTCTCTCGAATGGTAACAAAGAAACATTTGAAAAACGGTACACGGAATATAACAAATAGCAGTAACTTTAAATTTGAAAATCATGCTAAATAAATGCAGTAGTATAATACGTGGTTTTACAAATGGGAAATAGTCTAGCTTAATTATTAGAATATATTGAAGCTCTTAATTAATAGGAAATAGTCCAGCTTGAATATTGAGAAATAGTTCAGCGTGATTAATGGGAAAAAGTCAAGTTTAAATATTGGGCAGTAGACTTTCTTTTTTTCCTTGAATATTAGAGAAAATAGGTGAGCTTGATTATTGGGAAATAGTCTACCTTAATTAATAGGAAATGTTCAAGCTTTATTAACAGGAAATAGTTTAGCTTGATTAGGAAATAGTATAGCTTCATTATTAGGATATAGTCTAGCTTGATTAATGGGAAATAGTGTAGCTTGATTATTGGGAAATAGTATAGCTTTATTATTAGGATATATTGAAGCTTAATTATTGGGAAATAGTCTAGCTTGATTAATGGGAAATATTAGCTTGATTATTGGGAAATAGTATAGCTTATTATTAGGATATATTTGAAGCTTAATTAATGGGAAATAGTCTAGCTTGATTAATGGGAAATAGTGTAGCTTGATTATTGGGAAATAGTCTAGCTTAATTAATGGGAAATAGTATAGGTTCATTATTAGGATATATTGAAGCTAAATTAAAGGGAAATAGTCCAGCTTGATTAATAGGAAATAGTCTAGCTCGAATATTGGGAAATAGTCTAACTTCATTCTTAGGATATATTGAAGCTTAATTAATGAGAAATAGTCTTGATTAAAAAATTACGAGGACCACTAGTTTATTAAGAAAAATTCAAATTTGAAACATTTTAATTAACATTAACTAAAATTTGCTAAAAATAAATAAATAAATAAAAGCTAAATAATATCAGTTAAATTAACGAAGACTTCAGTCCTTTTTTATTAAAATTTATTCAAAATAAATTCACGAAGAGCTTTCGCCCAGGGATCCTGAGCATCTTCAGTTCTTAAAATGACAAAATGAGTTTGAAAATTAATTAAATTTTGAATGTTTTTTGTGTCACGTGTCTAAGTAAATAAAAAACTAAAAAAAAAACACATTCAAAATTTTATTAATTTTCAAACTTTCTCATTTTGTCATTTTAAGAACTGAAGAAGCTCAGGATCCCAGGGCGAAAGCTCTTCGTGAATTTATTTTGAATAAATTTTAATAAAAAAGGACTGAAGTCTTCGTTAATTTAATTGATATCACAATTTGAAACAGTCCAAAAAAAGCTCTAAAGTTATTAAAATATCAGTTAAATATCAACTTTACCAAATAAAGCAAATTTCACTAAAACAAAGAGGTACAAAAATTTCATGCTAGGACGTACAAAATAAATTGCATTGTATTTTAAGAAAAAAAAGGGTCTAACACTCCAGGGTGAAGATACAAAGGTAAAATATTTAGGGTGGCTTAGAAACAGAAGTCACTCCTCGCAGAGAGTCATAGAGGAGGCAAATTAACACCTAAAGGAGACTCGATAGAGATTTTACTATTTGCTAAAGAGCAATGTAACAAAATAAATGGGTACAAGGTATCTCAAAACTATTCTTCATAAAATCAGATTCCCTGAGCTCATCATCCCTGCTTCGGACTTGATTCGCTTGTCCTCAGATAGCAAATACATTTGTTTTAATACTAGAGGTCACCCATCCCAACATTGACCACGCTCAAAGCTGCTTAACTATTATGATCCAAACTTGATGAAACCAAACTTATTGTACTTATTTTGAAACCAAACTTATTTTACTTATTTTGAAACCAAACTTATTGTACTTTTGAAACTTAGTGTACTTATTTTGAAACCAAAATTGTACTTATTTTTATTGTACTATTTTGAAACCAAACTTATTGTACTTATTTTGAAACCAAACTTATTGTACTTATTTTGAAACCAACTTATTGTACTTATTTTTAACTTATTGTACTTTTATTACATAAAGGTATACACTTGTACCAAATTTAAACTCAATCGTATTATTTTCCAATTATTTAAACTTCTTTAAAAACGTGCACAAGTTAATCACAATAATAATGAGATGAAACTTGGCACATATTTTAATCTTACACATAGCTACATGCGTGGCAAACCTGAATATATATACTTAAGAATATATCATTTAGGTTTGTTAGGTTTGGACTGAGCAGTCTCCAGAACAACATCTCTGATATCAGTAGATTACATGTAGTAATGTTTTAAGTTTTTTAACCTTAATTTTACACTTCAACATTTTATCGATATTTCTTCACAAATTTAAGCTTAAGTTGATGTAATTTCTGTTTCATTGAGCCACCCTATAAAAAATCCAAACAAGAACAGAGAGGTTTGTAATTACCTTTGCTTTTTGTGCCAATTTGAGTTCTTCCTTCTTGAAATTCCTCTGATAAGAGTTAATGACTCGTCTCAACCTGTGATTGAGATCAACGACGGAAGGCCACTGTGGTTTGGTTGGATCTACAGGAGGAGGAGGTGTAGCACTGGAACCAGGAGCTACGCCCGATGCAAGTGCTATAGTGCTAGCGCTGGACGTACTACCAGCTTCACTAGCACCTTCAGCATCCTCGTCATCACTTAGTCTAGGTTCATCCCTATGGATAAACAAAACATATAATTCCAACAAATATATCCATTAAAGAGGTTTTGTTAATGAAGCTGTTACTGACTTAAAACAATACTATATATTATAGAAGAAGCACTACTGATCACACCAAAGCCAATTCACTGATGCCCTTAATTAAGGCAGCCAACATAACAGAATTTAATTTGAGTCCATACTAAATGTACTGCATTGCAATTAGATTGTATACTCCAAAAGGGGTTTAAACAAAATAACATTTTATGTATTTATTTATTTGTTTAACAAACCAAAATGTTTATTTACAAAGTTGGCAATACTCTCAGTTGCTTAAGTATTAAACTAAATTGTTATAATCAAATAACTGAAATAATTTTTTTTAATTTGGTTTTTCACAGTCAAATTTCTTTTCTGACTGTGATATTTTGGGCCTTGTGTCTGTTTTCACTTGTATATAAATAAATAAATAAAAGTCCCCAAATTTTGTTATTAAAATAAATATTTTTATAACAGTATTATTCAGAATAAGTTTTTTAAAGTAATTTATCATTTCTGGTTCAATAGATACTTTCCAGGGATAAAGTCTTCAAAATACAATTACAGCAGAACCAATTAGATCCCAATATAGTGATATTCATTTCTAATATGTATGTATACACTAAAGTAATATATAAACCAGATATGGAAACAAACGCGACTTCTGTCAGACCTGACATGTATTTCATATTTTGCCCAACAGGGAGTTAGCTCAAATTTTCCTATGGCCACGGCCATTTCGTTTTAACCTAGTAAATGTAAACAAACTATTTACGGTACTAAACATTTTTGTTTTTATTGCATTTATTTGTACAACTTAGTATATAATGTTAATAATTTGTGTAAGAAATACGTTATGTCACATCCAATAGAGGTTTAAGTGCAAATCTATAATTACTAAGTTTATAAATTACTTCAAACGAGCGGCTAATTAAACTTAGTACATTTTTGTACTTGAGTGATATTGTGTCAAATATTAATTTTAATTAGTAATTTAACAACATTAACCAAACATTTTTAAATATAATAAATGCAATTGTAATTTTAAGTAAGTAATTGTAATTTTAAGTTATATTTAAGGCAACACAATGTCGTCTGCATGTTCTTCAAAATGTTATTAAAAACATGTGGTTTACCTTTACTATGGTTTCTCTTCTACATTAGCTAATTTGTTATAACAATTAAATCACAGAATTTAAAACAAAACCATTAAAATATCAAGAACATATTAAAGTACGAAAACACAATAAAAAGTAAAACTCACGTTATCAGGGTTGCCAATAAAACTTAAATCAAAAGTAAAAAAAACATAAATCCTATATAAGGTTCATTCGCAGTTATTCCAATTTTAAGCTATTTATCATTTTTGAGCCAGCTATCAGCTGATCACGCATATCTGATTTTTTTACACAGGTTAGTATAGGAGTTTCCCTACTTGGTTAATGTATATTACTTTAGTATACCCAATACATTGGCAGAAAAAGAGTAAAAGGAATACATCTTCATCGACTGCAATCATAAATAAAATACATACATCCAGATTGTACATGAGCACATTGATACGATGAGAATGACATAATATTAATACTTAGTATGGCAACTAAATAGTAGGGTGTGACACTGAGGTTAATATGACAGTGTTGGGCCAATCACCGTGATGAATCGTTGAAAAAGCAGTGCTTCAAATACAAAAGGTTACTTGCTAACATGATATCCATCACCAGTGGACATGTATGTATTAATAAATTAATTAATACATATAAACATATAGCAAATAGTATCATAAACAAATTGGCAATATATTTTTATTTTTAAACTGAAAAGTAATAAAACTATAAAATCTTGCAATAATGGGGCCAAGTATATGTAATTGATGGAAATTTGATTTTTTTGCGACAGATACAATTTTTGTATTACATACATATTAATATTTATTTTTTAATACAAAAAATGTTTTAAAGGAAAAAAATGAAAGGAAGTGTCAGGGAGACACTTGCAAGACATTTTTTGACAAGTTTAGAAGAGAAATATTTTCATAACTAGTGAGCTATTTTGCAGGGTTACACAAATGTCAGAGCACAGACCCCTTTTTAAGATAAAATGGTTCTTTCACAACATCCTATAGCACTTGAACCCCCCCCCCCCCCAAATTCATTGCATACACTCATCGTGAACTTTCAAGCGTTTCACGTTTTGAATTGCCAAAATAAAAAGAAACCTCGATAAACTTGTATAAGGATACAGACGGAAATAAAATTGGATTTATTTGAGTTGATCTTGACAATTTAAACCATCAATTGAAAGCTTTATCATTTACAAATACATTCAATGGTCTATGATAAAATCACAAATCAGCAAACTTAATAAATAAGGAATAATAAATGTTAGTAAATGCTCATAATTGATACAAAATTTTCGGTTCGTACAAATTGTGATAATTTGTACAAAAATTTCTTTTTAATCTACTCAATACCTCATTTTAACCAAGATAAAGATGAATACCCTATCTATATTTGTAAATACAACAAACAGAATCTCATAAGTTTATTTTTTTTCTTTGAAAATTCACTAAAATAGTTATTTATGCACCAAGGGAATAAAGAATGCCGTTATTTCCCTGAGCAGTTAGTTGGTTACTAAGGCGTAAGCCGAGGGAACTATAGTATTTAACTCCTGAGGCGAAGCCGAGGAATTTAGGTGTTTAACTCCCGAGGTAAAGCTGATGCAGTTATGATTTAACTCCCAAGGCAACGCCGATGGAGTTATGACTATTAACTCCATTGTAATTAGGTAATTACAAGGAGGAAAATTGCATTTTACTCCCTAGGTGCATACAAGATTTTATCTCCAGACGTTGATTTTATTTTAATACGCTTTGTTCTATTTTATTCTATTTTTTTTGAGTCGACCCCCAAATAAATTTAGGAGGTGCTGTCTCCAAAAATATCAAAAAAATTGTATTGCTCCAAAATACTTCTTTTTTTACCTGAAACAGATTTTGAGCAAATATATATATTTTTTTATTGAGTCCTCCTAATATACTTTAGGGGTGCCATCCCCCCGGAAAAATTACAAAAATTGATCGGTCAGAAGTATAAATTTAGAGAATACCACTCCCCTAAAAAATTGATATAATTGGCTAAAATAACCCAATAATAGGAAATGTTTTTTAATACTAAGGCAGAAAAAGTTACTTTTTACTCCCATGGGAGTGAAAATGCACTTTTTCTCCCTTGGGAGTGAAAAGTGCTTCTTTACTCTCTAAAAACTAGTCAATAAACTTGACATTATACACTGTCTGGAGATAAAAGTTAGTGATTCCTTGATTTATGGATGATACCAAAAACATTTAGTAACTACATGAAGTACACCAACTGTTAAGTTACTTTTCACAGACTTTTTAAAAATAGTTTGATTATGAGCTTGCTGACCCCCTATAACCTTACTATGGACCCGCAGGGGTCTGTAGTGTAACCCTGAGCTACTGAGTTTTACCTGCACCAAGTAATGCACCATTAGCAAAATGTTGATTAGCTATTGAATTAGTTTTAATCTCTTATTTCTTCTTAGAAACTTGTTTAACAATTTTACCTGCAAGAATACTAAGAGTGGAATTAAGAACAATACGCAAGATTTTATAGTATTTATTAATACTAATATATTATTATTTATTTACTAATAAATTATTTATTTATAGTAAATATTAAAGTGTTGATGAATGAATGAGATGAGAAGGAAAGGTGAAGGGAGATCCTTACCCTGATTGGTTAGTATTTGAGTTTGGAGGCTGATTCGGAGGACCACATATGGATAGAAAAGTCAAAGCTGGATCACCACGCATTCTGTTATAAGCCTCATATCCATGCTTATATGTTCCTACAACCAATGACTTGTCGGCGTCTCTATCCCACCACGGAGCTGGTGATGTGCTCTGATCACAGTGAGGTGACATCAAACCCAGGCAACTATGCAACAAACATTCACCGCATTCAATCAAAACTATCTCGACACAAACTCAACTCAGACCAAATTCAACTCAATGTGTTATCAAAATACTTCGAAAAACAGAATCTCCTATGGAAATTGAAAATAGCCAACTACATTTTTTACAAAGCTTCAATATTTATTTCAGTTTTTGTTTTAATTTATAACAAAAACTTCATTTTAGTTATAATTACAACAAAAACTTCATTTTAGTTATAATTATAACAAAAACTTCATTTTTTATCATAATATTTCAGTTTTGCTTGCTATTTTTCAAAGATATTTTTTAATTTTTTAGATTTTACTCAACATACTTGTTAAAAAAAATATTAAGCATTTCAGCATCAGATGTCAAAAGATTTTACGAAAACAGGCTTCTGTTTGTATAAAAGCTTTAGATGTGAAATGCAGTTTGCAATAGATTTATGGTGCAAGGTTGGCAACACTTATTGATGATCAGGTGGGTCCTGCTCTACAAACATATCCCAAATACCAGGGCGATTTTAACAAAGAGTCTAATTTAAAAATGCTGGTGAGGCGATAGCGATGCCAGGCGGATTCACTAATGTGCACTTATGTGCATAACGATCCATTTTTTGCTTAAGTTTCCAGTTCATTTCAAACTCGAGCAATAGCATTACTACATTTTTTTCAAGGGAAATGCACATATTTATCCCACTAGTTATACAATATATGCTCATCCTTTTAAAGTTGGCGAAGCACACCGTTAATTGCAATAATTTAAAACTCAGTTAGTGTTTATCTTAAAAAAACTCGTTTCCAATGAAAATTCAGAAAAAATGAGTAAGGGGTAGTAATACAACTATTAAACTTAAAAAAACAGAAACTGAAGCAAAAACTGGATTGTTAAACACGGAAGCATGCATTTCAAAGGGAATTCACCCGGCATGCAGACTCTGTGCCAGAATTATATTGTAGTTATAAACTTACTGACTGATATATGACACGTGGGCTGTCTGACTGCAGACAGCCCATTATTGCAAGTAATAAAAAATAATGATAAAAAAAAAATATTGATTATGTTACAATTATGTTATCAAAAATGTTCAGTAACTCACAACAATCTCTCAAAATTCCCCCTCTAAAGAAACCTAATAAAACAAAGTGATGCTAAATAATACAGATATTAAATTGACAAAACAACAAAAATGTGAAATACAAAGAAACCTTACTAACTTATTTTTTCTAAACATTCACTAAGAAACCAACACATGTATAATTTATCTTTATAAAAAAATTAACTAACGAAATAAACAAAAACAAGAATCAAAATGTGGCCATCAAAATAATTAATTTGCAACTAATTAATTCATACTAATGAAAAATTGAAAGTCTTATAACGTAAAACATCACAACAAATGCATACGATTAAATAAAGTAAGAGAAATGTTTCATGTTAAAGCATAACAATGACATCATTTACGTTAAGCTTTATGTTAATTGTAAAAACGATATAAAACATCATATTAAGAGGGTGGATAAATGCTAGATGAGCTATTAAAGAACAAAGTGTAAATAGGAAAGTGGAAGTAATTTATTAATAAAATCAATATTTATTAATAATATAAACACTGTCCTTTGGCAAGATATCAATATTGATTAGACTAATATGGAAGCAACGAGGGGGCATACAGCTCTCTACTTTTTATTTTGTTTTATTTTGCATTAAGCCTTGAAAAAGACTGCAATTATTTATACTTGTGAAATAAAAATATTTAAATACATTTTCATCAGAAAGTAAACAAATTCATTAACAAATTTATTATTGGACTGTTAAGAATTAAATTCAAAGTGGATTAACGAAGACTTCACTCCTTTAAAGTTTTTTGTTTATTTAAATTAACATTAACAACGCATGTTTCCTTGGTGAAGCCAGACATCTTTCATAAATAACACTCGCACTCATTATATTTGTTTATAATTTCAAACCTCGTATCTTAAGTATAAAATAATATAAACATAAAACAACACAGATGAAGCAAAAAACAGTCAGGACTCAACAAGTTTGTTATTTTGACTGCTACAACCATAGAGACATAATATACTAGAGAGGGCATAGCCTATCTCAGTACATTGAGAGGCCTGAAACATCTCTGTGTAACCTCATTAAAACCTCCTCCAAGAGTGAAATAAGGTTATAAAAATTCAATTGTTTACGGCTCCCCGCACAATGCTTGTATTTTGATTTGTATTTCTAACACTCTTCTCTATAAGTTACTGAAAGTTTGTACTGATTATTTGATAGTATTTATAAGTGAGGTGGTCAGGTTACTTTTTCGATGTTTCAAAATTTAACCTATAGGGCCTCTCTAGTAATATATCTCTATAGCTACAACTAAAAAGCCTACTGAAAATAAAATGCCGCTCTAGCAAAAAGGACCTCTATGTTATAGAAAGGATCACATCACCTTTTCTTATTTCCTTTCCTCAAACCATAAGTTTTTCTTGCATTCATTGCGGAGTTCAAATTAAACTGATTAAATTTAAAAAAAAAAACTTAAAATTTAAGTTCTAAAGAATTAATTTTCTTTTGCAATTAATAATTTATTTTATTAAAAAAACTATGATATATAGTTCATCAAAAAGTCTACAAAGGCCAAGAGCTAATAATAGATATAAATTAGTTTCATATCAATATGTAACTTTAATGGAAAATTAATAACAAATAGTTAAAGTACGCCGGCATACGAATAGGAGACCATCAGTGAGTAGAAGTTTTGCTGTAAGCATAGACACTCAAAGTAAGTATAAAGCTTTCTCAGCATTGTTATTAAGTATAAGTATCCATTAGCAGGGAAAATCAATCAGAACAAACAAAGACAAGCATCATCCAATTGACAACTAACTCAATTAAAACTTCATATCAATTTACCTTATCTTTTAAATTATTCTACTTAACTATAATAATTGAATTAGGTAATAATTAATATGGATTAAAACCTCTTAATGTATTAGTTAAGTAATCATAGTAGAACATCTATCAACTAAACGAAGCACTCAAGGAAAAGTTTGGTAAGATAATCTACAGTAAGATCTTTAACATTTAGTAACAATGACAATCAAATAAAGAAATACTAAGATATACACTGTCTGGCTTTCGATGACTAACTCCTTCAATCTAAAACCAAGAGATCTCTCTTGGCCGCTCCGCTCTATGAGCTGCTTCGCAGCCCCTGTGCCTCCCTGTGGCCGCTTTGCGGCCACTTAGTTGATGTCCTATATCAGTTTGTCATATTACTAGTTTATATGAGTGGCATACTGTCACGATATAAGCAAATTTTTAAATGTATTAGTAAAAAACACATGATTTGTCTACATTATGTTATATATGTCAATCAATAAAACCAATACTAATACTGATATTAAATTGCAACTTTATACTTTAAAAAACTTTCCTATGTGTGGGCTGAAAAATTTCAGCCCGGTATTACAAAAATTGTTATACTCAACAAAACAAACATTTTTAGCCCTGGGTTTTTACCAAAGTCCGTTGCTTTAATTCAAGATGTAGAGGATTGAAGTTATAAAAAAATATAACAAGTGAGTGAGAGATAGTTAAGAGAGAGAGAGAGAGGAGGGTAAATTATGGGCTATATTTTTAAAAATAAAATAATTATATCTTTAAAACTTTGTTGAGTTAGCATATTGTCCAAGCACGGAGTAAAACACCAGACTTTGGGTTGTCCTACTCAACTCAATGGTCTTGTACATCTTATAATCAAATGGTTTATACATCTTATGACAAAGATAATACCTCTGGGTCTGGACTACCAAGCCTAATTTGCATCAAATCAGCTCTATTTGATTTGTATCTTGTTTACAAGATAAGTTTACCTACATGCAAACGTACTACATTTCCGTACACTTTATTTAAGTTATAAGCTGAAACAAGGACATTTAATAAAAAGTTACTTAGGGTCGGAATCATAGAATTCGACAATCAGACTAAAGGGACTTAAAGCAAAGTACCTTAACTTTACAGCAACACAAAAGTACCTTAACTGTACAGCAACACAAAAGTACCTTAACTGTACAGCAACACAAAAGTACCTTAACTGTACAGCACAAAAGTACCTTAACGTACAGCAACACAAAAAGTACCTTAACTATACAGCAACACAAAAGTACCTTACTGTACAGCAACAAAAAACTGTACATACAAAAGTACTTAACTGTACAGCAAACAGCTAACGTACAACACAAAAGTACCTTAACTGTACAGCAACACAAAAGTACCTAACTGTACAGCACACAAAAGTACCTAACTGTACAGCAACACAAAAGTACCTTAACTGTACAGCACACAAAAGTAACACACACACAAAGTACCCTAACTGCAACACAAAAGTACTAACTGTACAAAAGCACAGCAACAAGTACCTTAACTGTACGCAACACATAAGTAGAAAGAAACAAACAAAACTTATTTTATTTTGTTATCTAAGCACAAACAAAATAAATATCTTTAGAAATCAACAAATTGCTCTTACATCACTCCGGAACAATGCAAATGTGTCAGAACTAGAAACTACAACACTATGTATTCTGAGATGTGTCATACAAAATTCCATGAATAAAAGCAAAAACCAAATCCTACACCAAATGGACATGATAAGTTACTGAACATGATGATAAATGAAAAAAAACAACTTTAAAATGCAAATCACACAATGATTGGATTAAAAATAACAATCATGCTGTTAAATGCTTCAAAAAGCTCATAATAATGCAAGCATAATGATGCAGTGATTTAGTAGTAATGTCATTCAATTTTATTTAATATTAGGGAATGGTCTGAGTCGACTTGAAATATAATAATAATAACAACACGTGCAGTATTGTTCACCGTTTTCTGTCCAGATAATTATTAAAAAAAATTGTAGAAAATTGGAATTCTCACTTTCTAAGTGAGAACAAAAACTTAAACATAATAATATTAATAATTATTATTATTATTATAAGTTATCATGATCATGATAACATATATACTAATTATACATAACGTCACTATATCATTTGTCATCGTCATATGATCTACATATTCTTCTAGACATGGCCATTTTCTCTTCTCATTCTTTAAAATTTTACATAATTTTATAATGAAGAATGCTCAGAATAATACTATAAATAGAAGGAGTATAACTGATAACAGCGAAGTTGTTTTACTGGTGGTCTTAAGTAATGCTGCCACCCTAACAATATACAATTTTCCTATAACAAAGTTGGCAATGCGGTTGCTGAATTATTACGTTTTATCATGAATTAATGATCAATCATTCATAAAATACTAATACAAATATAGGCAAAATTACTATTTTTAAGCATTTTAAATTGTATTATAACACTTTTAATTATAATTATGTTAAAAGTAGTCCTCGTCAACTAAATGTAGATTCTTGTATTCCCCTACCCTTTTGCTATCTAAGACCAATTTTATTTAAGTAATTTGCATGTTTTAAGTAATTATATTTGTTCCTTACAATCTTTCTTTGTTAAATGATATTTATAACACATCGTACAAGCAATTTAGCTGCTTTAAAGTAGGGTACCTTATAAACCTTTTTCAAATAAACCTGCTTTACAGCAAAATGGTCACGGGAATCTTAAAGCTTAAGCAAAACTCAGGGTTTGCTTAAGGTTATATTTATCATACTGTTTTTCACATTTTTTATACTTTTAGAGATAAAAGTTTTCTTAACTTTAAGAGCATTAAATAATACAACTCAAGAATTAATATCCTTAATAGCAAACTTTTAACAACCTCAAGAGCAAAGATAATACAACATAAATTAATTAGTTACGAAGTTAGAACAATAATCTCCGTTCCAAAAAGAGGTAAGCAAGATTCTTGCCACTATTGAAGTATGCTACGGAAGCAAGAGAAACAGCTTTATTTTGGAAAATGTATTTTTAACAAATTATTGAGCACGTACGGATCAAATAGTTTTCTCTAAGGTTACCAATAAACCTAACACTATGAAAGGTTAGGTTCAAACGTTTGATACTTGTTCCACAAGAAACCATTTAGTGTCGAACAGTTCAATTACTATAGGAGGCACATCTCATCATTTTGTTTTTTCCCACATTGTATGTATTTTGTTTCGTAAATGTTCTATTATAAAAGCTGTTGCAATTCTGTTTGATCGTATAAATTAATAATCGGAGGAGTTCAGGTAACTTTTTTGAGTTTTCAAAATTCTACCTACAGGACCTCTCTAGTTCTAACATATCTGTGTTCAGTAGTATTTATTTACTAGCCAAACTATTTGAAAGTGCTAAATGTTTTGAGTTTAAAATTGACAAAAAATATATAATTAGAATAAAATTTAGAATCCCTTTCAGGATAATAAACAAAAGAAAAAATTAAATCTCTCTTGTTTGCTTATCGACAGGCATTTTGCCTTTTTCCACATTAAAATGAATTATTTTACATTAATATTTTATTACTTTGAATGTGAAATAAAATATATTTTATTACATTGCTTTATTTTTATATTAAGTTTTTATATGATTTTTTTTTTAAATTGAACGCAATAGTATTTAACACTTATTAGGGCTTTTGGAACTTAATAGAAAATACTTAATAAATAGAAAATAATAACTAATAGAAAAAACTTAATAAAACTCTTGATGTATTAAGTTAATTTATCTAAATTAGTATTACACACAGTTATAATCAATTGACAGCGTGGAAAAATAGTATTAAGGGAGCAATGAGGTTGGCCAGATATATTGTGGGTGTGGCTTAACATCTAGGACTAACCTCAACTGGCTCCTTCGCAATATTTTCTCACACAGTCAATTGTGTATATTTTATTTTTTCAGGCTCAGCATGAACTTATTATTGTAATTGATTTTATGTAGCTGTTTTTTTTTTTACTTGTAGTATAATATTTTTTAAATATTTTTTTACTAGTAGTAGTATAGTTTTTTTAAATATATTTTTTACTTGTTGTATTTTAGTTTTTTAAATATTTTTTTTTTACTAGTAGTAGTATAGTTTTTTTAAATATATTTTTTTACTTGTTGTATTTTAGTTTTTTAAATATTTTTTTTTACTAGTAGTAGTATAGTTTTTTAAATATTTTTTTACTTGTTGTAGTATAGTTTTGTAAATATTTTTTTTTTACTTGTTGTAGTATAGTTTTTTTAAATATTTTTTTTTTACTTGTTGTAGTATAGTTGTGTAAATATTTTTTTTACTTTTAGTATAGTTTTGTAAATATTTTTTTTACTTGTTGTAGTATAGTTTTGTAAATATTTTTTTAACTTGTAGTATAGTTTTTTTTACTTTTTGTAGTATAGTTTTTTATTTTTTTTTTGTTTTGTTGTGTTGTGTTGTGAGTGATATATTGTAATAATATAGGCATATAAAAATAATTGCTTTGTCTCATATTGTGCCTAACCTTTTTAAAATATCATTTATTGAATTAAATGAGCCACTAAAAGGCAAATCAACAATCAGAGCTGTTAAAATTTAAGAAAACAACACAAAGTGGCTAATTAGTATACATAAATTGTAGAGGGGGAAGAGCAGACAAACCTTGTCATCAAGGTAATAAAACCAATAAGTCATAATATATCATACATATTCATACCCCATAATTTATCATATTCCCATAATTTATTTCAAATTATAAAAAAGTCTACAACAATCACACAATTAAACTTAAGAATATATATATATATATATTATATATATATATATATATATATATATATATATATAATATATATATATTTGTGTGTGTGTGTGTGTTTGTGTAAGTGCATTCCTTCCTCCGTATGACCTACCTATATTCATAACAGACTTTGTGAAGAAATTTTCTTTAACATTTTAAGCAGTTTAACTTGAAACAGTGTAATAATTTAAAAACAGTAAAAAGCTTTTATATTCAAAACTGAGTTTTAATTAGAAAAATCATTAAATTTGTATAATCTTAAATGATTATTATTAAATCCCCTTTATTGATCTTATTAATCTAATTAAAAAAAATTAAATAAACTAAAATTTTTTAATAAATAAAATCAATAAATTTCACACATTAGAGAGAAATAGCAAAGAAATTGATGTATTAAATAGCTATATTACTTTAAGAAAATTATTGATATCAAGTTAATATTTGAACGGCAGACAGGCAACAGTTAATTAGAATAATCTCTTGTTAAAACTGATAACTAAACAATAAAATATTAATGTTTCTACCTAGACCCCTCTCCTCTACACAAAGTCTGATAAGAAATTACAA
Source organism: Microvelia longipes (assembly GCA_018340805.1). Lineage (NCBI taxonomy): Eukaryota > Metazoa > Arthropoda > Insecta > Hemiptera > Veliidae > Microvelia > Microvelia longipes. The sequence continues at coordinate 53,232,161 of JACMZG010001863.1, forward strand.
CTCAATAATAAAACTTAAAATTATTTAATAATAATTAAGCACGGTGTAGTAATTATCAGAGAATAAGCTTTAACCTTCTATTACTTCATAATAGGCTCATTTAGAAATTATTGTTTAGTCCAAAAAACAAAATATTAAATAATATTATTTTGAAAATAAATTTAAGAAGTTTACATTGGCTACAAAAACATGGTACTAACTAAGGGTCAAAGGGTTAAAATTATATATTTTTTTAATTTAAGACTAAATTGCAGAACATATTTAAAAGCTTCTGAGGTGAATAATAAAGGGCACATAGAGATATTATTACTAGAGAGGGCCTACTGGTTCAACACAAGGAGATATTATTACTAGAGAGGTCCTACTGGGTTAACACATAGAGATATTATTACTAGAGGTCCTACTGGTTAAACACATAGAACTATTATTACTAGAGAGGTCCTACTGGTTCAACACAAGGAGATATTATTAATAGAGAAGCCCTACTGGTTAAACACATAGGAATATTATTACTAGAGAGGCCCTACTGGGTTAACACATGGTGATATTATTACTAGAGGTCCAACTGGGTTAACACATGGAGATATTATTACTAGAGAGGCTCTACTGGTTGAACACATAGAGATATTATTAATAGAGAGCCCTATAGGTTGAACACAGAGATATTATTTCTAGAGAGGCCCTACTGGTTAAACACATAGAGATATTATTACTAGAGAGGTCCTACTGGTTGAGCACATAGAGATATCATTACTAAAGAGGCCCTACCAGTTGAACACATAGGGATATTATTACTAGAGGCCCTACTGGTTGAACACATAGAGATATTATTACTAGAGAGGCCCTACTGGTTGAACACATAGAGATATTATTACTAGAGAGGTCACAAATAACAGTAGGCATTTATTAAATTGTTCAATTTGTGGCCTATTTTGTAAAGAATATTATTGTATTCTCATTTAAAGTCAAAACACACAATTTAAAAATTCCATTTTTGGTCGTCATATTATCGAAACAAGCAACTTACCAAGCAATCATAAAGCACAGCTTGAGAATCACCGGATGGACAAAAACATCTTAAACAAGAATTTACTTGCTTACAAGAAAAACAGTTGTTACAGATGTTAACAACTTTTTTTTTGTTTTTCTCAAAGGAATATTTAATAATTTATTGTTTGATGAATAAAATATTTGCTGAGAGAAGCTCGGGTAACACTGCTAGTAAATATATAAAAAAAATTTGATCGATCATGTCAAATGCAAATCCTATGATATAGAAATGTAGTAAAGGTTTCGTTTTCCCCCATTGGTATTGCCAACCTTACAACTATCTCTTAGAATCGTGAATAAGGGTACAGACACTGGTTACAGTGCTCTGTCTACCCGTTTACAAAATGTCAGTGAGTTTCAAAGAAATGCAATGGATTGTAATGGCACTGGAATGAGATGAGTAACAAGGAATGACTTGCAAGTAGTGACTAACCTGACGTGAGTTCCCTCCGCTATACTGTGTACAAGATCGCCTATGATTTCATGTTTTATATAGTACAGCATACGGATCCGTAATAATAGTCTGTAAAAAACAAAGCACAACCATCATGTAATGTTAAATAAAAATAGTAAGTGTAGGACAGAAGTTAGTTGGTGTAGGACAGAAGGTAATAGGTGTAGGACAGAAGGTCCAAAAATATTGTAAAATATCTATTACACATTTATTTTATAATTATTCCTAAATTTTTAATTTTTTTAAATATTCCTATTATAATGCAGAAAAATAATAATTTTATTCATTATCTTTGAAAGGAAAACAATAAAAGGATTTTTATTTATTTATTTATTTTATTCAAAACTTTTCATTCCACCTTAAATTTACAATTATTAACAATAAATCTTACAAATTAAGTAAATAAGTAATACTCTCTACAGCACTAAAAACAATAAAATAATTCAAATTTTTTCTTCTTTTTTTAATTAATAAATAATTTTAAGGCGCTGTGTCAATAAAGTTGATTTTTTTTAAATTAATTATTATTATTATTTTTATTTAATGGTGAAATGCCATTGGGCAGCCACGAGTGTGGCAAGTTATTAGAATAGTTTTGGTTACTAGGTGCAAAAAAGGAAATAAATATAAATACATATATAGAAAGAGATTTGGTTTGTACATACTGTGCATAATATTTAACAAAATTTACATATACACCAACGTATGACCTATTAACACGTGAGATGTATCTTATTCTTAATGATTTGCTTTATTCTACAAACTTAGTCATTTATATATCCAGTTAATATTTTAATTTTTGTTTATTTTAGAAAATAATTAAATATACAAATAAATAATAAAAAAAGAGAAAAGAAGGAAAAAAAATAAATTAAGATGTTAAAAGATAGTGTTAAAATATATATAAAAAATATATATAGAAAAATATAATATAGAAAAATATATATATATATATATAGATATGTTAAAAGATAAATTAGGATGTTAAAAGAAAGTGACATATATTATATTTTAACTTTTTCTTTAATTAAATATAATTTAACTTTTATTGGTTTCATATGGTCATATTTATTTGATTTGAAAAACAATATAGTGACATATAGTGAAGCTTTAGATCAGAGGCAGTGTTTCCTTAAGTTGTATTCTTAAAAGTAAGGTTGTTAAGTAAGAGCCCCAATTTAGCACCGGACTCACGGTAAAATAAGGGCTTAAGTGAGTTAATAATCAACTGCAATAACCTTGGAGTCAAGTAATAACTCAAAAATTTTAACTCTAAAAATGAAATTAGATAAACTTTTGGCTTCATGAATTATGATATTTAGCTCATACTTTACGATTAGCTTTTCAAATTTCCTTGGGAATCAATTTGCTAATGGTATAGGTGACATGGCTGAAGTCAGACCCAAGAGAACACACCTTTTTTTAATCAACCTTGGTAAAAAATTAACTTTGGGAGGTCACTTAAATTAAGGTTTGGAGGTTAAGAACCTAGTTTGCTAAGTCAGCAAAATTTCCAAAAAATTGATAAAATTCAAAGTTAAATATTTCCAGTGGGAAAAAAACGCTGAATATGATATGAATGATTTTAGGGGGTGCTGAATCAAATACAATTGGTCTAAAGGCAATAAGGGAACCCTAAGTGACAAAAATAATCGGAAAAAAACATGGTAAATGACAGAAAAACCCAAAATAACAGTCGGTAAAAAATTATTATTGAGTAGGGTGTTGTTTTAAATAATTTTTGGGGCACAGAATCAAACGATCCCCCAGTCGTTACTACTACTCTAAATCACCAAAAAGACAAAAAAAAAAAAAAAAACGGAGGTAAATAACCAAAAATTTTAAAATAAGGTAAGTGAACAACAAATTTTGAGTAGGGTACCATTTAAATTTTTAAATTTTGTTGGGGCTCTTGGGAGCCGCCTCCGTGACTGGCGTAAACTTTAACGTTAAGGCGTTAGTCTTTAAACTAACCTTTGACACCCACGGAGGTCTGGGGTTCGCATCCCAGGTTACGCTCTCAGTTTATAGAGGATTATTGTTTAGATAAATTATCGTCAACTTTAGAATACACTATGAGTGTAACGGTTGCTACTACCACTTGAGGTGGTTCCCGCTGGGGTTATCCCTGATGAGCCGCAAGGCTCTAAACGGGCATTATTATATATTATTGGGAAAAAACTGGATACTCACTTGTTAGCATGCCTACTGAGGTGTTTCCTGTAATTAGTCTCGAGGAAAACATCACCGTCATACCTCTCCTGCCTACTCCAGTGATCACTATACTCATCCACAACGACACTACTCACTCCATCTCTACCTGTCTTTAACCTTCGAGATACAGCCTTGCGACCACGTGGTATGTTGTTGACTGCAACATAGTACATAACCACAATTGTAGCAAACAAATTCATATTTAAGAGTAAACCTTTACAATCTTACAATCTATTCATACAAGACAGTCTTACAAAACATGAATAGTTAACATAATATACAGTCTATCGTTTAGTTTAAAAATCCCCAAGGTCATAAGTATTTTTGGGATTGGCCAATCAGAGAAGCCGCTGCCAACCTCTCACTTAAATAGAGAAAAAAAATCCCTACCACAATAACCGCTGTAGGGAAAAAACCTTCTTCCCGGCAATCGTTCACTTTGATTGTAGTTCTTCTTTTGATTGCATCGTTTTGAAAAATACTTTCAAATCAATCTTAAAAATTATATTTTAAAATAAAACTACACAAAAGAAATGTAAAAATACATTGCCAAGAAAATACGGGTAAAATAACCTGATTTGTTTACATAGTTTTTTCCCGCTCACTTCTTGTAGGGATTTTTTTTCGTAAGAATAAGTGGTGTCTAAACTGACCTATCAAGATTTTTAAACTAATCGATAGACTGTAATTGTGTGCTGATATGGTAAATAGATCACTTTGTGTTTTTGTTTTGGAAAAAGAATAAAAATTAGATCAAGTCGAAGCTCTGTCAGTGTCCTGATGAGTCATCACATTGTGGATAAGGACAAACAGCTGTGACCTACTCACTGTACATATGTACACACACACACACACATATATATATATATATATATATATATATATATATATATATATATATATATATATATATATATATATATATATATATAATGTGTGTGTGTGTGTGTGTGTGTATACAGTAGTATTTTTAAGACACACACAAACAAAAGTATTTTATGTTGAGGAAACAACAATTATACTATGACTAAGACTTAACTACCTCAAACCACTGAGCAAGCTACTGTTATAAAAAGAAAAAAATTCTGTCAATTCCTAAACTTTACCATTTCCCACACTGTTAATTGATTATAACCCTGTGTAATACTATAACAACTAAATGCAATAAAATTGGGAAACTTAGCTCTAATAAGATATAAAGCACTCTTTGGTTATATCTAAGCTAGATTATTTGTTTCTTCTTCATAATTGTTGGCAGTCTTTACATTAATTAAAATACTACTTTATGAAAATGGCATATTACCACAAAATTCCTAATTAATTCCTTAATATATCAGTGAAAATCCGTGATAATAAAATTTAACTTCTATAAGTACTTAACCTACGAAATGTGAATTTTTTGCTCAGTCATTATAGTGAGTACACATTATGAAATTACACACATTTTATGAAAAATAGACTTTGAGACATTAAGGGTCAATTTTTGTACCAAGTTTCATTTCAAAATATATAGTGAAATAAATCTCGTATAGACACACACACACATATATATATATTCTTTTCTTTTTTAACCCCAACATCTCTTAGTTTATTTTTCCTTTAGATATTCACCGAAACAATTGTTATATTACAATGAAATTCTAAATTAACAAACAATTAGTGAAAACATTACCTTCACCATATAATAAAAAATCCCCAAAATTAAAAATAAAATAAAGTAAATAAAAATGAGACTAACTTGTAAGCGTAACATTTTTTTTACCGGCATGGTTTTTCTGAGGCCCGCCGGGTCCACCTGTCCCTTCACTCCCGTTCTCAGCTGGAGTTATCAACTCCCAGATAAAAGTACGGATTTTATCATCTCCTCGATAAAACCTCAAACAGTACAGTATCTAAAACCAAACAATAAACAAGAGTCATACAATATCAAATTAATTTCACAAATATATGACACTAACAGTCTCCAGTCGCCCACTTACATCCAGCTGTTGGTTTGCATATTATTTCAAATCTAATCTCAATTAAAACTTTATACAGTAACAGTAAAAATAATTTTAAACTACAATGGTGTAAAAATTAACTCAGTAAGGCCGAGGGACAGACACAGTGTTCTCTCTGGTTTAAGATGGTCCTAAAACGTTTCGTATTTCGTGCAAAGGGGCTATTTGCATGAAATACGAAACGTTACTTTTCCTATTAATAATAGGAGAAGTGCTTCTTTACTCCCTAAAAACTAGTCAATAAACTTTACATTATACACCATCTAGAGATAAAGCTTATTTATTTCAATTATGAATAAGGAAACAGTGGGCGAGGTAAAATATTCAAAAATATTTTTAGGGAAAAATCAAAGAAAACATTTAAAAAATGGCAAACTAGGACACCAACTATGTAAGGATGGCATACATAACAAAAAAAATGTGTTAAGGCAGTAGCCTAACTTAAGACAATCAATAATAAACTGGCAATCGTTTTATCAGTCAATTCAATTGTGTTTACGCTCCTTCTATACAGGTATTATTCTAAGCATGTAGAGAACTTAGTATTGAATGTATTGTTACTGGACTTACAATAATCCTGGCGCACTCCTCTACATCAGACTCTTTCCAACCCTCCCGGAACTGACTCTGCTGGAATATATCACTCCATCTACCCCATCTGAACACAACAATATCACAATAAGTAAATAAGTATAACACAAACTATCTATGTTTAATACAAACAACCAATGTGTTACATTAAAAATCTTAACATTTTATAACCTATATGTTTTAAATAGTCTCAAATATAAGAAAAAAATATTTTAACCTTTAATACTAATAAAATTGTACATAATTATAATACTAGAAATAATAATAAATTAATAGCTACCAGTAAAAGATTAAATAAATCTAGAACCGGGCACATAGTGTATTAGGTATTCAGCTTTATAATAAACTAAATAATGATATCAAAGATCTAGATTATAATAAGTTTTGAGTCACGCTTAAACTTAAGTTACTAGAATTTATTTTTTAGTTCATAAGTAGATATTGTAATAATTATTTGTAAATATTTATTAAATAAAGGATTTTCGTTAAAAAAAAGAAAAAAGAAGAGCCTTGTTATAGTTTAAATGAATTATTGGATGAATCCAAGATATTCAATTAATTATTTACTTCCTTTGTACAGTTTTAAGTATTTATTTATTTATAATTAACTGTGATAACTCATATATATATATATATATATATATATATATATATAATATATATATATATATATATATATATATATATATATATATATATTCGTTAAGATTTGTTGAGTTCTAATAGTTAGCTCTTTGTAGCACTGGAAAGTTTATGGAACTCCATCTCAGGCTTGATCAAGTGGACTTTAGTTCTATAAAAAGTTTTCTATGATTTATTAAATTAATATATTTCACTTATCATTGTAGGCATCTTCAGAATCTATATATACAAACTACATTAATAAATTATTAAAATAAATAAACAAACACAAATACATTAATGGAAAGACTAGAAAAATCACAGCTTAAAATAAAATAATAAAATAAAATAAAAAATAATCATTTTTATTTTTAAACTGTGATTTTTCTAGTCTTTCCATTAATGTATTGTGTTTGTTTATTTATTTAAATAATTTATTAATTTAGTTTGTATATATAGATTCTGAAGATGCCTACAATGACAGGTGAAATATATATTAATTGAATAAATCATTCAAAACTTTTTATAGAACTAAAGTCCCCTTGATCAAGCCTGAGATTTGTTGCCTTTTAATTGTTTTTTTTTAGCGTGTGGTATTTAGTTTAAGGTTTTGTTTCGAATAGGCGGTTTTAGATATTAAGATTTCTAAGATATGTATTTATTTGTTATCAGTACTTTTAATTTTCTAATCAGTTTTTTAATTCTCTAGCTGTAAGTTACAAGGAAGAGAGTATAAGTATTGTAAGTTACTGTATTGTTAAATGGATACATTCATTTTTATATTGACTTTTGTATACTTTAAAAGGGTTTAAACAATATAGAATCTATTTAATTTATAAAACTATTTGATTGTTATATAGTAGTAGTGTTATATATGGGGGGAATGGTAGTAAGTACCAGGCAAGTAGGCCACGTTGTTGGGCCCTTTTAGCCAGCTCCCTAAAATAGTGTTCTACTCCTTTTAATTTTAAGTATAGGTTTATTTCATCTAATCTAGACAGAAGAGCCGTGGCTTTCTATGGTTCCTCTCATGCTTTTTTCATGCAATCATACATACTTTCACTGACTCTTATAGTCTAGTGAAAAATAGGAAGAACACGTGCCCTCGCTGTTAAACAAAACCTCCATACACTTTAAACTACAAGGCAGACACACTTTAGTATTATAATGAATCTACTATGAGGGTCCTAAATTTTGCCTATACCCAGTTTCATTTAGGGTAAGGGATCTTTAACGAGTACCTGACAATGCACAGACTCGAGACCACTGGCTTTACGTCCCTTCTGAAGGACGTGGTACGCAGAATTTTTATCCCACTCGTAAAATCCTAGAGGCCCGTGCTAGGATTGAACCCATGACTAAATAAACTCGGAAGTTTAAAGTCCATTTATTCTGTGTATTGGCCGCGTACCTTAACCACTACACCACGGGTAACTCTTGATTGTTATATAACTATTTGATTAACTATGAGCAATAAGCACTTAAGTATTTTAACTGCAATAAATAAAATGAATGGATCAAAATCAAACTTACCCGAAAGTAAGCAGTCCTCGTTCCACCTTGAAGCATTCAGACCTGGCCCAGGTAGGAATAGTTTGTCCTGTAGGATCAGCGTCCTTATTGGTCAGATGTTCTTCCAGACGATATTTATTCTTCTTATGCTTATTCTTAGACCTCCGACCTGTTTCGATACAATGCAAATAAACAATAATTAGGCTCATTTAAAACACAAACGAAAAATGAAAACAATTAGACAGTTGAATTAGACAGTTGAATTAGACACTAGATATCACATTGGGGTCGATTAACTTGTACTACATATAAGATTTACTTGTTTCTTGATGTAAGCAATAGCACAAGGAACCAAAATTGTTTTGGTTTTTGCTAATTGAAAACAAGAAGAATAAGTAAGGGGGGGAGCTTTGTTGCTCTTTGCTGACACAGCTCATGAATTTGAAGCATTAAATTATGACAAATCATCAAAACTTAAAGTATAACAATTAATGAATTTTGAGGTTTAGGGGAATTTTTAGTGAAACAAAGAGGTTAAAGAGGAGTTAAAATTGTAAGAGGGTTGTACTAAAATTAAGTTGCCATATGTGTCTGATATTTAGTATCTAAATCAACTTATACTAAAACTTAGCTATTAAAAGCCAGAAAAACTTCAAATGAAACAAACTTAAACTCTAAGTCTATAAACACTCGATACTAGCACGAAAATCAAACCAAACAACATGCTATTAAAACAAATTCAAAAGTGGCTTAAAAAACTTTACTTGAGTTAAGACTACTACTTGTGTCATTAACATACATAAGCTAACACTTATAATAAAGAATAGAGGGAGTTGATTGATGACAGCGAAGCCAGTGTTCCGTTGATCTTAACTATATATTATCTTAGAAGATTTTTTTTGTATTTCTTTTTAATTTTAATATTTTAACTTACTGTATTTTTATTATTTTTCTATTTATTAATTGTTACTGTTTCCTCCCGATATTTATTCTTCAGTGATCCCCCACACACAGTTATTACTTGTGCGATTGTCCTTACAACCTATTACAACAGTATTTGATTTTAATTGTAAACTTTGTAATATTATAATATGTATATTTATTGATTGTATATTTTTTATTTTATTTATTTGTGGCAATAAAGGAATTTTTGAGTGTGAGTTTGAACTAAGGCTGTTACCTAACAACCTAAAAATTGTAGTAATCAACCAGCATATTTAAAGGTTGTACTTGACTGAGGGGCAAAACTCCTCTACCACCGTTTAAATACACACAGTGTTGCCTCCACTCTCACTCCAAGCATTTAAACATTTGAAATTTTCACCTAACTTCACTTTCACCGGTATCTGTAATCTTTTATCTTGATTAAAATTTTAGTCATTAATTTTTTTTATTCTTTAAAACTTTTGACACTTTATATGTCGTTTTAAAGCTTTTCGTTAATTTTATTTGCTGCAGTTTTATTTTTTTTTTTATTCTTTGTGCTTAATAAATTAATTTAATGATGGTTTGCCATGTAGGCACTGATGATGACTGTTAACAGTTGAAAGCCGGCTCTGTAATTCAAACATAATAATGTGTGGAGAGACAAAAAGTGTTTTGTTTTTATTCATTATTTAGTTTCATTTACAGAAATGTATGATGCATTGAGTGAAAAAAAATTGTTGTCAGGGTGGTGCACCTAGTCAAGACCACCAGTATACAGGCTTGACTGTAATCAAAAAGCATCATATTTATTGCCTTATATCCCTTCTACACTATTATTATTTCAAGTAATTTAGTCTTAATAAAACTCCAGTAATGCTGTATTAGTAATAGAAAATTACTTAATGAATTTATCGCTAATAATCCCCAGATATCCAAAATTTCATTATAACTAAAGATAAAAAAAATTATATCAACACAAAACAAAAAGTATAAACTCAAAAAATAAAATTATTTGGTGAACACGCCTTACAGCAAAACTTTGGTTAAGAATGTAACATCATATGACATTACACAACACTTGTATGACAAACACAATTTCAAGCAGCTTTCTGACTTTTAACAATTTTACCATAGGAAGGAATAAGACAATAGTAAAATAATTTTCAATATTCACTATCACTAATTATCAAATTATTTCTTTCTTTCAAAGAGAATCAATTAAAAAAATAAGAATAAAAGCAGACTAATCACATTTGACACTTTTTAAGGAAAATAAATTTCTTTAAAAGAAGAAATAAATAAGGAAAAAAAGCTTTTCAATATGGACTTAAGTTTCTTAACACTTTTAACAGCAAACTAGAACAGAGCTACTAACACCCTTTTTTGTAGAATTCATAATTACTATAAGGATAAAGAACTACTTCAATTCTACAATACCTTTAATAAACAGGAACAATTTATGTCAATCTATTCGGATCAAAATAAAGTTAAGATGTCAAATCTTTAGTTTTGTTTTAATACCTATCCTTTTGTATGTAATCTTTTCATCTTTGTTTTGACGTTCGATTCTATTAATTTTTTTTAACTTATTTTATTTTATTTATTGTTCATTTAGTTTCAATAGTTTTTATAGTAATTAATATTTGTCAAGTTTGATTCATGCATTTATTGTCCTAGTTTTACGATTCTGTACTTTTAAAAGTTGTATGTAATATTTTTTGTACTTTTTTTTGGCATTGGCCTTTATTAGCCATACAGCCATTTTATGACACTAATAAAAATAATATTTGATTTCCGACTGTCACTTCAGATAAATGCTAATAATAATAAAAATTATCAGCGTTTTTATGACAGACATAAATATAAAACTTTTGGCTCATTTTTTTAATGGCTCATATATACACTCGAGAAAATATCAGATAAAGAGAAAGATTAATAAATAAACATTGTTATTTAATTAAAAATAATAATTACTCCGCGCGATTAGTCTTTCTCGAAGATGATCCAGATGGATTGAAATATATTATTGCTGTTTATCAAACAGATTATAGAGTTAAAATCGCTCGTTTCTTAATAATAATTACTTTAAACCTTTAAGTGGTTGAACACAAGAAATAATTTATATTAAATAATATTCATTTCAATGTTTAGGATTTATTCAAAATTGAAAGCCATCTCTATTTTTTACTGACTTTAGTTAAAAAATAATAAACTATGTTTAATTAATTTCAAATCATTTAAAAATAATTTTAATATAATCTCATTTCTTCCAATAATAGCGAAAAACTAACTATCCAAACTTGACGCCCCATTCCAAGTATTTGAACCAAAGAAGTGAGGGAAATAAACAAATTATTCATATAGCATAATTATCATGCTATGCATTATCATTATGCTTCTTGAAATTAAGTTAGGATTTTTTATTATTTAATAAAAATTCACTAGAACTATCTAACACAATAAAATTGTATAGAAAACCCCCTTTCATAAAGGATTGATCTAAGTGAGAAAAAAAGAAATAATTTATTTTAAATTTTAAAAAAATTGATTAATCTATCCTCTTCAAATGTCAACAAACTAACTAAAGTAATTGAACATAATAAATTTGGACAAAAATTAGAAATAGCTACCGGCAGTACAATTATTATTATTAATAGAAATAAAGCATCAAGTTTGGAAATTTTAATAACTTAAAATTACTTTTAATAATAAATTCTCTTAGAACGTCAATCATAGTGATTTTCTGATAGGAACTCGTCTTAGTGCAGTATTCAAAATAATTACTTGAGCTTGAGTTAGACTTATTCCATAATATAAATCAAGAAATAAATGTCACTAAATTTTAAGTAATGTTTTTGAACACTAACTTAAAAAAAAGTCTTTAAATCACAGAATCAGTTCTAAAAGTAATTATCATCAAAACTTAACAAATCTAAAAAGAAAGAAAACGCAGAACCAAGAATTAGAAAAGGAAAGATTTTAAAAGGAAATTTTTTAGAGGTTATTATAGAAACACTTGCGTCAAATATTATAACATCATTAAAGTTAATTATTTAAACATTAAGAAAGTTAATTTGTAGAATCAACCATTAACTTTGGCAGGGAGTTGTTGTACCAAGACAAAATTAAACAAGGAATTATTAAAAAATTTTTACATTTCTTAGATTTTTTATCAGTTTTAAAGGCACTAAAGATGATTTTACTGATGTAAAAGCTAACATTACAATTCTTGAAGGTATCATCATTTGAGCATTAAAAAAGCGTCATAGACATTCTACTATTCTAGTGATATCATTGATCATACAATAATACAATTTTCTTTTTTTATAAAAATTAATAGATAAAAGAAATAAACTTATGACATATGACCATACAATAAGCTGTACAGGCTAGATCAATATATTTTTACTTCTATATTAGAATCATTTTAAGCATTTGGACACATTATTATTAAGGAAACATTTTCATTACAATGTTTTTAAACCTTAGTTTTAAAGTTGAAAATTAAAGATTTGTAAGTATCTTACGTTGGCTAAACTGTTTTTTATGCTTTTGTATTTTTTTGCTCACTGCAACACTGTTTTTAAAATAAGAATTTATCTCCATGTTTTATGCAATTAAGGAAAATGGACTTTTTTATATCCTGCGTTATATTTAATAGTTAATAGTTACTTTCACACTTTTACTAATACCATTTATAGAAGGAGTGTGACTGATATCAGAAAAGCCGTTTTAGTGGTAGTCTGCAATCTGAACAATATATAATTTTCTAATAACAAAGTTGGCAATACTTCCAGTTGCTGGATTACTAAGTTATATTATTAATTAATGCTCAATTATTTATTAAATCATAATAATATAAATATTCAAGTTTTATAAATATCAAGCATTTTAAATTGTATTACGTTTCAAATAACAAAATATGTTAAAAGTAGTCCTCGTCAACTAAATGTAGATGCTTGAAGTCTGGGTTTTAAGTTATTATATTTGAACAAGTTAATCAGCAAAACATATTTTTTGTAGAAATATATAATTATTTATAAATTAAAATAGATTAATTACACAAAAGTCCAATATTTTTTAATATATGATAATAACTAAGCTTTCGACTAAAAATTAGTCATCATCAGAGTTTAACAAATATAAAATAAATATACTAATTTACAAACTACTTCATATTGCACTTTGGTATGGTTTGGTTAGCTATGTTTAAAAAAAACTTAGCAAAACCAAACAATACCAAAGTGCAATATGAAGCAGTTTGTAAATTAGTATTTTTATTTTATATTTGTTAAACTCTGATGATTAACTAGTCTTACTTCGACTAATTTTTAGTCTAAAGCTTGGTTATTATTATATATTAAAAAATATAGGACTTTTGAGTAATTAATCTGTTTTTATTATTTATATATTTTTTATAAGTCCACAAAAAGAAACTTTTTAATTATGTAATTATTTGGAAAAAGGTTGACTTTAGTTCTACAATTATTTTTTTTAAAAAGCTATATATTTCAACCCTTTGGGTAATCAGTATAAAAATGTAATTTTCAACAATGGATAAGCTTGAGAAAAAAATGTTATAATATTTGAGAGAGACAGCAATGGGTTAGAAGTAGGCAGAGGTTTGGTCTGGTAAGAATGGTGCAGTAGGGCTTGTAAATAGATCAAATTGTATAGAAATTTCAATGTTATGAAATCGAAGCACTGTTTCTACATCTTTACAGAGCAGTTCCAACACCTCTCCAGATATATCACATTTGTCTTGAGAAGAAGAAAACAACTAATCACCAGCCAAGTATTATATCCGAGTATAAAATAAAAACATAAAATAGCACTTAAACTGATTTAAAACAAAGAAAAATATAATAGTATGTTAGTACAATAGTATGGGCCACAACATTCCATTGACTCACAGAAACATGAAAACTGAAAAGTCATCATCTGAGACAATTAAAACTCTATCAAAATACCATATAAACAATTAGATTTGGGTTCATCCCCTAAGGTCTTATTTTTATCAACTATAATATATTATTTATTTATTATATAATACATTTATTTCAAATAAAAATGTACAACGACACAACAAATTTTTGTGATAACAATGTTCCACCTTAACTGTTTTTTCTCATTTAAATAGTAATTGTTTACTATTTATAATAATCCTCCAATTGTTTTATTAAATTTTGTTCTTGTATATAATTTTTACTTGAATATTAGAATTGTTCCAAGCATTGAAATAACACTAAACTAAAAAATACTCAAAACTACAAGGTAAAATGAAGAAAAACCAAGAAGTCTTACTTGACAGAATTGGCAACTGAAAAAGAAAATAAAATATTAAACCTATTTTACAGACAGGAACTGACAAGTCAAAATAAGAAAAACTTATTGATTTGCAGACAATATATATATATCAACTGCCACCATATTAGCAGAACCTTAGAAGACGACCCGTACAACCTTCTATCTGTAGCCTCAGAAGCTTTGATAAAAGCTTATAAAAATAAGCTTAGTAGATAAAAGCTTATAAAAATAAGCTTAGTAGATAAAAGCTTATAAAAATAAGCTTAGTTGATAAAAGCTTATAAAAATAAGCTTATAAAAATAAGCTTAGTTGATAAAAGCTTATAAAAATAAGCTTAGTTGATAAAAGCTTATAAAAAAGTTTATAAGCTTTTAAAAATTCTTCATGCTGGACCACCATTGAAATTTTTTCAATGGATCCAAAGTAGACAGAAAATTAATATCATTTATTGTTTTATCTGTTTATTTCAAAGTTGATTTTTATTTCAAGTTATCAACAACTGAAAATTGGTTAACATATTTTTACTTTTCATCATTTATACGGTTGTGGTAAACCTAAAATAAGAGCCCTTTAACTTTTTTGATAAACCCAATAGAAACCTTACTATAGAGTTAAATCAGATTTAGGTATCCCAAACTCTGAAGGGTCACATTGTCCAAAATCCCTGATCTGAAATGGCAGATCTTCCTGATCCTTTATCAGGGAACCAAAATAAGTCGATTTAAGAGATTAAACGTCTCATTTTTCTTATCTGCCTCTTGAACTCAAATTGTTTGGCAGGACAGAGATCATCAAAACTACATTTGATTCACTTAGAGAAGTGAGAATGTAACAAAGCAGAGTAAGTCGAGCTGCTCAAACAGATTACTTAAGACCTAAATCATTACCATGTAGTTTAATCAAAAATAAATCTAGTTTAATTAATATTCCATTAATTAACATTAATACGCCTCTATTATAGATTAGTTCTAATAATATTGCACTTATTCACTTGGTCTTTCACTTAATTGAAAAGGTTTGGAAAGAAAATATGGTTATATCTACACTAAAACAAAACTGGTACTTAACTTTTAAACGAATACAAATGGAAGTAATTATTTTAACAGTTTTGGTTCTGATCAACTGACAGCTTGGAATTCAGCTAGGAAAGGAATCACACATATATACACCAACCTCTCCAAAGGGTAGTGTCAATGGTAAGCCAATACAATTCCCTCCCTCACAAACTTTGGAAGCTGTCAACAGGTGGCAGAGTCAAAACCAAAACAGTTACTGTAACTTAACGGCACCAATTCATAAACAAGTCTGAACACATAACAAATGTGATATACCTGTTGAATATATTCCAATAAAAATTAAAGTTTAAAGAAAAACTTATGAAATTTAAAAAGCCAAACAAATAAAATACCACTCAAAATAAATGTCAAACTACTTAGTTGATTATCTTTCACAAATAACTAACATGGTTCAATTATTTAATTTTTTAAGAAAATTCATACAAACCAAAACAAACAGTCCAAAAAATTCAAACTTGCAAAAAAAACAAAAGATAAAAACCATTAGCATTTCACTACGTAGTGTGGCCACCACAATGATGGCACATGTTGCTTTTTCTAACAACATGTATGCAACACCCCCCCCCCCCCTAAAATTACCACTCAGTTATTGAGGTCGTTACTTGAATTACATAATTACTAAAGTAGGAAAATAGCAACTTTGGAAAGATAAGATTGGACATTAACCCTAAATTATTAGAATTATCAATTTAAGAGAATGCGACAATCGTGTCCTCTAAACATTTGCTTTTCAATTGATATTTAATTCATTAAAATAAATCATGCAAGTCATGATGGAAAAAACGATTTTTCAGTTTTGGTTCTGATCAACTGACAGCTTGGAATTCAGCTAGGAATTAATGGCAAAGTAAATCAAGAAACAGCAACAAGAATCCTTTTGAAAACAATCTTTTTGTTAACATAAATGTTGTATTTTGTAAGCAAATAAATTTCAATAGAGAGGCACATCAGACATGTTCTTTTTGTAGTTGAAAAAAGAAAAATAAATATGTACTGAATTTTTCTGGCCATTAAAAAATTGCTTATTCCCCTGGTCTCGATTTTAATAATTTAGTCAAAAAATAAAATTAATAAATAAACAGAAAAAAAATTACCTTATTAAAATAAAATAAATAAATTATTTTATTACAATAAAAGTATGGCAAGTTTCAAAGAATTTTAATTCTTTGATATTTTGACTATGAGGTTTTTGTTATTTTAATCGCTTAAGTGTTAAAAAACCTTGAATTTAAAGGTATATTTGGGAGTGTTAACTAATCAGGTAGATCTGATCAAAAGGGTGTTTTCCCTCAAGGCAATCCCTGTCAGTCCGCAGAGTTTGTTGGTAGGCATGTCTAATTATCCAGGTGGGTTTGCTGATCTCAGTGACTGAAAGAAGGTGTGTTCCTGGACTAAGGTATACCAACATTTTTGTCAGTTTTACCATTTCTTTTTTGGTCTTTTTTTACCGACTTGAATAAAAGGTATTTATTTTTGTGTTACATGGTGTTGTTAAAAGGTGACAAGTTACCTTATCACAAGGTAACTTCGCATTGATCTTAAGAAGAGATCAAAAAGAGTTTGCCAACTTAACTTCAATTAGGTGATTGGGGCAAAATAGCCGCCATGAAACTGAACAATCAGTGTCATGGCAAAACAGATCGATTTGTTGACCCTCGCAAACACACCCTAAATCTATCTTCAGTTAACCACCATATTACGGCTAAAGAGCAAATAAGGATATAAATCTTTAGGGCAACAATGAATTACACAACATCAAACGCATTTAACTTCCTACAATAACTGGGTGGCTTTGAATTTATGTTAAGAGAATAAAACATTCAGTTTTCTATTCTAGAGAAAAAACTCAGAAAGTCAAAATTTGAAATGCAATGAGAGAGAACAATATGCTACACAGAAGCAATAGGATTGGGTGAGAGGAACAAGGGTGACACGTTGGGCCCTTCTTGCTCTAACCATAGTATAGTATAAGGGCCCACAGCATAGCAACACAACAATGATTTGTAATAATAGCAACTAAATTATTAAAAAAAAGTTAATTAAATATTAATTAATTTTTTTTTAAATTAAGTTAATTAAAAAAAGGGGGGCTCACACAATTTCATAGATTAAAAATTTACAATAGAGCTACTATGTAATGGCTACTACATTGAAGAAAGGAACTTCATAGGTTATATTATCAATTAGATAAAGAAGCAAGCATTAGGTAAATTGAATATTTATGCCTGAAGTATATCACAACCTTAGAATAATACTATATATAGAAGGAGCACTACTGATAACACGAAAGGCGATTCACTGGTGCAACTAAGTAATGCTGCCACCCTTACAATATACAATTTTCTAAAAAAAGTTGGCAATATTTCCGGTTGCTGAATTATTATGTTCTATTATTAATTAATGATTGATTATTCATAAAATACTAATATAAATATCGGCGCATTACAATATTTAAAGCATTTTAAATTGTAGTTTAACGTATTTATTAAAATTATATTAAAAGTAGTCCTTGTCAACTAAATGTAGATTCTTGTATTCTGCCATTCTTTTGCCATCTAAGACTGGTTTTATTAATTATTCAGCAGGTATTTTAAGTTATAATATTGGTTATTTACGATCTTTCTTCATTAATAGATATTTATGACACATATTTAATATAATGTTTTGTTGTCAGGTTGGCAGCATTACTTAGTTGCACCAGTCAACCGGCTTTGGTGTTATCAGTGGAATTACATTGTGTTAATGGTCCTGTGCTCCTTCTATATATAGTATTATTCTAAGATCACAACCATGCATAATCCCTGGAGAAACCCCCTGTTGACATAAATCCAAAAAAGTATTTTGATTTTTTTATGGTCAACCTTCCTTTTAAAGAGTTAATACTAATTGCTCATTAAGAGCCTTGGTTATCAGAGATAACCTCTGTGGGAACCACTCCAGGTGCTAGTGGCAACCTTTTATATAACCTTTAAGTGGCAATGATTAATATGGACTTATAATCTTTTGGACTTATAATTGATATATTGGATTTATAATCATTTAAAATTTGAAAGTGTAACTAAGGATGTGGAATGAATCTAGGGTTGACAATGGTTAATAAAAATACTTATCATTTAATTACGGAGAACACAGAGGAGATTTCAAGTATTTTAACTTGTAATTTAAATTTAATTATAGAATTGTAACCTTAATTATTTTGTATTCTATTGTTATGTAAATTGGACTTAAAGTCCCTTTTGTTTCTAAATAAATAAATGAACAGTAATTTAGATGAAATCAAGGACAAAACTAAATTTCTAATAGGAAAATAGATATTTAACAGATGGTGGGGGGAGGCACACACAAATTAAATCTTCTTAAAATAGGATATCAAGGATAACCAATGATTTATTACAATATTATTAATATAAAAGAGTTATCCAACATCAGATGGTTAAAGAAAGGTAAACACTGAATACCTGTCATATTGAAACCAATAAAAATGGTTTGCAGTAAGATTAATTTTATCTCACAGTATTTAATTTTTTTTTTTTTTTTTTAAATTTGAAAATAATTTTAACATCCTTTTGCTATGCTACATCCGTGTGTTCTCTCTCACAGCACTGAATCAGATTAAAACAAACTATAGTAACAACGAGTAGTTGATATTTTGAGTAGTTTATGTCGAGTAATAGTGAGAAGCCCTCGTGCAACATATTATCAGTGGATATTAACAAACCCCGTCCGATACCCATAGAGGGATCATTATCCTTGTCAGAATCAGCACCGGATGAGGTTTCCAAGTCTGAGATGTCCATGACAGCATCATCATGTCCGTAGCGTTTGATCTGTGTTCGTCTTCTCGGCTCATTCAGGAGTAGCTCACTCTGATAAACAAACGATATACATAATATAACAATAAGACATATAACTTGATAATAGTAACAAACATTACTAAAGTTATTTTACACAATCAGGTAATTTATTTATTATTACACTTAAGTTATTTACAAATCAGGTTATATAATATTACTACACTTAAGTTATTTTACAAAATCAGGTTATATAATAATTACTACACTTAAGTTATTTTAATTAAATCAATATCTTATGGGTATAGATTAAAGTAATATCTTATTCAAGTAGGGAAACTCCCTACTTGCCATCATGTCCTATACACTAACCCGGGTTAAAAATTTAAACATGTGTGATAAGGTGATAGCTGGATCAAAAATAAAAAAAGAAGGTAAAATTGGAATAACTGCACATGAGCCTTTTAGGATTTACATTTTTTTGTTTAATTTTAGGCACACTGCAACACTGATAACATTAGGTGAGTTTTACTTTTTATCGAGTTTTCGTACTTTAATATGGTACGTGATAATTCGATGATCTAGTATTAAATTCTGTGATATCATTGTAATAATAATTTAGTTCAAGAAAAAGAGAAACTTTCGTAAAGGTAAATCAAAAGCTTTTTTAAACTTTAGAAAAATATACAGAAGACAGTTTATTGCCTTAAATGTAACTTAAAATTACGATTACTTAAATTGTATTTAAAACCTTTAAATTAAAGTTATTAAATACCTAATCACAAATAATATTTGGAGGGAAAAACACTTATCACTCGCATAAATGTACAAAGTTAAGAAATGCTGTCAAAAAGAGTTAAATTAGCTGCTGATTTAAGTGATTTAAACAAACCTAGTATTTAAAGTATTTAAATTTCTATTGGATGTGACAAAACATGTTTCTTACACAAATTATTAAAATTTTATACTAAAATGTAAAGAAATACAATTAAAACAAAAATGTTGAGTACTGTAAATAGTTTGTTTACATTTACAGGGTTATAACAAGATGGGTGCGTCTATAGGAAAATTTGAGCCAAATCCCTGGTGGACAAAATGTGAACTGCATGCCATGTCTGACAGAAATCACATTTGTTTCCCTACTTGGTTGATATATTACTTTAATGCAGATCTATTGATACGATTTATTATTTCTCTTTTGATCAAACAGTTTCTCAGATCATAATTATTACTTACGCAAATACTACGTAATTATTTTATCACATAAATATTACTACTTTCAGAGGTAAAATTTAATGGTATACAAACAAATATTTTTCCATTTCAAATCTTTGTTCCATTAATTAATAAAATTAATGGACTAATAATAATAAACTTATAAATAAATTAAAAAATGTGTTGGAAATGACATGACAGATGTAAGTGACAGATTAAGTTATAATTTAAAATTGTATGTGTTTTATAAATAAGAACACCTTCATTAATAATTAACGCTTTTAATGGACACACAAAAATGTACGAACAATAAATTATATGTTTATAGATCTATAACAATATGAAATATATATTAGTAGTATGTACTTCTGTTTGCAACATAGTCATGTCAAATTTGATTTGTTAATGCTTGTTATTTTTTTTGCTAAAAATAATTATTTACAAATTTGGGATAAAATTAAATTCTAAAATGAACCAAAGATCGATTAGGTGAGACATAGGTTAATATTTGTCCACTTTTTCTGGGTGTAGAGGATGTTGGAAATGACATGACAGATATAAGGGTCAGATTAAGTTATAATTTAAAATTGTATGTGAAATATATTTCTCTTTTGTAGCACTTTTGATTGTATAGAACTCCCACATTTTAATAAAATAGGATATAAACTATCAGCTTAAAGTTCTATAGGAAAACCTATTTTCCTATAGATTCCTATAGATTTTCCTATATTTTAAACCTGTTTTCCTATAGAACTTTAAGCTGATAGTTTATATCCTATTTTATTAAAATGTGAAATATATATTCGTATAAAATATACTCAGTTTGCAACAAAATGAATCATATTGAATATTACCAATGAGCTCAGTGAATTGATTTATTCCTTTCCGCACTTACTAAGGAATAAGGATGTATCCTTACATTATGAAGGTTACTTACACTAATAATGTATTAAGAAGTTTCTTTTTGTGGACTTATAAAAAAATGTATAAATAAAAACAAATTAATTACACAAAAGTCCTATATTTTTTAATATATAATAACTAAGCTTTCGACTAAAAATTAGTCATCATCAGAGTTTAACAAATATAAAATATAAAATAAAAATACAATTTTACAAACTACTTCATATTGCACCTAGTATGGTATAGCTTACCAAGGAAGCAATATACTTAGAGCAAGGTGCAATATGAAGTAGTTTGTAAAATTGTATTTTTATTTTATATTTTATATTTGTTAAACTCTGATGATGACTAATTTTTAAAGGAAAGCTTAGTTATTATTATATTTTAAAAAATAGGACTTTTGTGTAATTAATCTGTTTTTATTTACTAATAATGTATAATAACTAGAGGAAGAGATGTTAATGTAAAAACTTAATATATAAGCTAACAGTTTTAACTATAAGGATTTGTGTATTTATATTTATCTATAAGATCTTTACATATCTTTATATTTATAGATAAATATTAACTAATATACAAATATCAGTTCTTTTCATGACTTGTATTCAAAACCAATGATAAAAACCAACCTGTTCATCTCTTTCAGAAGTATCTATATCCGCTCTCTTGGCCCATTTCTTCCAGAAATCTGGATCATCAATATCTATATCAGTACGGATTCCAGTCTGTTGGAAACTAGCCTTAGAGAAAGTGGATCCCTTCTCACTCTCTAGCGTGATGACTTGAGTTCTCCTCTCTAAGATTTGATCTATATCTTCCTCGCAGAACTTATCCGCTGCATTGTCATCATCCATAATAGCACCGTATGCACCTACACAAACAGATATCCATTCCAAATTTAAAATAGAAAAGAATAAAAAATATTTACAAATAGACAATACTAGCATTAGTCAATATTAATCCATATTTAAGTTCCAGACAAAAACCTTTCAACTTCTGAACAAGGCAACACATAATAGTCACTCATCCGTGTAAAATAAAATACATGAGTATAAAAGAAATAACTTGTAATAAAAATTCCTTTAAAAAGACAGAGATAGTAATTAGGGAGTTATGACAGATCACCCTTAGGAGTTAGGCCACATTTGTCGGAAAAAAATCTGAAATGACTAATTGACAGACATAAAGACAGCCTAAATTGTCAGACAAGTTATAAGACAGTAGACAGAAACATGACAGAACACAGTTA
Organism: Microvelia longipes; assembly: GCA_018340805.1. NCBI lineage: Eukaryota > Metazoa > Arthropoda > Insecta > Hemiptera > Veliidae > Microvelia > Microvelia longipes. The sequence goes on from JACMZG010001863.1 coordinate 53,255,072, forward strand.
CATTATTTAAAAATTTGAATTAATATATCAGTATTATTTTAGAGATCAAGAAAACCCATTTGCTTATTAAGTATTAGTGATTAATACAACATTGTTGGGCCATTTTTACAAACTCCCATAAATAGGAAATAGTGTTTCACCTTATGAGTCCTAGTGCAGGCATTATGAGCCTAATTCACAGAAGAGCCGCGACTTTACTATAAGTTTCTATAACATTTACTACAAACAACACGTTACAGCCAAACCAAGATTTCCTGCTCTGGAAATCCAGGCACAACAATACATATACTTAATATAGGCCCTAAATTTTTCCTACACACAGTTTCATTGGGAGTTAGGGATCTTCTACGAGTACCTGATATAACACTGTCTCTGAACCACCGGCTTAACATCCCTTTTATGCTCTGAACCATCGGCTTAACATCCCTTTTATGGCACGTGTAAGGATTTCCATCCCTGGTATTAAAATTCTAGAGGTCCCGACCAGGATTAAACCCGGGCTGTCTGGGTGGCAGGCACACATGCTAACCACTAACACCACAGGGACACCCTCCTCCAAACACATATTTGCAATAATATAAGAAAATAAGCAATATTTGTCTTCTCATTATACTTCATAATCCATAAAATAAATATTGCCATTCATTATTATAACATATTATCATTTTGATAGTATTTACTATTGTTAAGAGTATCCAAAGTCTAAGGTACGACACACAGCTAAAATCAGTTGACAGCACGGGAAAATAGTGTTGAGAAAGAAATAAGGTTGCCCTTATTTGAAATTGAGGGTTTGGTTTAACATTCAGGACTACAGTCTATCATTTAGTTTAAAAATCTTGACAGGTCAGTTTAGACACCACTGATTCTATGAAAACAAATCAGGTTATTTTACCCATATTTTCTTGGCGATGTTTTTTTAACGTTTCTTTTGTGTAGTTTTATTTTAAAATATAATATAATAAAATAAAATATCATTCTTCAGATTAATTTGAAAGTAGTTTTCAAAACGATGTAATCAAAAGAAGAACCACAAACAAAGTGAACGATTGCCGGGAAGAAGGTTTTTGGTAGGGATTTTTTCTCTTTTTGAGTGAGAGGTTGGCAGCGGCTGTTCTGATTGGTCAATCTCCAAAATACTTATGACCTTGGGGATTTTTAAACTAAACGATAGACTGTAAGATAGACTGTAAACCTCATTGGCTCCCTCACATTATTTTTCCACGCTGTCAACTGATTTTAGCCATGTGTCGTATTATAGTAGCAAATAAGAATTTTGTTTATTTTTTTTGTTTATATTTTATCATTATGTATACGGTTTATAAAGGTTATAGTACATTTTCAAATACTTTGCATTTAACTATGACATTTATTATTATATTTTTTTATGTTAACAACATGTCTCAAATGTATTTCCTACATTTTACTTTTAAATATTTCCATGCCAGTATTAATCAAAATCATTCTTATTTATTTATATTTTTTTCCAATTAATTTTGTTCTGATGTTTTTCTTTGATTTGGTGTTATTCTTATTTTTTTGTTATAGCAATTTCAAAATGTTTATTATTTATACTGTATTTTGTAATACTTTTTGCATTGGACCTGTGGTCTGTTTTTTTTTAATAAATAAATAAATAAGTTCTTTCTTCTTCAAGTTCCAACTTATTTTTAACTCATTGGTAACACCAATGAGAGATGCTTCATAAAATAACATTTTGAGTTACTCTAACAATGGTTCCTCTACAATGAATGAAACTGAAAACAAAGCAACTCCAGGAGAGGAGAAATCAAACATTGCTTACTTTTTTATGTAAAATTATTAACGGTGATTATGATGTCCCCGATCTTTTGCAAAGGTGCTATAATCGAGTTGCCAGTACAGAGTTGAGAAATTAGTAACTGTTCTGCCTAGCCTTCCACAGAACTCTAAATGGACAATAACAGTACTATGCACCACACCATGACACCATTTAAGAATTGTTTTTCGGACATCCTCTTATGATGAGACAGTTTCAAACTCGTGTTGACAAACTAAGGTCAGTTTTTATAAGTTTGACAGTAAATTTTATAAATTTGTTTGCACTATGCAATAATAAATAAATAAATTGAATACAAAAATATTATTTTTTATTAAACCCTTAGGCAGGCTAAATAATAACAATAAGTTACCTTTCTTGAGTAAATCCTCAATTTCTTTCTTAGAGAGTTGCCTTCCGCCACTGCCAGGTTCTTTGCCTCCCTGACTGGTGTTCATACTCTGCAGGATAGCCTTGTCCAAACCAAGTTTCAGAGAGGCTTTATCAAACATTTCTCTCTCATAAGTACTTCTACATAGGAGCCTGTAGACTTTCACCATCTTCTGCTGTCCTATCCTGTGACACCTGGCTTGAGCCTAACAAAAACAGTTTGACGTGAGTAACAAAGAAACACAGTTTGAAGTAAGTCACAAAAAACTGGGATCTTCAACCACTAGGTGCTTGGATATTAAATTTACAAGACATTTTTGGTTTAGTAAATGTAATAAATAGTCACTTAAGTTTAAATTAAAAATTTTATTCAAATTTATGCAGTTCAAATCATATACAAGGTTAATTTAAAGAAATTCTTTAACTTTGTTAAAACATTTTTGAGGTATTAGTCTTAACACAAACTTAAGTTTCACAAAGCGACAAATGAAACAACACTGATAAATGACATACCTGCAAGTCATTCTGTGGGTTCCAATCAGAGTCGTAAATGATAACGGTATCAGCAGCTGTCAAGTTGATACCCAATCCTCCGGCTTTAGTACATAGTAAGAACACGAACCTGTCCGAATCTGGCTTACAGAACCTGTCGATAGCCGCCTGTCTCAGGTTACCTCTAATCCTACCGTCTATCCTCTCGAAAGGATATCTGAAATAGATGATATTCATAGTAATTAATCACCAATATAAATACTACAGGACACAACTATGACAAAAAATGTAAAGTTCATACATTTTTTTAAAAAGGGATAAAACATTGAACTCGGCAAGGCATGGATTTTTGAATGACCAGTCAATCAATTACTTGCAGGTTAATACAAAAAAGACAGAAAACAAATAACACCGCATTGTTATAATTAAGTATATTATGGTTTTCAATGCCATGTATAAAAATGTGCTGACTCTTTGAATGATAAAACAAGAATGAATTTATTTTATAAAAAGAATGACATGACAATTTCAATGTTAAATAAAATAATATTAAATAAAATGAGAAGTACGAGGGATGTGCTGTCGGCACACCATGCAACATAGTTGGGTCAAATAAATTTGGGATTCAAAGAGATAGTTGTAAGGTTGGTAATACCAACGGTGGGAAAACGAAAGGGCTGTTAATTTTTTTTTAATGATTAGAATAGAAGCCGATCAAAAGTATTCATTTATTTCTTTATTGTCACTTAATTTGTAATAAATTCTGATAAATTTAAGAACAAAACAATCTTTGTACCTTGAGTGTGTCAAAAATAAATTTGAGTTTTTGTAATTATCATACTTATTACGCTGTTTTAACATGGCATCCTACAGCATTTATAGCTCAGGACTATAAATGAAAAGATACAGGAATGGATCAAAGAAAACTTTGGAAAACCAGTGTCCTGTAGCTGACAGGACTTTGTCTTACTATAATAGAAAGTTTCCTGACAAATGATTGTCTAACTTCTTTCTCTTTTCACCTACACTGATGATGGTCTGTAAGACCGAAAGTCGGTTTTGTTTAATATAACAAGTTATTATGGAGAGACTGTTTTCTTTCAATTCCTATTGTACTGAGGTAAACAAGTAAACAATTTAATTTATTCTAAAAATCACTTACTTCATATATACAAGGTAATCCTCAAGTATATCAAGGCACCGCACCATCTGGGAGAAGATAAGGACCCTGTGTCCGTTGTCCTTAAGTTTGGGAAGAAGTTTATCAACAAGAACCATTTTACCAGATGACTGTATGAGAGCTTTGTAGTAGCTGTCTGGGTCCTCTCCGTGAGCCTGCTTGTAGTCGTGCTGGATCTGGTCTTCAGCACCTAAATCATCACATTGTTTTAGTTATTTATTTATTTTATTTATCATAAGCTTGTGGTTGCCTTACATTCAAAGGCCTCACAATAGTCAATTCATGAATACAAATTAAAACGTAAAAAAATACAATAAATAAAAATTATGTAAGATATTATTAAGTTAAAAAGGTACCAGTTTACAATTTTTCAGGATACACTATACAATATAATACCATTTATTGCATTTTTTTTAAAGTTTCAATATTTACATTATTTTTATAAACATGCAAATCAGCTAAGGGGCTGTGGTTTCTCTTTGACAGGATACACTATACTGTCATTTAAAAAGTCATTGACACAGTAATATGCTTTATCAATCAGTATTTCTTTAATAACCTTATAAAAGGAATCAATAGGAAGATCTACAATACTAGTAGGCAGCTTATTAAAACATTTGATTCCATTCACTATCGGTGATTGACTTGACTTACTAAGTCTGGAGAATGGCAAATTTATATTTGTATAAAATCTAGTTGAATAACCATGATTTTTATTATTATCTAATTCATGGTGTCTATTTTTAATGTATACTAAAACTGAAAAAATGTATGCTGAATAAAGCGTTAAAATCTTATTTTGTTATAACTCTCAATATGAGTTTGGTACAGCTGTTGTCTTTTGGTTTTAAGGGATTGAAGTTGATACGGGAGAGAATGGTTTTACATGATAAAACTCTATGGAAAACTACAATTAAGAAACAACAAACGTTTATTATAACTATCGTTAGTAAAACAAAAAAATACCAAGATCGTTTAGCATTGGCCCATAGAATCGAGAGTCAAAGTAAGAGTTGGATTGAAGAAGGCAATAACCCAGGTTTAATCCGCCCTAGGTATTGTGGGTTTTAGTATGTTTAACATTACATTTGTAAAAGCTACACAGACAGATTAATCCAACATATCCAATTCAAGAGTTTATCTCTACAAGTTAACGCACTAATTTTACTTTTCCTCATTTATGCCATAGGTATATTGGAAAAATATTGTGTTAGCAACAAAATCCGAAACTAGGATGACACCTGAATTATCCAAACTCCTAAGTGGTTTTCACAAAGTTGTCTGTCTGTATGTGTGTCTCTGTTATCTTCTAGTGTATTTATCGAGAACATATTTTTTGATCACGTTATTAACCTGAAATAATGACTCAGCAAAAATTTATAAAATTCATAAAACATGAAAAAGCTTTGTTTTTGTTAGGGTTTGCACTGATGATGGCCTCTAGTTAGGTTGAAAGAGCTTTGCTAATAACATTTTGTTCGTTAGGGTTTGTACTAATGAAAAACTAAATTTGTTTTGAGGATGAGCAGTAAAAGCAGAAGAAATTAAGATACAAACCATTGAGTAAATAAGGATGTATACAGCACTTCCTTAATTCCATCATAGTGTTCATCAAGTTGGGTACATTGGCTGATGTTGTACCTTTGGATAAAAAAGAGAAATTCTTCTCCAGAATACCCCTGTAGTATTTCTTCTGGATATTTGTCAGCTCAACCTGATAGAAAAACATAATAACCAGATAAATGAAAATACAAAGTTATGAAGGTGCACGTTTTTATGTAAAAGGACAAAACAAGGACCTTTGACTTGAATCACTATATACACCAACCCCAACCCCTCCCTAGGCATTTCTTTCCTCTTTACTCCTACACTTCCTCAACCACTTCACTGCAAACTAACTCATAGGGGAAATTTTTCTATAGAAATTAGATAAATATGAATAATTTATATTAATTCATCATATAAATCGTTTGTTGTTACATTTTACATAATTTTTACTTAGTTAATATAACTTTTTTTTAAAAAAAAGGCATTTGATTATATTATTTTGCAGGCAGTAGAATGACCCTCTGGTATAGGGATTTATAGGCAGTAAAATGGCCAAATGGTCTAGGGAGTTATAGGTAGTAGAATGACCCACTGGTCTAGGGAGTTATAGGCAGTAGAATGACCCACTGGTCTAGGGAGTTATAGTAGAATGACCCACTGGTCTAGGGAGTTATAGGCAGTAGAATGGCCCTCTGGTCTAGGGAGTTATAGATAGTAGAATGACCCACTGGTCTAGAGAGTTATAGTAGAATGATCCACTGGTCTAGGGAGTTATAGGCAGTAAAATGACCCATTGGTCTAGGGAGTTATAGTAGAATGACCCACTGGTCTAGAAAAACCCGCAGGGTGATTTACAAAAATATATATAAATATTCCCGCTCTTTAAATAAGTAGAATACATTGCCTTAAATTTTTATGTAATCAGAGAACCTACCTAACCTCTTACCTATTTAGGATAAGAATGTTTCCAGTAAGTACTCTGACATGTAATAATGATAAAAACAGATTAATTACACAGAAGTCATTAATATTTGTTATATATAGCAAATAACTATGCTTTCGACCAAAAATTAGTCATTATCAAAGTTTATTCAATTTTATATTATGTTAAACTCTGATGATGACTTATTTTCAGTTGGAAGCTTAGTTATTTGTTATATATCAAAAAAATAAAGGACTTCTATGTAATTAATCTGTTTTTATTCATTATTTTTTAAAGTCGACAAAAAAAACTTTTAAATTATAATAAAAGTAAGGCAGAAGATAAGATATATTTATGTTATTTCTAAGGAATTAAAAATATATTTTAAGGTGTTTTTATTCTATTTCGAAGTAATAAAAGTCTTTAAAAATAAATTATAGATCAAATATGGACTAAACATTTCTAACATTCAACAAAGATTTCTTAACAAGTAAAGAGTAACCTATATTCTCTATATTTTTATTTATTTATTTTTTATATATTGTATTATGATTTTTAAAACAAATAAAAATGTTCCGTGCACTACTTTAAACCTCCTCACATGGAATGGTTAAAGCAATCCAGACTAGGTTCTAAACAAGATAGGGTTAGGATCGTTCACCTGTTTTAGCAGCACATGGTGATGATGATAGTTTTCTATTATCCTTTCTACTGTAAGAGAGGAACTAGACTTTACTAGTATTTAAAAAAGTGGTTCCCCTTCCCATCTCACAATGCTTCTACAAATATTACAAAATATTTTACCTCGACAACGGTTTCCTCTTTTGGAGCCAAAGTTTTTTCAACATCTTCTTTAAGTCTTCTAAGCATCATTGGTTTGAGAAGTAGCTGTAACTTCTGAACTTCCGTCTCGCTCTTCAGTTGACCAAACTCATTAAGGAAAGCCTCGCACGAGCTGAACTGTTGAGGCTCGAGGAAGTTGAGTAGGGAGAATAACTCGTTGACATTGTTCTGTAAAGGTGTTCCACTAAGCAAAACCCGATGTTCCTACACAATCAACATCACATTTAGCAACGTATACAAACAATATGAGGAACACAAGTTTTGAAGAAGCATAATCAGTTCTGTAGAGTTTCCAATAAAGGCCAATTTTCTCTTTTTGAATTAAATTCAAAATAAAATAAGATATTAAATTGACCTTTTTTTCTATTTATTACTGTAGTCATTGTATAGGATAAGCTCATGCCAGCAAGTACTACTACTGGGCAGATTCTTGCAAAAGTCATATCAAAGCCATATCTTATCACTGTTACTATTATTGCTAATAACATATGTTTCATGTAGTTGCAATATTCAATAAAAAAAGTTTTAAAAAAATTAATTAAATTCATCATTTATTATAATAAAAAATTGGGTGCTGGACGTCCGATTGACTACAATCATACTCACCAGGTTATACTATCTTCGCTTGTCATCAAACAATAAACACATTGGTTTTATTTCCATGGCCACCCATCCAGGGACTGACCTTGCTCAATGTTGTTTAAAATTTATGATCCCGCAAACCAGTCGTATTAAAATAAAAATTAATATACTTATTTATTTATTTATTAAATTAAAGAATGAACGTTAGGATACTAAAGAGACTTTTTTCAAGTTGTGAAACTATGAACTATAGAACTATCATGGAGACCAAAAATCAAATTAATGAAGAATAAACTTGTACAAAATTTCAAGTCAATTAATTTTTTTTTTATTTCCATAAGTTCCTTTGTGTACGGCATGTACACAAAGGAACTTATTCTGATAATAAGATTAAAATTGGCAGTTGGTATTTTAAAAAGTTTTGCTTAGACATTATTGACAGTTGACAACAAGTTGTTGAAAAGTTAAACAAGTCAAGTTGTTGACAACAAGGCACAACAACAACAGTGATTTTTTGTACTAAGTTTCAACTTTCAAGCATAAACCCAATGGGAACTAAAATACACACACATGATAGCAATCATAGAGATATTATTACTAGAGGGGCTCTATAGGTTAAATTGTGAAACATTGGAAAAGTAATCTTACCACCTTCGGTTTTAAATGTGCAAACAAATAATCGATTCAAAATTATAATAACTTATATAGGGAGAATGTTAAAAATACAAAACAAACAATGTGCAGGAAGCCAAAATCAGTTGATTTATTATAAGCTATTTAACCGAAAAACTTTATACTATGGACAATTTCAGTCCCTTCTATACGGCATTGTTCTATGGGGAAGTTCTTCTCAAATAAAAAAAACTTTTATCATACAAAAAAAGGTATTACAAGCGATGTTTGGTAAAAGTTTTCGATCTTCTTGTAAGCCTATCTCCAGAAAAGAAAAAATACTAACATTGCCTGCTATTTACATTTTAGAAAACTTAAAGATCGTTAAAATAACCTCAGTCAGTATAAAAAGAATATGGACAATCATACCTATAAAACTAGAAATAATTCAAACTTACTTATTTCTAAGCACAATACAAAACTTTATGAAAAGTCACCATATCATTATGGAATAGTGTTTTTTAACAAACTTCCAGCAGGTTTACAGAACCAAAAAGATTATAAGGTATTTGTAGATGAATGCAAAAAAATGCTCACAGAAAAAGTCATTTACAAAATTACGGATTTATAAAATAAAATAAAAAGATATATATGTTTTTGTTATCACGTTTATTTATTACATGTTGTTCGTTTGTATATTAATTTGGTTGTATTTGTTAAACAATCTTATTCATTAAATATTTTGAAAATTTAAAAAAAAAATTAAAATAGGTTAGGTTAAATTTAGAGTTGATTATTTATTTATATTTAGGTAAAAATTGACTGTATTTTGTATGTTCTAGCCTTAATTTTGACTTATCTCATTGTACCAATAAAATTGTACTTATAGAGAAATATATGATATGATATGATATAACCTTAATTCACTCTTGAAGGAGGTTTCTTTGAGGTCACACAGAGCCCCTGAGAGCCCCAAAAAGATGTTTCAGGCCTCTCAATATATTGAGATAGGCTATGCCCCCTATAATATATATCTGTATGACAGCAACCACTTAAGCTCATTTTATTAAGAAGTTGCTAAAACATTACCAAGTTAAGTGATCTGAGTCCTTCCAATAGCTTGCAGTTTCTGTTCTTCAACCTGTGAGCTTCATCTATAACACAAATCCTCCAGACAAAGTCCTTGAGATCGGCTATATCAGTCAGTATCATCTCAAACGTTGTAATAAGTACGTTCAGTTTCGGCGGAAGATCTTTCATCACTTGTCCCTTGTCGTTGCGATAGAACAACTCGTATTCTTGAAGCATATTCCTACTCGCAGCACTACAAAAGAGAAACAAGGATTAATTTTCTAAGTATACAATAGAATGGAATATACACATGGATAACCAACGTCAGAGCTACACTGAACAATCAAATATACATAGAATGTACATCAATTAAATTGCTACTTGTCATCATATGAACTGCACTAGGACTTGCCAAGGACAGTAAGAGCAGCCTAATATTAAAGTATAACACACAATTATAATCAATTGACAGCAAGGAAAAATAATGCGAGAGTGCCAATATGGTTAGTCCTGGATGTTGAAACGTGCCCATAATATTAAATCGGATCCACCTCATTAGTCCCTAAACACTATTTTCCCATTCTGTCTAATAACTGTAAAATTGAACTCATCCTTTATGTGCCATAAGAACAGCATTACAAAACATATATTTGAATCTTTAAACTTTTTGAGCCTGTTGGCCTGATTCATGTTTACAAGATAAATGCACAAACACTGACATGTATGTAAACAAATTTACATTCTGAAAAAGTCCAAAAAATTTTTTAAAAACCTGAACAGCCTGATAAACATAATCTTCAGCAAAATGGATAAAGCAAATCGACCATAAGCTTGATTCCACTGAGTATAATGCTCAAGTGTCAGGATTCCTGTCACTAAGTCAGGATTCCAGTGGCCATTTTGATGTGAATCAGTTTTATCTTGATGCTTCCCTCTCTTGAATAAAGGAAAAGCAAAACTTCGATTACGGAGAAATCAAAAATTATAAAGACCCAAATAAATTTTAAAAAAAATGACGGAGATATATGGAGTAGCAAGATTGCCAGCAACTTGCAAAAGGCTTAACAACCACGAACTAGACATGTTCTCCTTACCATACACCTACTCTTAAATTTAATTTTAAAAAATCTAACGATGTAGACATACAATGTTAGATAACTGTCCACTGTTGGTAAAGAAACTCGATTTAACAACATGAATACAAGTTGGTTTCGAAATTTAGATAGTTTAGATTGTTTTTATAGTCATTACCTAATTTTTCGAATAAATCTAATGAAGGCAATTTCTTTTTACTTACGATCCGTGATAAACAACAACATTGAGATTGGTCCATGCTTCAAATTCTCTCTGCCAGTTAGGTATGGTAGACAGAGGAGCTATGACAAGGAAAGGGCCTCTAATTCCGTACTCATACGCTGCATTAATAAATGTTAGAGATTGAATAGTTTTACCTAGACCCATCTCATCGGCTAGGATACAGTTACGACTGAAAACAAAAAACGATACAACTCAATCAATCTGTAGTATACATTTTTAAAACTTGTAATAAAAAATTTTTTCAGAATTATAAATGTTTATCAGCAAAAGCCTAAAAGCTTTTTCAATATTAGCATGGATAATCATCATACTTGAGATACTTTCGAAATCTCAAAACTATGGGAAATTTGGTTAAAATCATAAAATTTATAGAGGTGTAGTTCTGGTCAGAGAAAGCAGAGCACTGGGTATACAGGAGAGGGCTCTAGATATACTGTAATATAAAATATGTAATATATTATACATAAAATACTGTAATATATTTACATTTGTATACTGCAATATAAAATATGTAATATATTATATATAAAATACTAATATATTTTATATTGTATACTGTAATAAAATATGTAATATATATATATAAAATACTGTAATATAAAATATGTAATATATTATATATAAAATACTGTAATATATTTTTATTTGTAAACTGTAATTTTATAAGGCCTCTTCCCTTTATATTATGCATTTAAGACAATATAGAGCGGTAAAGACCAGATGTTGCAAGTATGCTGATGACACCTATATAAAAATTCTATAGTCGGTTGCAAATCCTATAATTGCTTCAACTTGCTGTAAATATACCAACAGAGACTACTAAAAGAAGTAGTAGATATTTGTTTGCTGCATAACCAAACAAATGATTTTTCAAAATTGGCTCCCACACTTACTGTCTAAGCCTGGTGGGATTTCACTAATATTATAATTCTTTGTTTTCATTACTTTAAGTTTTATTCTTTTTTCTTTATTGTTCTTTTTTATATATTTATAAATCTGTATACATATTGTAAAAACGATATTATCTAGTGTATTTAAATTTTAAATATTGTATTGTATAGTGAAATAAAGCAATAAACAAAAAATAAATAAATAAGATAATGCCATGATTACTTACCCATTGTACCATGAGAAGCAAAGCCAGTTAAGTCCCTCAAGCTGGTAATCCCTTAGAGTGTTTTCATTCTTGTACACAGGTGATTTCTCTAACTTAACCCAGTCTTTGGGAGTCGGCTTCTTCTTGGTCTGTAATAAATACAATGTTGCGTCAAAACTTTTCCGCACCAACTAAGAATTTTAAAGAGACAAAATATCAGACTTTGCAGTGAACTCAGCAAAAGCCTAAAGCTTTTTCGGTATTAGCATGGCAAGTCATCATAAGTAAATAAACAATGAAAGGATAAATAAATAAGTTTAATTTATTAACAACAACAAAAAAGTAATGCAAGATAGAAGTAATGTGGGATTTTATTAATGCATCTATCAGAGTGGCAATAAATTATCTATCTACTCAGGTCGCCTTAAATAAATCAGAAAAAAGGAATTTTATTCCCTTTAAACAATTAAAAAAATGGTCTTTTTCTGTCTAGACAGAAAAATTAGTATTTAACCAAGCCAGCAAAAAGTTATAGGAACACAAAACTAAAGGTGTCTGTCATATTAAATTAACACATTTAAAAAGATTCAGTATTATATGCTGTTAAAAATGCCAATAGAGATATTATTACTAGGGAGACTCTATGGGTTGGATTGAACCCGGACTGCCTGGGTGGCAGGTGCACATGGTATCCAATACACTACAGGGAATCCCATGCAAGACTTACAACATAAAAGAATTGCAACTTGATCACACACAGAAAAATTTAATACTTATTAGTGGTATACCTTCAGCTGATCCTTTGGAGGGATTTTGTTAAACAAGTGGAACTGTTCTATCTTGACAGGATCTATATCATCCTGTAACTCCCAAGTTGAGTCCTCGTACCCTAGTGACCTCCACTTGACCAAGTAGTGTTTTATGGTGTTGCCTGTGTTAGGATCAGGTAGTTCAGAAACGTCCAGGACTCTCTCCACCTCCACATAATCCGGGTTGAACGGGTCCTCCTCCAACTAAACAATCACATTGCGTAAGTCACAACAAGCCAGGTTGGAAACAGTATTATCTGAGTAGTCGACAGTCAGAGCTACACTGAATATTCATATGTAATAAATACATCAATAATTGCGCTAGTTGTCATCATATTGAATCATCATAATGACGTAAATATTATACATCAGAGAGAGAAATAAAACATAATCACTTTAATGGCATATCTATTAGCTTTTGACACTCGATTTGTAGGACATCTCTGGCCTCCAACAGGATCCCTTCAATAAATCCCAGGGAGAATGCACTGCTACTAACTATGCTAAAATTAATCGCCCTGCTTGAGGGTACGTCATAAAAATATAAGTGTTACGAGTCATCACCTTTTACATGAAGTTAAGCATTACTAATGATTTAACTAATTTTTAGAGATCAATCACTTTTCAAATTCGTTTTAAGCTCATTTATTTTTATTGTACTCAAAAGAATCATTCAGTGTTGCCATACTAATTGATTTGGAAACTCTCTAATATTCGTCCAATATGTCATGTAGTTAATTTAACTGAAGTCAACCCTAAAATAAATGAAATAAAAATAGTATAAGCTGTCAATATTTTTACTTATTTTATAACTTTTTTTATTTATTTTTTTAAACGTCTCTGCGGTCACCTTTAATTTTTTTGTGACCCCCCACCCTGCGGGCCACGATTCCAACTTTAATAACCACTGGTTTTAAACTATTCAAAATTTGCAAAACTGGGAATCAAATGATTCAAGATGATAAATATTTACATTTTCGAAGATATTGGTCTGGGTTGCCATCTTCTGCTTAAACCTCTTGATCTTCTGTGCCATCCTCCTGTCTCCCCTCGTCAGTTCCTCCTCTGTCCTCCACTCACAATGCAAGTAAGAGAAATTCCTGTACTTTACATAGTATTCTTCAACTTCCACCATTTCTTTCTTTCCTTTATCATCTTCAGTCTTTTTGTCCTCTTGTTCTTTGTTCTCTTCGTTTTCTTTCTTGATTTCATTTTCAGTCGGAGCTTCCTTCATTTCAACATCAACATTCTCTTCAGTCTTGATCTCGTTCTCCGTTTCTTTTTTCTCTTCATTAACAGGTAGTGATTCTTCAGTCTTAATTGCCTCTTTGGCAACTTCATCCGGTTTCTCTTCGTTTTTTATCTCTTTATCTTTATTCTCATCTTTGTTTTCTTTGTCTGCTTCGGACTCGACTTTAACCTCTCTCATGACCTTCCTCATAGCCAATATAGTCTGCACAACCATTGAGTCCTCATCAGTTGTATTCTAAAAAAAATTAAAAAAATAAAACATAAAAAAAAGAAAAGAACAATATTATTAAGCTAAAACTAAAAACATTAATCAGAGCTACACTGAATTATCATATATAAAATATATCAATAATAAAGCTAGATGTCATCATATTATTTTTTTAACAAGTTCTTTACTGACAAAAGTTTACAATATTTATTTTGTGTTAACTGAAGCCATAGTTGATTTGGGGTAATTTGTGCATTTTTATTCAATTTTTGGCATGAATTTTGTTTTTTGGTGTGAGGGGGTTTGTTTGGGTTAAGGATAATTTCATATTTATTGGTTTAGGTATTTTATTTTTTAATTTTCTTGTAGGATTTTCAAAAAATTTTAACATTTTCTCTCTTTTCTTCCTGGTGGCAATTTAGCTTAGTATACATTAATTGTTAATATTTAGCAAACTGCTGTAAAGATCTCAGACTGTATTAATTCTCTCTATTAGTTTTTTTAAACAATTCATTATTTTAATCTTATCTACTAATTTATTAATAGTTATTATATTTTTATATATTTATTGATTTATATTATTATTATTTATACATATTTATACTAATACCTTGTAATATTATTTCTGTTCTATTTTTTATTTATATTTATTATAACCCTTTATTCTTCCATGGAATCTATTTATTTTATGTTTGTCTTTATTATTATTATTATAAGCTTTTTTACATTTTCCTTGGTACTACTTTTACTATTAATTTATTATATATTCCTTATTTTCCTATTATTATACATTTTTTCAAATGTGATTTTTGCCTTTAATTTAACTTTTACATTCCTTTAAATATATTTCATTGATATTTTTGAAAAAGTTCTAGTTTTTTTTTTGTTTATATATTTTATTACTTTTTAATAATTAATATTATTCTTTCTGTTCTTACATAATTATGGTATTTATTATTATTTTTAGCAATAACATATATTCATACGTAAACAAGAAAGATATGGTTAAACAGCACATAAAAGAAAGACTTACAATATAATATTATTCTAATTTTTAATAGTTTGTACTTAATTTTTTGCACTCTTTAGTTTATTAAAATAAATAATAATCGTTGATGCTTTCATATTTTATTATCGTTGTATTGCATTATTTTATTATTTCTGTTATTACTGTAATGTAACTATTTATTTGAATTATTTTAAATGATTCTGTTATTATTTTGTAATTGGGCTTTGCCTGTTGTTGTTTCTATAATAAAAAAAAAAAATATATTTTTGATGGTACTTTTTTGAATGGGTTAATATTGTAAAGTTAGTTTGCAGGAGGGTCTAAGAGGGTTTCCTATGCAGTCTGTAGACTGACTTTTGATGAATCCCCCAGGCATTTGATTGTAAAATTGAAGAAAACCACAGAAAACCTTAATAAGGTTGTTCCCGCTTGCGGGTCCAGGGTGTAAAGGTTATATTATTATTATTTACTTTTTTTATGTTTGGGAGTTTAGCTGTAAGGGTTTGGTCTCAAGGTCATCATATTATTACTATAAATTTGAATCAACAAATTTGTAACAAAAAGTTAGATAGTAACTGTAATAATGGAGCCGTTGCAGCAGTTTCAAATCTACTAACTAAAATAAATCAGTATGGAATTATATATGCAACTTGTTGCATATAAGTGGGCTAGAAAATTTTGTTTAGCTGGAATTACAGCTCTCATTTTAGTCTTGTTCATTATTAAGTTAAAAGCAATAACATATATTCATACGTAAACAAGAAAGATATGTTTAAACAGCACATAAAAGAAAGACTTACAATATAAACAAAGTTAGGTTTGACATTGGACTGATCCCCCTGGTTCGAGGAGTTGTCAGGGCTGTGTTTCGAGTCACCCTTGTCACTGGCTTTACTTGACTCCTCGTCTGATATCGATAGCATGATGTCGTCCACATACTTCTTCCTCTGTGTGTTCCGTGCCGATCTTCTTTTCTGTAATAACAACCACATTTATCGTCATAACAACAACACATCTATTGTGGAACAAATAGTATAAACCATCAGAATTGAACCATTTAGAGTTAAAAATTGTACATTGACAGTAGATAACTTGGTTTGGCTAAAACCTAAAAGAGGTTAAGAGTGTTAACATGTATTAAAACTTAATTTAAATTAGGAGCTCAAAGAAAGTTCAGGAGTACAGTAAGTTTTAAGGGAGTCATGTACATAGGGATTCGAGTTTTTACACTTCCTCCTATTTCACTAAATATAATTTAAATCCTAGAAAATGTTTGAAAAAGTCCCAAATCCAAAAAGCATCAGGGATAAGAATCTAATTAATACACACAAAAAACTCCTGCATACAATCCATGTATGGCATTAAGATGATACTTATATTACATATGATACATAACACTGGTACATATGATACATAACACTGATAATGATACATAACACTGGTACATATGATACAGCATATTCTGGTAAGAGTTCCGTTGCATATGAAATTGGACAGAGCCTGTCCATACCAAACTACAGTTATATGCAGATGATATTAATTACTTTAGCAGATACCTGTATCTTTAAAATATTAAGGCAGAAAACAAAGGTTTTTATAAAAAAAAAATATGATTAGATACGAACATTAGAATCATCTTCAACAGGAGAAGCTGGAGCCTGCTGGTCTTCATCATCATCGGGGCTGGCTTCCTTAACTTGCCTACTCGCTTTCTTACTTCTTCCTCTCCCCACACTCCTACAACAAGCAATGTTTATCAATGACTACTTAATTCATTTCTTTATTCTATCAATTGCACAGTCATTTTTCATATATACAAAAAAAAGCAAAAAGGTAAAATAAATAACAATAAATAAAACATAAAAGCTACAACCCACAGCAAAGTATTGCTTCCTCAAACTTACAAGAAATACAACATTAATGTTAGTTGTGGAGCAGGGTGGCTTCCGCTAACGGCAAGATATATTTATAGAGATATATTATTAAAGATATATTTCAACAAGTCAAGTCACGTGACTATTACTAAATTAATTAATATTATTATTATTAGAGTATAGCAAACAGTTATAATCAATTTCATATCGGTTGATCCAATATGAAATTGAGGGTGTGGTATAACATCCAGGACTAACCTCATAAGCTATCTCGTAATATTTTCCAATGCTGTCAACTGATATTAACCATCTGTTATACTTGGTATTTACACCACAAAATTATTTACCATTTAACAATAGTTAAATTGTATCACAAACAGTGACAATGTTGCAAGTGCATCAAAAAATCTAAATTATTTTTTGTCTATTTATTTCTTAAAAATAAAGACAGCAGAAGTTGATTAAAGGTCTGAAAATCTAAATTCATAAAAAAAGGAAGCCGCATAATAAATTAAATACTGAATAAGATTGAAAGAAAAATAAAAGGTAAATTGCCTTTAGGTTATGGTCACTAATTTTACTAGCGACAATTATGTTAATTTCCACCAGCCCAGTAAACTGTTTTATTTAATCTAAAACCATCTGGTTGGCCTCTGGTGCAAACTGTCCACCTATACCTACTTAAGTATAACATCATGCCCTTGAAAATTCAAAACTCGAAACTAAGTCTAGAACTAGTTTATCAATGCATTTTACAGAATTTAAGAACAGAAAAAAGTTCTATTCAGAATACTGGATAAACCAAATAATGACAAAGCATTTTCCAACAATTAACAACAAATAAAGAAGTAGATTTGTTATAATGTATACAGTAAAGATTTCTCCCAGAAAGAATTGCCTAGTTGAAATTTGACAAAAAAACTATCTGCTTCTTTTTACACAGATGCCAAAATTAGTAAGAGATGACAGATATTAATTATCATACTTGGTTTTCTTAGGTTGAGTTCTAGCTTTTCTTTTATCTTTCCTTCCTTTCTTCTTAGGGGTGGCTTCTTCTTCTGTGACTTCCTCGTCCCTTGACTCACTGGGTAGATCCACCGAAACCTGATCTACCTCCAAGCCAGATTCGTTCACTTGTTCATCAGCTGCTTCATCAACAGAGGGAGGTTCCTGGGATGCCAGTGCAGGCTCTTCTTCCTCGTATGTTGTGTTGAGAGTTTCGTCTACAGTACTGTTTATTTCTTCCGTTATAACTTCCTCAGTCTTTTTCTTCTTCTTACCTCTACAAAAACAAAAGAATGTATTAGGTTTTGTCCAACATACATACCATTTATAAACAAGAGGTTTTCAGCTTCTTAGCCGCTCCGCTGCCTCGGTTGCTACACAGCTCCGACGCGGGGGGCAACTTTGCGGCCACATGATTGTTGGAATTTATCAGTTCATCATATTATTGGTTTATATGAGTGGCGTAATGTCATGATATCATCGAATTTTTTAAATGTAAAGTGAAAAGGCTAGATTTGTTTACATTGTGTCAATTAATGATATAATGTTTTGTTTGACATATATATGTCAATCAATAAAACCGGAACTAATACTGATAACAAGATGAAACGTATGTTTGGAATCATACATAGTAGTAAATGTTTAAAAAATTGCAGCCCATTCTAAACACTATATGGCGATTTATGATATTTTGAAATGTCTGTGGGGTCATTTTTTACCTGCAAATTCCTCCTTTCAAAAAATCTACCTCCCTCTATTTAATGAGGAAAATGGAATTTTCTACTAATAAAATTATCTATTCCCCATCCATGACCTAAGCTCATTTTTTCTTTGAAAATTTGCTAAAATTGAATAAAAACTATTATTTAAAAAGAAATAAGAAAGAAAATAAGGTATTATTTAAAAAGAAATAAATAAACTGACCTTTTCTTGGGAGTCACTACTTCTTCAGGAGATTCTGATATCTTAGGTTCCTTTTCTTTTTTCTTCTTAGGTTCTCTTGGTGTTTTGGGAGTTCTTGCTTTAGGAGTTTTAGGTTCTTTAGGAGTTTTCTGTGCTTTAGGTTCTTTTGGAGCTTTAGGCTCTTTAGGTTTCTTAGGCTCTCTGGATTTCCTGAAAGATAAAATTTTGCAAATTAATTTATTTTATCACAAAATAATCAAATAAATCGGGTTTTTTTGTTTGTTTCGTACAGACCCAAAACCAAGAGTTTTTAGCTTTTAAAATAGGGGAATGTTTTTTAAGATCTTAAAATTGAGTTTTTAGCTTTTAAGTTGCAAAAAGAATTCAATAAAGTAAGTTAAGAGTTTGAGTTACCTTCCTTTCTTCTTCTCAGGGTCACCATGCAGTGGAGGAGGAGGAACATCTTCATCATCAGTAAAATTGAAAACATTGCCATTATCAGTGGACTGATCATGTTGCTCCTCTTCTAGGTGAGTTTCTGTCTCTTCTACTTGGTTCTGTTCGTCTTCATCTTGCCTCTCGGTTTGTTCCGAGTCATCTTGCTGATCTGAATCAGGTTTCTCTTCTTGCTCAACTTCAGGAGGAGGAGATTCGGGTAAAGGGGATCTGTCGTATCTGTCGTCCGAGAGCGAACGAGGTGACTCGGGAGGCGAAGCTTCATTTTGATTGCTTAAGCTATTTAAGTTTTCTTCTTGCGGAGAAGAAGGAGGTTCTTCTTGTACTTCCAAATCGGGGGGTTCAGTCTCCTGTACAGGTTCCTCTGGCTCTAACGTAGGCATAGCCTGCTCCCTGGACTGACTGTCTTGAGGGACTTGCTGGTTGTCCAGAGGAGGAGGCGGTTCTTCAGGCGGTCTGTAAGGAGACTGAGCTGGCTCTAAAGGGGGCGGCGATACAGTGGGGCCGGATGTTTGTTGTGGAGATGTCATATCATCATTAGGCAGTGCGTTTCTACTTGTGTCTTCTTGTTCCATCTGCTCAGGTATAGGAGCTACAGGAGAGGCCTCCCTAAGAGGGTGCACAGTCCCTGTTGGCATCATACCTGCAATAATATTAAACAAATATTCAATGTGTTCCAGGTAGAGTGTGCAGGAATTTATTTCAATACATGGAGTAGATATTTAAGATTAACTCTATTGCTCCGAACTGTTATTTGGTATAAACTCATATCATGCCTCAAAGATAAAAGTAACCAGACTACAAGATAACAAACTTCAGTCCAGTAAATCTTTAAGTAATAATCCTACAAAAAAGGTTAATTTTGATAATATTAATCTATTTTATATCAATAAGGCTCAAGTCTTGACTGTTCTCATGATTTTGATTCAACTTAATAGAAAAATGAGGTAAACTTAACAATAGAAATGAGCTTCTCTAAAAAATTTGGGATGGAATCGCATTAAATAATTTGTTACATATCATGACATTTAATGAGGAAAATGGAATTTTCTACCAATAAAATTATCTATTCAGTCTACCAATTAAATGCGACAGTAGTAGGGCTTTAGATAAGATAAGAGGGACAGTTTACCTGGGTTGGCCTGCGGAGGAACCAATTCTTGAAGGTGTGGTTGTTGGTTGATTTGATGAGGTGGGTTGCTGTAAGTAGCTGGTACTGGTGGAGGATGATGATGCATATGGTGATGCTGAGGTGTGTGAATATCCATAGTAGGGGCCATGCCCTGGATCTGTTGCGGGGATGGTCCCACCATACCACCCGATCCTGGACCTGGCCCCATCATGTTTGGCATCATGGATCCCATATATCCGCTCATCATTCCTCCCATCATGTTGGCTCCCATACCGGGTCCACCCGGTCCCATACCGGGACCCATAGGCCCTCCGGGCCCTGGTCCCATCGGTCCACCAGACCCCATCCCAGGTCCACCGGGAACCATGGGAGGTCCAGCCATCTGCACAGGAGGAGGAGGCACCGGATCTACTATCTCACCGGCCTTCTTCCTTGGCTTCCTGGGTCTTCCTACTTGACCACCGCCCCCTCTCTTTCCTCGACCTCTTCCTCTCCCAGACTGCAAATCATACGAGAAATTCTACTTTATCCAAAATAGCATCTTTAACTTTTTAAAAATAGATACGCTAACTTTAAAAGGCACTAAACTCTAAAACAGATATTAAAATGCTAAATTTTCAAAATTTTAATATCATCAGAGCAACGTAAAGCTTCAACATAATCAATTATTATTTAACAGTTATTCATTTGAAATTTCATGAAAATGGATCTGAAAATGAGCCCACACCTTCATCAACCAACACAGCCAAGTCTGACCCTAATTGGATGGGTTAGAGTGATGTCACTTCAAATTTACTTTGCATCTTGTATTAGAGTGAAACAACACAAATAAAAAAAATTTCTTTAATTAAAAAATCTGAACCTTAAGATCCACTACCTCGAAATAATCAACTCTAAGAAATCCCCCAAACCCGTAGAGTCCAGGCCCGTAGGCACTACTATTTCTAGTCTATGTTTTCTAGTACTATTTCTAGTTTTTTCCTACTATTAACCAGAGTTTTAAACAAATAAATGGATTATTGTAATGGATCAAATTTTATAAATAAGCAATCTTAAATGAGTTAAATAAAATTGCAACAGGGTTGACTGGTAAAATAAGAAAAAACAACAAAGAAATCTTGTTTCAAATAAATAAAAAAATCACTAATCCCCCCTTCAAGATTTCAATCTCATTTACATGTTTCCCCAAGAAAAAATTTGCTTGTAATCACAGCTTTAGTTTTCGTCAACCAACAGCCACCATAAACCAACAAAGGAAGGAATCCTTATAAACTAAGAGAATAACTTAGAGAGACGACAGTGTCCTTGTTGGTTCTTTACGCAGGTAGCATAATATCACCAATCACAGAGTTTCTGCTATAGTTGACTCACAAAGTAAATATGTCATCTGCACAAGGGCAATTGGTCCAACAGCAGAAAATATCAGTATAAACCAATTAAATTTCTTTTGCCATAAATTGTTAGTGAGCTATCAACTGATTAAACCCGAACTAATGATATCAATTATTAAAACCCACATTTTCAAAACAAAATTATCAGAACAAGTTGATCTAAATCAAACATATTCAGCTTGTTCGTATACATTTAATAAAATAAGTAAAAAGGTGTTAGTGAGTAACAGGAAGCATGCAATGTGTGAGAGACGTAATGACAATGGCCTAGCTTGATGATACCGAGACATGGTCAGAACACAGCATAAATAAACTGTTTAAAACAAACTCAAAATATATCTTAACCAATAAGTGTAAACGGATTTTAAATTTGAGGAGACAGTAGTTTAGTGTGTGACAAGTCTGCCATGCCTTTGGCAAGATTTCATTTTCTTACAAACACAAAATTTTAAAGTTTTCCCATCAAAACCTAGCCCATTGTCATCGAGTTCAGCTAAAAATCCTCAAAGATATGCTGATCATTTTCCCAGGCAAAATGAAAATTTGAACTAAATGAAAACTGCTACATGCCCGTTAAAGACAGATACAAAACACGGATTACTTCTCAAGTTCCAAAGTATATATTACAATCTTACTGGGAATGATCAACTTATTGAGAGGGATATTGATCCAAAAAAATAGTCACGCCGACCTAACAGCACTGCATTCTAGAATTGATCAATTACACGACACTGAAGTTAAATAAGTGTAAAAAATATTTTGATTTAGTATAAAAACGATGATTTTACATTTTCTTAAGTTTCTTTAATTACATTGTAATATAGTAGATGAATTAACTTGTTTCATTTTTTTGGTAACTGATTAAGCATCTAAGTTGATGCTTCTACTAATAGAGATACATCAACTAAAAGTTTCTATTTTTTACTAATTTCATGTAAATATTTAGTTACTTATTGATACTTAAAGCATCAACACAACCTATACAAAGTGAGACCTGTTCTTATAACATCATGGAAGTTAAGCAGAAACGAGTATCAGTATTTTGATGGGTAACCCAATCCAATATTAGAAACATGGTGTAGGCACCAACTAGAATAGAAGATGATGTGGTCTGAATATATCGAACACAACAATGTTTCATTATAAATAAGAGTGGATACTCTTAAATAGTGAAAATAAAGAGAATGATTTGAAAATAGGCAGCGAGATAGTCGACGTGACCACTTGAGTGTAGGCAAGATGTTGGTATACCTGCACGAGAGGATCAGGTGCCGCAGGGGATGATACAGATTGAACGACTGTAGCGTTAGGAGCATTAGTCTGCCACAGAGAGCTCTGTAGTAAACAATGAGGCCCACCGAGGCATTGGTCATTGGTCTCATGGTGCTGTAACATGGTGATCCTCTCTTGCAAATGTTGGATCTATAAAGAAGTGAAACAGTGACAACAGCCCATCACACAGTGTGAAAAAGAAAACATGTTAGTGGCACTAGAGAGTTCACCCACGCTCACACGACAAAACTTTATAATACCAAGCTTTATTTTAAGTTTTATCTTTTATTTTAATTAAATCATAAAGAGGTATATGATAACTAAATAAAAAACAAACTGTTAATAACAATTACATCAATGTTTATAATACCTAAAAATATGCACCTGAAAGTGCATATTTGTGCATTGCACTAAATTGTTAAAAACAACAAATAACCCTGATTTGTAAATGAATTATGATATTTGAAAGATAAATGATAAAAGTATGTATAATTGAAAATAAAGTGATCAGTCGAATGAGTTCAATGGTTAAACACTCTTAGTAAAATTAATAAAAAGCAAATAGATAACCAACACCAGATTAGTAATAGTTAGTTACTATTACTAAACACAAGCAACAACTAATAGTTAGTTACCCTGATCTGAGTGTCTGGCGCTGGGGTCATGCAGTAAGCTTCCTGTAGTTGCTGCTGTAGTGCTGCCATCTCTTGCTGATGACTGATGGGCGACTGGTACATGGAGTGAGTGTTACCAGTCTGATCCGGGTACATGCCTTGCCCACCACCGTACTGGTTCTGCCCCATATCTCCGGGGTATCCACTGTACTGTCCACCGGGTTGTGACATCTGCTGAGACATGGATGGATGATGAGGCATGCCCATCTGTTGCATGGAGTGTTGCTGCATACTGGACTGGTGCTGAGGAGATATGTGAGGCAATGCCTGGTGAGGAGAATGGTGAGGACCCTGCTGCAGCTGAGACTGGTGCATTTGAGAGTCCAGTCCCATGGAATTACTATTAGAACTACCTAATTCACTTATAGTCTTGTCTGAATGATTCATCATATCATCCATTTTCCCTGTATTAGAATAACTAGACATGTCCCCATACTGTCCCGTGTCAAGAGGCTTCGGTTGAGTAGAGGGAGGAGTCACTTGAGAATTAGAATCCTCTGCAGACTGAGCTATGTGAGAAGGTGAAGAGAATTTGTTATCTCGCTGATTACTAGGAGGGTAATCACCCATAGAAGGAGGTTGGTCGGAATGAGGTGTGGGAACCCTCATATCGTTCTGGGGAGTTTTGGAATCTTCCATGGAAGAGTAAGGAGGCATATCAGGACCGTTGTGAGACTGCCTCGGAGGCCATTGGGAAGGAGGCCTGTATTGGGGGTAGTCTTGAGGAGCCGCAGGGGGCATGACCATCTGTTCCAACTGCTGGAGAGTTGTCTGAGGAGGGTAAGACCCCGTAGAAGGCTTATGCCTGGGAGAAAGATTAGGTTTAGCAGGAGAAACAACAGGCCTAGGGCTGGACATCTGAGGCCTGGGTGACATTTGTCTTGGAGACATCTGAGGAGATAACTGAGGAAATGGAGGTCTGTACTGAGGACTGCCTCCTTGAGGCTTAGCATAACCTGACTGTGTCTGAGATGCAGGTGATGCTGAAGAGCTAGTATTACTAGGAGTAGGGGTTGGTTGTGCAGGCGTCTGCTGTTGACCAGCTTGCTGTTGACTCGCTTGCTGTTGTTGAGGATAATACTGGGATTCCTGCATCATCTGCTGCTGGTACTGCTGCATATGATGAGGCATTCTCTGGGTATTCTGCTGGTGCATGGGATATCCACTGTATCCGCCTGGACCAGATCCTCCATACATCTGTCCGTAAGGTTGTGCTTGAGCAGGCTGACTCCTCTGTCCCTGCTGCTGGTATCCCATCATCATACCTGGTGTATTCTGTTGGTTGTATCCTGCCATCTTCTGGTCTTGCTGTCCATACATCTGAGGCCTATATTGTCCTTGAGCTGGTACCTGGTTGTAGTGTCTCATGCCCGGATAGTTCCAGTCGTTCATTCCTTGTTGCTGCTGATCCATCGAGTACATACTGTCCTGCTGCATTGAGTAAGAAGGGTACTGTGGAGTGGAAGGGTTGGCTGGGCTCCGTCCAGGCTGCATCATACTCCTCTGAGCGTGGTACGGTTGCTGTACGGGGCGTGGGGCTTCCCCGTACGGTGCACCTGCACCTCCGTGATACATCCCTCCTCCCTCCAGGTGATTGGAAGTGAACTCTCCGCCGAAGGAAGCCAGTTTCTGGAGGGGAGATTCCTGGTGCATGTGCTCGGGATATCCCTGGTAAGGTTGTTGGGGTTGAGCCTGAGCTTGCGGTTGCTCTCTACCCGCTCCTTGAGGTTCAAAATTATCGGAACCGAGATCTGCCAAGCCGTCCAGCATTCCTCCAGCCACATCTTCTCCAAACAAATCGTAAGAGTCCATAATATCCTTGTTTACGACCACTTGGCTTGTTCACTGAGCTGAGTCAGTTTCCTCAACCCAGTCTCCCTCATCTTAACTACTACTATTATTAACTTTTTCTTTCTGAAACACACGCCAAGTATACTATTAGTAATTTTTTATTTACAATACAAAACAAAACAAATAAAAATTAAAAAGGTGGAGGTGAATGTTGAAGACTAGCTAACACAAATAAAAGACCTATCTCCTTAAAAAAAAAAACATCGGTGGTGTAAAAAACCTACAAATTTTTGTTTTAACAGATCCTAAATGCAAAAAGGTTTTTATCGGGGTGTTATTTTTAATAAATCTTTTATTTTTCAATATTCACAACATTTTTACTAACATTAAATTATTTACACAAAAATTTTTATTGTTTTTTCAAAACAATAAAAATTGAAAAATTCACAATAATTTTATTTGCCAGATGAGTTCATATGAGCAGTTTATTTCCAGAATGACTCACTGCTTGTATGTTCTGTTTACTTAAATTCTAACTTGAAAAATTATATTTTTACACTCATTTAACTAATAAAATAATTATCTGCATCTTATACAACATATGTATAAAACATATATTTGTAAATCTTTTTTTGTAAATGTAAATGAATGTTCTTTCACCTGTTCTTACAATTAATTTTATTATTATTACAAAAGTACAAATCAATGAATTACACATAAAAATGTCACCTAATTAAAGTTAAACATATAATAGAAAAGATGGCTAAATACAACTCTTAATTAGTACAACTTAAGGTTGAGCAGTAAATAGTAAAAAAATTAAGGAGGCAGAGAATTATAACGGAGTTCTTGCCTAGCAGAACTCACAAAGCAATGATATTGTAAATATAAAAAATTATGAATTTTGGTTCGTAATTTTTTTATGATTAACATTACTTGGATTAAGATTAATCTTAAGATTTTATCAGACATGACTGTATTAATGATTTTAATCTTAACAGGATAGCTAGCATGGCAAGAGTCAGACCCTGCCATGCCATATTCAAGGAGTCAATCAACCTCTTAAAGTTACTGAAACCTAGAGAACCGAGGTAAATACCCGAAACCCGTAAAATATGGTCGATAAACAAAATAATTATAGAGTTTTGCAAGCTGAGTGAATCACCTAATTTTGTTGATTCGACCGTGATTTTGTGATAAATCCACATTTAAAATACTCATAACACAATAAATTTAAAAAAAACATGTTTCAATTATACTTTATCTACTCCTTGTATTGTAAGTTCTACATACAGTCTTGTTATCTCACACTGTAAACGTACGTTTACTCCCTAGGGAGGAAAAGTGAAAGTGTTGCCAACTTGACAGAATTTTTTGGTAAAATTTTTAGGAATTTTAGGAAATTTTTAGGATTTTTTTCGGTGTTATGTTGGTACTACGGGTAGAATATACAATATACACATGCTAATGTTTAAATTACAAATATAATATTACACATTATTTTATTGACAGCTTACAATAAAATAATGTGAAGATAGTGGCTTTATTCTCTCTTCATCAGAGTAATTGACATGGTAAGAATAAACTAAACTAACACAATAACAATTAAGGAGCTGAAGAATATATTAATAGTTGTTAGTATTAGTTCTCTAGTCGTAGATAAAATTTAATATGCAACAAGGGATGAAAGTTTTCTGCTCTCATATTATCTTCCTCGGCAAGCCTCGGGAGCTAACTAGTTTATCTTCCTCGGCCTACCGGCCTCGTGAGCTAATAAAGTTTCCTCCTTCGGCGCTGCCTTAGGACGAAACTTTAACTTGAGCTGTAAAACTTACTTTCATCCCTTGTTGCATAAATAACTATTGTGTAATATCACAAAGTAATAAAATTAATCAGAAACGTTTCGGTAAGTATCGCATCATCAGTGTATATTACAGACTAAATTTAAATTTACTATTGCTATGTGACTTTTTCATTTAATTATTTATTGCTATGTTATAATATTATACTGTTTCTGCCTTGTAGTTTAAAGTGTGTGGAGGTTTGGTTTAACAGTGAGAGCACGTGTTGTTCCCAGTTTTCACTAGACTATAAGAGTCAGTGAAAATATGTATGATTGCTTGAAATAGCATGAGAGGAACCATAGAAATTCACGGCTCTTTTGTCTAGATAAGATGAAATATACCTACACTTGAAATTAAAAGGAGTAGAACACTATCTTAGGGAGCTGGCAAAAAAGGCTCAACAACGTGGCCTACTTGCCAGGTAGTTACTACCACTCCCTCCATATTACTATTGCTATGTGTTTAAACTTTACCTCCTATACACAGCAATAATAAATTTAAGTTTAGTTTATATATACACTGATAATGGGATACTTCCCGAAATGCGTCTGATTAATAGTATGATATTGTGATTTTACACAAAGTTTAATTAAAACAAATTTTTTTTAAAAAAATTAAGAGTATTTTATTTATAATATATAAAGAGTGAATTGCCATCGGAATACTTGCTCAGCACAGCATGAAATTATTTACAGTCATTTAAAGCTCAGTTAGTGCTGATCTTTAAAAATGTTTCTGATTATCATTGAGTAAAATAATTGCCCAAGGTGAGAAGTAATTTTTCCTACTGAAAACATATTCAATAAATTGATTTTTGAGGAAGGGACCTAGCATTTTATTGGAATTTTGCTGGCTTACAGACTTCTCCACCAGATACCTTTGTAATTTAACCACATTAATAACAATCGGACCCCGTCAATGTAGATGTAGAATCCGATGTTTCGCTTCCACTGTGGGAGGCATCTCATGGAATGCTCTACAAAACTGAACTCAAGTTTTATTTTCACTTAAGTTCAGTTTTGAAAAAGCATTCCATGATGCCCTACATTTCTGAAAGATGCCTCCCACAGTGGAAAGCATCAGATTCTTCATCAACATTGACGCGGTCAATGTTGAAAACCTAAATCTTCATGACATTAAACACGGAAGCCTACGCAGATTATTAACATCAATATTTTCTTAGGACATTTATGATAAAATAAATTAATAATTTATTTGATATGTTTATGCAACATGTTTTTACAATTATTTTATTTTGAGAAAATTAACTTGCCACCACTAGTAGAAGTAAGTAATCAATTTAACACAACTTAAAGACTTATGATGTCGGTGATTGCAGACTTGATGTAGATGATGGAGACAATGCCATCAGCAATTGCAGACTTGATGTAGATGATGGAGACAATGACATCAGCAATTGCAGACTTGATATAGATGATGGAGGCAATGACATCAGCAATTGCAGACTTGATGCAGATGATGGAGACAATGCCATCAGCAATTGCAGACTTGATGCAGTGATGGAGAATGACACAGCAGTTGCAGACTTGATGCAGATGATGGAGACAATGACATCAGCAGTTGCAGACTTGATATAGATGATAGAGACAATGACATCAGCAATTGAAGACTTGATGTAGATGATGGAGGCAATGACATCAGCAATTGCAGACTTGATGCAGATGATGTAGGCAATGACATCAGCAATTGCAAACTTGATGTAGATGATGGAGGCAATGACATCAGCAATTGCAGACTTGATGCAGATGATGTAGGCAATGACATCAGCAATTGCAGACTTGATGTAGATGATGGAGGCAATGCCATCAGCAATTGCAGACTTGATGCAGATGATGGAGACAATGACATCAGCAGTTGCAGACTTGATGTAGATGATGGAGGCAATGACATCAGCAATTGCAGACTTGATATAGATGATAGAGACAATGACATCAGCAATTGAAGACTTGATGTAGATGATGGAGGCAATGACATCAGCAATTGCAGACTTGATATAGATGATAGAGACAATGACATCAGCAATTGAAGACTTGATGTAGATGATGCAATGACATCAGCAATTGCAACTTGATGTAGATGATGGAGGCAATGACATCAGCAATTGCAGACTTGATGTAGATGATGGAGGCAATGACATCAGCAATTGCAGACTTGATGCAGATGATGGAGACAATGACATCAGCAATTGCAGACTTGATGCAGATGATGGAGGCAATGATGTCAGCAATTGCAGACTTGATGCAGATGATGGAGGCAATGACATCAGCAATTGCAGACTTGATGCAGATGATGTAGGCAATGACATCAGCAATTGCAGACTTGATGTAGATGATGGAGGCAATGACATCAGCAATTGCAGACTTGATGTAGATGATGGAGGCAATGACGTCAGCAATTGCAGACTTGATGTAGATGATGGAGGCAATGACATCAGCAATTGCAGACTTGATATAGATGATTGACATCAGCAATTGCAGACTTGATGTAGATGATGGAGCAATGACATCAGCAATTGCAGACTTGATGCAGATGATGGAGGCAATGACATCAGCAATTGCAGACTTGATGTAGATGATGGAGGCAATGATGTCAGCAAATGCAGACAGATGATGCAATGATCAGCAATTGCAGACTTGATGCAGATGATGGAGGCAATGAATCAGCAATTGCACTTGATGTAGATGATGCAAGATGTCAGCAGACTTGATGCGACAATGACATCAGCAATTGCAGACTTGATGCAGATGATGGAGGCAATGATGTCAGCAAATGCACGCTAGATGTAGATGATAGGGACATCACAAGGGGAAAAGCTATACGCTTACACCTTTCTTTTCTTTTTACTGTAATCGCTATAACCTTTCCCGTCATGACATCCCTAAAATTCCAAGTGATGTTTGAGATAGACTTTGTTGTGCTGCAGAAGAAGGAAGAGTTTTAAGTTTGCTTATATAATAAATCCACAGTATATTATCCAGTCTACCACATATGATCCCATCCACTATATCTGATGCCATCCAATAAATATGATCCTATCCACTATATCTGATCCTATCCACTAAATATGATCCATCAACTATATATCCATCCACTATTTAAGATCCTATCACTATATATGATCCATCTACTATCTAAGATCCTATCACTATACATGATCCATCCACTATCTAAGATCCTATCATTAAATAATATCCCATCACTATATATGATCCATCAACTATATATCCATCCACTATCTAAGATCCTATCACTATATATGATCCATCCACTATTTAAGATCCTATCACTAAATAAGATCCCATCACTATATATGATCCACCAACTATATATCCATCCCCTATCTAAGATTCTATCACTATATATGATCCATCCACTATCTAAGATCCTATCACTATATATGATCCATCCACTAAGATCCTATCACTATACATGATCCATCCACAATCTAAGATCCTATCACTATACATGATCCATCCACAATCTAAGATCCTATCACTATACATGATCTACCCACTCTATTTTATACAAGTATAACAAGAAGAGCAAACTCTTCATCTATTATTTTCTGACTTAAGATTATTTCATAATTTTATTTTATGGGTCAACTATGAGATCTATTGTCATTATACTGTAGTATAAAGCAAGTCAACATTCTTTACTTTAAATTTAATTCTTGACATGAGTTTATGTCACAGCTAACTACTACAGTATATAGTCACTGCTAACTATTATAGTATATAGTCACTGATAACTAATATAGTATATAGTCATTGCTAACTACTATAGTATATAGTCACTGCTAACTACTACACTATATAGTCACTGCTAAATACTATAGTATATAGTCACTGCTAACTACATGTATAATTTGTCATAACTAACTAACTAATCATAATTTGTTACATAATGTAACAAATTATGATTGTTGGTAACATAACAACTTATAAAGTTTCATTATTGGAAAAAAATATGTCACTCCACTAAGTATATATTCTGTCTGTCTCCTAGCTACTTTACTTCCCTTTCACCGATATATATTTTATCTCATTTTATTTATTTATTAAGTTTATACCTATTTATCTTTTTGATTTTTTAATCTTTATTTATTTTATTTCATTTTTTATCTATTTATTTAAAACACCTGTGAAAAAAATGTGTTAACAAAAATAATATTAAGTTTTAAGATATTTATTTATTTAGTTACTTTTGGAGAGAAGTTGGATTGGTCTACAATTGATAATTTCTATAATACCATTATATTTTGTACAACTAAAATCTCATGTACTGATTAATCGATAAGGTGAGTTAATAATTAATAGATCATACAATTACAAGATCATACTCTCCACATAAAATATTAAATGACAGAGCCAATTTTTTGTTAGAAAAGCAAATTATTATTATGTTTCTACGGTAACATATTTATTATTATTTGTACTATTTATGTCAAATTAAATTCATTCCTTGTTTGTAATTTGATTAAGTGTGTTATTATTTCACAGTTAATATTAAGTAAGATTAATATTCTAACACTTTTAACCTGTACAGTCATCATCAATGCCAACAAACAATGTATGAAGGTAGTAAGAGGTCACTTGTTAGGTATGACAGATTAGACTCTGATCTGGATTCTGTGGAGAGTAAATAAGTTAAAAGTTATATCTTGATTGGTCAATTACTTATAAACCATTTACGTTAACAGACAAATCAGACTCTGATCTGGATTCTGTGGGGAGTAAATAAGTTAAAAGTTATATCCTGATTGGTCAATTACTTTAAACCATTTACGTTAACAGACAAATCAGACTCTGATCTGGATTCTGTGGGGAGTAAATAAGTTAAAAGTTATATCCTGATTGGTCAATTACTTATAAACCATTTACGTTAACAGACAAATCAGACTCTGATCTGGATTCTGTGGGGAGTAAATAAGTTAAAAGTTATATCCTGATTGGTCAATTACTTATAAACCATTTACGTTAACAGACAAATCAGACTCTGATCTGGATTCTGTGGGGAGTAAATAAGTTAAAAGTTATATCCTGATTGGTCAATTACTTATAAACCATTTACGTTAACAGACAAATCAGACTCTGATCTGGATTCTGTGGGGAGTAAATAAGTTAAAAGTTATATCCTGATTGGTCAATTACTTATAAACCATTTACGTTAACAGACAAATCAGACTCTGATCTGGATTCTGTGGGAGTAAATAAGTTAAAAGTTATATCCTGATTGGTCAATTACTTATAAACCATTTACGTTAACAGACAAATCAGACTCTGATCTGGATTCTGTGGAGAGTAAATAAGTTAAAAGTTATATCCTGATTGGTCAATTACTTATAAACCTTTTATGTTAACAGACAAATCAGGTTGTTAAATATTATTCGAGATATTTAACCTCATTTTCAAATATATTTCATGACATTTAGAAATCTTAGAGGTTTAACCAGTCATAAGTTGAATCAGCGCAACATAACCAGGTTTAAATAAGTAGCGCTATTACTTGTTAAATCAAAATTAGAACTAATACAATAAAATGACCACTCAGAATGCTTCCCAAAACTTTTTAATGTCACTTATTCCATAATACTTGATTTTAATATTTTTGAAATAATTTACTTAAAATTACAAAAATACATTTTATATAACATATTTGATTTGACAGCTTGAGGCCCCTGAAGACACAACAAGTTCCAGAACCATCAAACCAGGTAAGCCAAGATATCTGGAATGACTTTTCCTATAAAAATAATTTATCAAATTTCACGATTTTAGCTGTGAAATTTGATTGAAACTATTCATAAGAACAATTTAAACTTGGATGACACTTGGTGAGTTTAAGTTTTTTGAGATTGTTTACAAGTATTTCCTTGAGTTAATTTCTACAATAAATCAAGAAATATTTAAGTTATAACCTAAAGTAAACTACTTTAGGTCAATATTGTTGCTGCAATTCATGCTATTCTATTGGTTGGTTTTGTTTTGTTTAAATATTATATAAGAAACTGGTGATCCGTAATCAAAACTTGGTTACATTACATTAACATACAACATGGAAGTCTCACTGTTTGAGTTCTCGACTCTATGGAGACATCACTTAAAGGCTTATTAAAAACCAACAACAGTTTCTATCTCATTAAAACCTGATTTTACTAAGGGGCATCAGAGCACTTTCACATTAACTTCAAATCAACTTGAAGTTGGATTCAAAAAAGGTTATAGTGTAAACAGTGCTTGAGATAGGCATAGAGATGACTTGAGATTGGACTTTAGTCATTTTAATTTAGGGTGACTGCAACATATTAATTGCTTACCAGAGGAAATTTAAAAAAGTAACCTGACTAAAGACCTCTAGATTATATCTCTCTAGAATAGATCCTTAGATTTTATCTCCCTTTTTTTAGAGATAAAATCAAATAACCAGAACAAAATTACAGTAACTAATATAGTAGAACATAAATACAAAACAAAACACATATAATGTATGAAAAGCAAAAGACAGTTGATTTAATATAACATTAACACACCCTTAGAAGAGGTTTCAATGAGGTTACACGGAGCCCCAAAAATATTTTTCAATCTTCTATATCTATTGAGACAGGCTATGCCCCCTCAAAGTCGTGGCAAAACTGGGACCAAATTTTTAACAAAAGTGATAAAATAATTTTAGTTAATAATTTTAGTAAAAAGTTTATTAATACAAATTATGTGGTTAACTTAATTAAGTAAAGGTGTACATGCGTTCTACCATTTTTAAAGTCTTGTTGACATGATTGTGAATAAGGCAATTGATAGATTGGACTTTAGTAGATTTTAAATTAGGGTGACTGTAACATATTAATTCCGTTCAAGCCCTCATCAAAAATTACATTTAGGAAATATTTCATTAGCAGGAATAATAAATTTAGATTGTCCTATAATAAATTTATAGGACAAACTAAAATTACAATTTACTTTAATAAACCCATAAAAAAAAATTAAATTTCTCAAATGACAACAAATAAAAGTTTGCTTAAAATTTGGAAGTTTTATTAAATAGGTA
Organism: Microvelia longipes; assembly: GCA_018340805.1. Lineage (NCBI taxonomy): Eukaryota > Metazoa > Arthropoda > Insecta > Hemiptera > Veliidae > Microvelia > Microvelia longipes. The sequence continues at coordinate 53,289,610 of JACMZG010001863.1, forward strand.
CATTAATCTTTAATTAGGTGATGAATAAAAAGCATTCAAAAAAGTAAATTGGAAAAGAGGAATGAATAAAATAGCATCAAGATCAAATAGGTGCAGGAAGTGTGGAAGACTAGAAAATATAAGTACAATTACACACAGTAGGTACTGAAAAAAAAAACTGCATTCAGAATGTAAGAGCAGAGTAATGACAGACTGGGGGAGTCACCCCCACTTGCACTGTCTGGCTTTTTCTAGACTTCTAGAGGTTAACTTAAAACTTAGCTTCACAACTATACATAATAAATATATTAAAGTAAACAAAACAATAATAACAAACAAAAATGTCAACAAAAACAGAATTACTTATCAACTTTTAACAAAAAGAAGAAAATCGATGCAGACAAAATTAGATACATAACCTTACGTACGAATAACATCCGCCTTAATACCAAATATTTTACTAAAATATCTTATTAAACACTCTATAAATGTATTAATTATACAGAATATGAGTTGATGGAAAGGAATACACGTATTTAAATGAATAAATAATGGAAATAATAAGTTATTTGACGGCTCGAAGTACGAGATACGGCTGGCAATGTATTAGTGCTTATTAACATAAGTTTTATTAATGAAAATAAGATAAATGAAAGATGCAAAGGCCGGGGATGAAAAATAAATATATATAGTAAGTTTATGAATGTAAATATACGTACGAATCATGTAAATATGAAGCGAATAGTCACCCCATCGCGGCAACTACTTTACAATCACTTATTTTATTGACCAGTTGTTTTAATTATGATCTTTAATGATTGGTTTTGAGACCCACTCGGTTTAACTCTTTTAATACTCTATATAAAAGTAAACAAATCACTATTTACAATATTACAACTTTAGAAATATCGAAATTAATACTAAAAACAACATAAAACTAACATCACTGGAAATAGAAAAAATAATTACGGTATAAACTACGAGGGGAGAACAATGAACTTTGCGAACGCCATGGATGTCCCCTTTCGGCTTGGGTGAACCGATCCGCTCAATACTCGATACCACGCGCACTCCGACCGCGTCCGGCCCGATTCCTTTATACTTCCAATCACTCCGAATTTTAAATTTCCGTATTTCATGCAATTAAAAAAATGTTACTCACTCATTTTTTTAATATTAGAAGATCCATAAAATATCGCAAAAAATATCAGAGTCTTTCTTGAGACATCGTACTGAACTGTAATCTTGTAAAACGCGAACTGACTCGGTACAATCTAGGCTCTGATTGGTCCAAATGCTCCCGCCAGTAGGTATGACCCCTAGTTGTCATTCCTATCCACCAATCGAGTCGCTTCGTTCTAGAGAGGATTAAAAAACAAGATGCTCTGCCAGCCAATCACGGACCATTATTGGGTGCATCTCCCTCATCTTAACCCCGCCAAATCTTATTTAAATTCAAATGTATCATTGATAATTTTGTTTTATTATTTAATAATCCGTCAATTTTTTCGGATATATTTGATAATTTTAAAAATCTGTAAAAATAAATAAAAAATGTGTGTATGTATATATAAACTTTCAATATAAAAATATAATATATATAAATATATACTAGAAAACCAATATGTTGAAATCCGACCAAAAATATAAATTTAAGGACATTTAGGTATTTGCGCTTAAATTTAATTTGTAAATTATTTGCCTCGATGAGTTCTAAACGTTTATTCAACCAATATTCAAAATTCAAATAAAAATAGAAATAAAATAATTTTAATAAATAAAATAATTAAAAATAAAAAAAAATAAATAAAAAAATAATTTTTATTTTTTTGAAAGTACAAAAAGGAGTATAAATATATATAAAACAATAAAACTAGTAATGCGTTGCATCAAGAACTCACGTCAAAAGAATACATCAAATAAAATTATTTATTTAAAGCGAGCCAAGATAGTCTATCAAAACATTCGGACGCTATACTATTTTAAAGTATAAAGTCGAAAAGGCTCGCATCGCTTGCTAGTTAAGGTATCTTTAACATTTTACATAGAATAAAAGGCTCGCTTCGCTCGCTACAATACGTATATTTATCATAATACATAGTAAAAAAGGCTCGCTTCGCTCGCTAGGTTGCTTATATTTATAATAATTCAATTTTAAAAAAAGGCTCGCTTCGCTCGCTAGATTGCTTATATTTATAATAATACAAAGTTAAAATAAAGGCCCGCTTCGCTCGCTAGATTGCGTATATTTATAATAATGCATAAAAAAAAGGCTTGCTAAATTGCTATATTTACAATAATACATAGTAAAAAAAGGCTCGCTTCGCTCGCTAGAATGCTTATCTTTAAAATAATACATAATAAAAAAGGCTCGCTTCGTTCGCAAGAATGCCTATATTTATTATAATAAAAAGTAAAAAAGGCTCGCTTCGCTCGCTAGAATGCTTATATTTATAATAATACATAGTAAATAAGGCTCTCTTCGCTCGCTAGATTGCGTAGATTTATATTAATGCAAAGCAAAAAGGCTCGCTTCGCTCGCTAGAGTGTACATGTTTATAATAATGCATAGTAAAAAAAGGCTCGCTTCGCTCGCTAGATTGCTATATTTATAATAATACATAGTAAAAAAGGCTCGCTTCGCTCGCTAGATAGCTATATTAACAATAATTCATAGTAAAACAAAGGCTTGCTTTGCTCGCTAGAATGCTTATATTTATAATAATACATAATAGAAAAGGCTCGCTTCGCTTGCTAGAATGCTTATATTTATAATAATACATAGTAAATAAGGCTCGCTTCGCTTGCTACAGTGTGCATGTTTATAATAATGCATAGTAAAAAAGGCTCGCTAGATTGCGTATATTTATCATAATACAACGATATATTACTCGAGTTATTCCTTTAAATTTAAATTTTTTGATTCATTATTTTAACTGCCATTTTTAAATTATTCAACGAAATTTGAAATGTTGACCATGAAATATATATTTTCTTTTTCTACTCTTTAAGAGTTTTAAAACGATATACAACACGATTTCATCGCACAAAATTTTTTTATCTGGTCCGCCATATTGGCCGCCATTTTGAAAATATTTTTCGGAATATTGCCAAAAACTGTCTAGCTCAGACATATAGTTAATTTTATTTGTATAAAAGTATCTAAAGTATATTACAATAGATCTTTATCTTGTAAATTCTTATAAAATTAGTAAAAACTAATTATTATATTAAATTATGGCCGCCATGTTGAATTTTCCGAAATTTAGTATATATCATTTTTTGTTGTACTAATTAAGAGCTTTACAACGATATATTACTCGAGTTATTCCTTTAATTTTACATTTTTTGAGTTCATTATTTTAGCCGCCATTTTTAAACTATTCAAAAAATTTTAAAATGTTGACATAAAACATATATTTTTATTTTTCTACTCTTTAAGAGCTTTAAAACGGTATACAACACGATTTTTTCGCTCAAAAATTTTATTTATCCGATCCGCCATATTGGCTGCCATTTTGAAAATATTTTTCGGAATATTACCAAAATCTATACACCTCTGACACAAAAATTTTATCAAAATCGGTCAATTTTTACGGCAGTTATCGCGACTCGTACACACAAACATACACGCCGTCCCAATCTTCTGAAATGTAAGAACTCACTTACGTTCGTTCAATAAAACGTAATTAAAAAATAAACAAAATAAGGTCTCAACTCAACTATTTGTTGATCTTCCGTTGAGCCATAATGTATTTAGTAAGATATGTTTTAATAAGATATTTAGTAAGATATTATATATTATATAATATATATATATATATAATTATATATATATATATATATATATATATATATATATATATATATATATATAACATATATATAGTAGTATTAGTAGGGGGGGGGGAGGCCAAGCCTAGTGAGTAGACCTTCCTTTTGGATCCTTTTCACCAACCCTTGCATTGTATAGGCAATATAAGATGAGGCTCGAGCACAAAAACGGATTAGAGGATACTGATGGAAACATAGTCAAGAGAGTTCATTGATATACAATGAGAAGAGTACTGGACCAAGTACTGAACCTTGCATGCTTGACTCCTCTGGTTAACTCTATAGTCTGTGATAGAGTGCCTGTATACAGTGATTATACAGCCACTGTAATCTGTGATACCCCACATATTGCATCCATCCAGTTAAGCAATCCTTCGCGAGTGATATTAATTTATCAATAAAATTGTAATACAAGACATACATTTTATATACATAATAAAACTTTATGGACCACATTATGAAACGCCTTTGAGAAGTCGAGCAGCCAAATTGAAATTGAATAATAATAGAATTATCCACACCGTTGCGTCAATTAAATTGATATTCTTTCTACTAATACTCTTTTGACTAATTTTTAGTCGAAAGATTAGTTATTATTATATATTAATAAATATAGGACTTTTGTGTAATTAATCTGCTTTTATTTATATATTTTTTTATAAGTCCACAAAAAGAAACTTTTTAATATTAAAAATTATGTCATTTACCGGAAAAAATTACATTTTCCGGAAAATTCATAAATCACGGGAATTTTTCTTGATCGATTTGAAATTTGGCACGTTGTATATAGGACCAACATATGTGCCAAGTTTCATTTTATTATCAGCATTACTTTAAGTATTATCGAATGACTTGTCGTCTTTTAAAAATTATTCAAGCTTTTGAAGAGGAATAGGTCCAAAATAATAAATAATTTTGGATAACAATAATTATTTATTGTTACTTAACATATATTTATTTATTTATTTATTAGTCAATACAATATTACATGCAATATTAAAATTTACAGAATACTCATACAATATAAATTGATTTGATTACAATATGTCATATGTATTGGGAATAAGAGCCTCCAAGAAGAAAACCTTGAAACAGGAGGCTCTTTGTCACTGATTTTAGGTTTAAGGCTTTTAATTTCTTTATTGGTTAGTTTAGAATGAAAACAAATTAATGATATAAAATGAATAGAAAGCTAAAACTAGTTATAACAAAACAGTCAATAATAATAACATTAATAATACTAATACTAAGAAGAAAAAAAATAATACTAAAATAATACTAATGCTAAGATATTAAAAAAATAAAAAAAGAGAACAACAAAAAAATAAATAAATAAAAAATAAAAGAATAAAAGGAGAGAACCAAAAAAAAGAAAAAAAAATATAACTGAAAAACTACAAATTTGCTAGCCAGAGCTTTATTGCTTTTTTAAATATATTATAATATTTAAAATCTTCAATATTTCTAATTTGCTCTGGTAGCGAGTTGTATAATTTAGGTCCTGGAACACTGGCATGTCTAAAAAGTAGGTTAGTGTTGCATGCAATGAAGCAACTTTTTTATTTGACCTATTCCTGGTTTGGTACCTATGATCTATAAAATGTTTTTCGGTTTTGAAGAACAACAATAACACTGATTTCTTAAATAATTTAGTAACATTAAATACAGGAAAGTTTGAGAACAACTCCTCTGTTGGATAAAGCAATGGTTTACGCAGAATTACTTTTATTACAGCTTTTTGCGCTATTTCTAAGGAAGTTAAGTTAGATGGGTAAGCAGAACCCCAAACTATAATACCATAGCTCAGTATAGATTCAACTAATGCAAAATATACCTGTTTCATGACATTAATGTTGCAAAATTCTCTTAGGCATCTAAAGTAGTAAAAGAATTTTCTAATTTTTTTACAAAGTGAATCTATATGAGGTTTCCAACTTAACCTATTATCAATGATAACGCCCAGATATTTAATACATTCAGTTTTTTGTATTGAGGGACAGTTACATGAATTTGTATTTGGGGATAGACTACATTTACAGTCATGACTTTTTATACTATTAACTGCAATAGGCTGGCCTGAATTATTATGGAAGAAGGTTATAAATTTCGTTTTTTTTGTGTTAAGATAAAGTAAGTTAGAATGCAGCCATTTATTGATTAGTGTAAGCCCTTGTTCAGCCCTTTGTTTTTGATATATAATAACAAAAATGTTAAGCCTTGAAAAAGATAAAATTATACCGAAAGCTCGGCAAATTAGTTTTTTTATATTTTTTTGGACCTATTCCTCCTCAAAAGCTTTCATAATTTAAAATAGAGGTCTCTATAAAGTTTTTTGTCTTTTAAAAATTGTAAATAATCGAAATATAATCAAATTGAGTTGGATTTGGTACAAATATGTCTCTTTATGTAATACATAAAGTAAACCAAGTTTCGTTTTAATTCGGCAAGTATATCTACGGTTTTGTTGGATCATAAAAGTTAAGGACCATAGAGCGAGATCAGTGTCTGAATCGGTGTCCGCAGGAAATAAAACAGATGTATTTACTGTCTGAGGACGCGGGAAGCTGTTCCGAATACATGCTGCAGTGCATTTGGTGAATTTTATTTTTTGAAGAAAGAAAGAAACATCTTTTATTTTTCAATTACAAATTAAAATTAAATAACAAATTGAAAAAAAAATAATTTGTTGAATTTGACTATATAAATAAATAAATAAATAAATAAAAATAAATATATATATATATATAATATATATAATATAATATATATATATATATATATATATATATATATATATATATATATATATATATATGCATAGGAAGAACCTGTTCGCAGGAGGGATATACATACATTAATAAAAACAAATCAAAGAAGAATGGATTATTCGCGGTTGTGCTAAAAAAAGAAAAGTTAAAAAAGGAAAAGTAAGTAAGAAGATAAAGGAAGTAAGTCCGAAGTAGTGAGGATGTGCGTAGCGAATCCGATGCGGCGAAGAAAAGTACCGAGGTACCTCGGAAGTAGTTACTTCCGAAACTAAGTACCTCGTACCTTTTTAAGTAGTTACTTAAAAAAACTAAGTACCTCGTACTTAGTTTTTTTACACTCATTTCCTATTGTTTTTTACGAACGTATTTCGATTAGAGATAAAGTGGGTTCATTATATGACTATTACGAGTCGATTCCTCTTTGGAATCCGAAATTTTCTGTTGTACTAAACGTATATATTATTTTTAAACAGATCCCGATGAGACTTAAAAAAAGGTAACCATGCTGAGCTATATATAGTCTAAAATAAACATGGTGGTACACCGTGCTGTAAGGACTCAGGAAAATAATTTTAAATACTTACAGTGAGATTTTGGTGGCAGTAAAGACTGTTTTGAAGTTGATGCAATACTTAAAATATCAGGTGGCGTGTGGTCCAATAATTCATCAATGTCAACAATGTTTCTATGTTCATTCTCCTTATTATTTATCTGATTCATTATGCTTATTAGCAACTTTTCGTTTGTTTATAAAAGTCATCGTTTATATACGTTTTATATTACCTACTGACTTTATTTAAACAAAGGAAATGAACAAAAATTAGACAACTCATGGTAAAAAATTAAAACAAGCCGAAGATATCAGGGTTGCCAACATTATTTTTTAAATTATATCATGTTTTTTGTAAAAAAAATTAATACTTGTATTAATAATAATAATTACACCGTAATATATTGTGATATTATTAAAAAATATAAAAAACAAGCTCAAAGAATCATTGCTGATTAAGTGAAAAACACTAAAATTTAACTAATAATCTGCAACATAATAACCTCAAATAATTTTATTTCTCGGTTCAATAACCAGCCTCGGCCGATAATTTCAATAGCATTTCAATAGCCTCGCCTTCGGCTCGGGGGCTAATTAAAAAAAAAAAACTCGTCTACAAAATCCCTGTTTTTTGCAAACGGATTTGTTATTTTATCACGGATCTGACATATTGTACGACTCTTTCTAATATACGAGTATGATTACTCATTACTTCAATAGACAGCTAAATAGAACGATATTTGATTGCTTGTTTGTACATATTTTTGTTTGTTTGTTTGTACGTCTCGCGATAGTAGTAGTAGTAAGAGTGGACAGTAGTCAAGCCTGGTGAGTAGACCACACCATTGGGTCCTTTTCACCAACCCCGAAGTCAACCACCTATCACTGTACTTCCACTACTTTCTTCTCGTCGAACCTCCTGCTACGATGGATGAAAGTAAGAATGTCCTGCCATCTTAGAGACTCCATTTCCTATTCGAGTAGCGTTCCAGTTCCAAATATTTGAAACCTGAGCCTTCCAAACCCTTCGCACGTTGCCAAATAATGATAGGCTGTTTCTTCCTCATTGTCTTCACATATTGGGCTCTCAGTCACCTTCATTAGGGCTAAATGCCTATTAAGCCTGCAGTGCCCAGTGATTACTCCTGCCATAAGTCTGAGACTAGACTTACTCAAGTCAAGAAGCCATCTAGATTTCCTTCTATCTAATGTTGGAAATATCATCTTTGACTGTCTACAACCGGTGTTGTTTTCCCATTTGATTTTAGTTTCCTTCCAAATCCAATTTTTTACAAGGGATTTGGCCTGCCTTCTTGTCCAATCTATTGCAGGCTCTGGCACACAGAAGTCTTTAGATGCCTCTTTTTTAGCTACTTCGTCGGCTTTTTCGTTTCCAGCTATGCCAGTGTGTCCAGGGACCCATATCAGTTTGACCTTTAAGTGTTCAGATAGCTGTTCCAGAGCTTCCCAGCATTCTAATACCAAAGAAGAATTGATATTGCGTCTCGCGATAACTGCCGTAAAAATTGACCGATTTTGATCAAATTTGGTGTAAGTGTAGTACTAATCAGAGACTATAGAGCTATATAGACTAGGTACTAATTATATGTCAGAGCTGTATAGTTTTTAGATGAAATTCGAAAATGACGGCCAATATGGCGGACTACTTAAAAATTAATTAATTTTATCTGCTCACGGCAGGAAAATGAAGCATTACTGAACAAATTTTAGGCGAGAAAGTAGCATTTCCCAGATCGGCTGGTAATTAGTCATGAATGACTGCACTTTACCTGCCTAGGCAGGAAAGTAGCATTTCCCAGCCGCTCCTGCCTATGCTGGTAAAGAAAGTTAATAGATAATTTTTGTAAACATGATTAGTTAATAATAAAATGCCTATTGAATTTATTTAATAATTTATATAATGAATAATTACATTATTTAACTAATTAAAATTAAAATAAAAAAAAATTGTAATGTAAATCTTTAATTAGAAATAAATTTTATTGATTATATTAAAGGCAACAGTTTTTGTTTTGGGTTTACTGTCTAATCTTTTTTTGTCGAGTCATTCATTACTTTTATCATACGAACCCGTATTTAATACAGTTTAAAAGTTAGTTTACAGCGATTCTATAGCGTTTTGTGATGAATATCGTCGAAGATATAGCCGAACTTTTGGAACATACCCCGCCGGATGTTTTGGAAATAGCTACAAATGCCAAAGAGAGCCTACTACCCGGAAAATCAGGAAGTAGGTATGTCAAAGCATATGAAGTGTTCAAAGAATGGTGCTCAGAGAAAAAAGTAAAGAATGTAAGTAAAAACATTGTGTTAGCGTATTTAAAAGAACTGTCAAACACAAAATCGAGCGCTACTCTGTGGACAACTTCCTCGATGATCTGTAATATCAGTCAAAGAAAATGTAAATTTGAACATTATACAAACGTAATAAGTTTTTCAACAATGCTAGTTTTGATTTATTACTGCTCGCAGATAAAATATTGTGTGGAACAAGGCAGGAAAGGAAACATTACTGACTCGTATATTTGCCTCGTCAGTCAAATTATATATTACCTGCCTCGGCTTCACCTCGTCAGTAAAAATGAAAATCACCTGCCTCTGCAGGTAATTAAGATAGCACATCCTCGCCTTCGGCTCGGGGGCTAACTTCGATACTAGTCAGTAATATCCCATTTTCCTGCCTAGTTACACAAATAACTATTATGTGAAAAAATCTAGTCGCATATCGTTTAAAAGCTCTTAAAGAGTAGAAAAATAAAATAAATGTTTTATGGTAAAAAAAATAACATGACGGCCATAATTAGTTTTTACTAATTTTATTAGAATTTTCAAGATAAAGATAAATTGTAATGTACTGTAGATACATAGCGAGCGAAGCGAATACTTTTTCAGTCTGTTACAAATAACCACAATCTTGCAAGCGTAGCGAGCCTTTTTTAATGTGTAAAATTCTAAATAAACACTATCTAGTGAGCGTAGGAAACCTTTATTTTCTAAATATATAATTCCCTATGCATATATATAATTTCCCTGTGCTATTCTACTTGGTATAATTATTACTACATGTAATATGTAGTACATATAGTACTATATGTAAATATAAATATTACTTTTTACAATGCATTATTGTAATCATACGCAATCTAGCGAGTGACGCGACCCTTTACTGTGTAAAATTCTTAATATGCACAAACTAGCGAGAGTAGCGAGCCTTTCTTACCATGTATTATTGTAACTATACGCAATCTAGCGAGGGAAACGAGACTTTCTTAGTATGTATTATTGAAACTATTCGCAATATAGTGAGCCTTTCTTACTATGTATTATTGTAACTATACGCAATCTAGCGAGGGAAACGAGCCTTTTTTACAGTATTATAAATTTATGCAATCTAGCGAGCCTACTTGATTGAAATGAAATGAAATGAAACCATTTATTAAGGACACAATAACATATTACATATACATGAATATTTTATCTACATGACTTGGCAATATTATAATTTGTTTATTTATAATTTATTTATATTTATATATAATTTATTTATTATTACTTATTTATTATTTATCTATTCTTTTTATTTTTATACTATATTTATGTTCCTCATCAGCCTTTCAGCTGTGGTTACTACTTGATTAATCATACATATAAAGAATCAAGTGAGCCCTAGCCTTTTAGCAAATTTTCGAAGAAAAAAAATGAGCTTATGAGGTTGGTGTCATGGAGGGGGAAGGTGAATTTTTTGAAAGGGGTAATATCTTGCCTCTTAATATAATCCTCTAGCAATCTTGTGAATCGATGCATCTTTTCATATTTTTTCGTATATTTATAGCAAACTAGTGAGCGAAGGGAGCCTGTTATTATTAATTTTATTTTATGTATTCTATTCATGTGACTTCCTGATGCAAGGCATTACTAGTTAGTTTTCTTTTAATTTTTATTTTCTAATATATAACAACAAGATATTGTTTCAAGTATTAGAGTCGATACAGTTTTGGTAGCTTGATAAGGGATGCAAGAGATAAAATCCAGAACTTACAAAGGTATTGGACACTAGCTGACTGAGGTATGTATAAACCTGGTTGAAAGTGACTGGAGGACATGTGTTTATATGAAGAGCGAAAGTGACAAGAAAACTTTTTAGTTCGATTATCTTAATCTTAGATTAAATTATTTTAATATCTTCTCTATGATCTTAATCCTTCATTTTCTTGACCAAGAGAAATAATTGTAAAGGCAATATAAGATGAGGCTAGAGCACAAAAACGGATTAGAGGATACTGATGGAAACATAATCAAGAGATAAAGTTTTATTTTGTGGAGAGACTTCTTTTCTTTCATTATTTATAATCAAGAGAGTTCATTGATATACAATGAGAAGAGTACTGGACCAAGTACTGAACCTTGCATGCTTGACTCCTCTGGTTAACTCTATACAAATATCTCGAACAAAGGGGATGACGCATTAAGGAACATTTCTGACCCCATGGAAGTTGTATGAGATAGAGAAATAGGAGCAATCTTACCTTCCCCATGGTCATAATGAAAAAAGGCGCCAAACGCAGGTTATGTAGCAAGGTTGTCGAGTTTGCTTCTAAACTTTCTTCTGTGCTTCTCGTGATTGTTACATTTGTGGTGCTTGTTAAGTCATTTGTGCTTATTTAATTTTAAATTTTGGACTATACTTTGCCACTTCAGTGAGTGATAATTTAAGCGTGTTTTGTTATAACCTTCTCAAGCAATAAACTATGGGAAACCATTGAGAGGTAAGTTTGTCTCTAAAATTTAAGACTCCGAATTGCTTCGAGAAAAGGGTGTTTGTCAGTGCCAGCATTTGAGAATGTATTTATAAAATACATTTTATAAATTTATAACATCGATAATTATACATTTATAAAAAAATCAAAATCACTCGGGTACCAGGTCATTGCCGAATTCAAAGTAATGAAAATGCTGACCTACTGGATCTGGCCAATCCCATATATGCCTTTTCCAAAATGTGCTATACCTATATTGGCATTCCAAAATGTCTTGTAAAGACTTGGCTTAAACAATATCTTATTAATGTCTTTAGTGAAGAGCGGCGTACTTGTCTTGGAAAAAGACAATCTAAACTCATGCCTTCTCAAAAACTAGTTAAGACAACTAAGCAAGGGAACTTGTCATGACATAAGGAGTTTATTACGATAAATAGTAATAAAGAACAAAATGGTTTAGTAAAACTAACTTAGAAAAGTGAGAAGAATGTGATGATAAGGAGAGTTAGTTTCAGAGCTGCCACCGCCGACACTCGTATACCTTCTGACATTCTATTCCTATTATATTCTTTTTCCCAACATTTAGTGACCTTTAATGTATTTACCTTTATACCTGAGCAATTTAAAGAAATAGAGATCAATAAGTCAATAAAATTTTGCCAATCCACTATAATTTTTAAACAAATGGGGAAAATCTTGTAAATGGCTCATATACTTTTTCATAATTATTTTATATGATTTTAATTCATATATCTATTATAATTATTTATAATCATCTATCCCTCTTTATTTACTTCATGTAATTATAAGTACATCTTATCCTATATTGTAAAACCTCCAGAACAGGCACTTTGGACCCACATAAGAGTTCTAAGTGCCTTAGAGATAATCTCAACCAGAAAAAACATTGATAATCCTACTCTAAAAGCAACTTTATCCTAAAATTCATGACACTTCCATCAAACATTTTTAAAAATTCAAGTTTCAAAAGCAACTTTGTAGTCCAACTTCCAACTTTGTTGTCCAATTCAAGACCCCCTCTATGAAAACACTTGAGAAAATTAAGTGTCTCTTGTTTTCTTTTCAAAAAAGTAAAAATGAATATATTTACTTTTGAACTTGAAAATTCAAAAGTTGACTATGGAAATTTCAAAATAAAAATAAATAAATAAAATAAAATACAAAATACTTTATTTAATTTAAAATATTTACAAAACTTATTCTTACACTTTCATCACAAATATTACGTTACATAATGACAATAATTATTTTTTACAAATATTTTATATTATAAGTTTTATCATTTATATAGTAATAATGGATAGTAAAATTTGGATGACTTTTGTTAAGAAGTGGATGGAATAAAATTGAACGAGAAAAAACAACAGCTTTTCAAAATAGATTAATTTTAAGCACCTTAACGTATTTGAATTGTAGTAATAAAAGTAATAACTTTAAAAAATTATATATGAAACAAAATTTCTAAATAAATATTAACAATTATTGTTTTTTATTTGTTATTCAGACAAACTAAGTAGTTATTTCAAAAACTACATATTTTTTTAATAAAAAAAATTAAAGGTTAAAATTTGGGGAAAATGATTGATGTAAATAAATCACAATCATAAAGTGTAATCAAATAATATTGTAAAAAATTGAACAGAACATTTCATACGACAAAGGATGGAAGGAATGAACTTCAGATTGAGATTTACTTGACTTTTAGGTTACAGGGTCGTATTTAGCTCCAGGACTTATAGCAAGGGCGAAACAAAGTCCGCAAGGTCCTCTAAAAACCACTTTGACAGAGGGGGCGGCATTTTTCTCAAGAGAGGGCGACATCCCTTGCTCCCTCTGTGTTTCAGGCCTGTGATCACTATGTTGAATAAAATTAAAGGCTTAATACAATAACATTGTTTACAAAGGATTTAAAGTCCAACTTAATCTCAAGAAATGTCCCTTATAGCCCTACATAAACTTAACTAACATAAGAGAGAACCAAAAATGACAATATAGAGCTCAATAAAAACATATGACTCTTTGGAGAACAGAAAAATTTATTAAAAAGAATTAAGAGAGTAAATAACTTATTAAATCAAAAAATAAAAAGATTTAAAAGCAACAGGTTAAAATTAAGATCACAGCACACAGTAAATAAACACAGAAAAAAGAGAAAAGCAAGAAATAAAAAAAATAAAAAGAGTGATTAAAAAATAATTAAAATATTGCTTAAAATAATTAGAAAGCAATTAATAGTTTTACTATTCAACAAGTATAAGGCATTAAACGTATTTCATAATTATTTATGTTAACTTTAACAAAATTTAAATTAAACATATGGAAAATATAGTTTTAACATAAGAAAAATATGGTTCAAACATTTGTGGTTTAAACATATGGAAAATACTTAAATGTTATAGGTAGCTTTATGAAAGCTAAAACACAACAAAATTCAAACATAATTCCACATTAGCTTTAAGTGACTTAAATGGTAAAGAAATCAATTTAAAAGTTTTAACTGATTTTATTAAATATTTTGAGCTTTAGAGTTAATTTTAAATAACAATAAAAATTCCAAATCATTATAACAATCCTTAAAAATAATGAAACACAGTGTTATAAACTTTCTCTAAGTGCAACAAAAAACACTAAATTTAACTTTTAACAAATAAGTCGTTTTTAAAAAAAATAGGAGAAACAAATTTATTGTCTTATTCATATATTTTTTTACTATTTAAGGGGATATATTAATTTTAATAGATAGTACATAATTACTAATATTATTTTCAGTTATTGATAACAATACATAGTGGAAAATGTAAAAGAAATATTGGTTCAAATTCATAAAGAAAAAAAACATTCTTTTTTACTATTTCTTATTAAAATATTAGTTTCCTATTAGATCAGTTGATAGCTGCCATAAAATCAGCAAAGGAAAGTGTTTGATTGGTTTATTATAAGTTTGCTATTTGAAGTGCTCAGTATAGACAAATACAATCCCTTCCTATCTGATTTTGATGGGGTGTCAACTGACTGGAACTGTAACTTACTTTAGAAATTTTAAAGTAAACCCAGCTTTTACTATTCCTAAAATCATTATATTTGGTTTAAAACATCGTATTAGTTCTAAGATCTAACTAAATTTTATTAATAACAAAAATACTGTATTTCAACACAAAATATTTATTGCTCAGTAAGGAACGCCACAAGTAAAACTTTAAAATATCCACTGTGATAAACATGATAATTAGGAACAACAGATTAAATAGTAATATGTGCTATGTTACATGCTGCGTAACATGAGAAATGCATATTACAACAAAAATTACTAAGCCATCTGAATAAGGAAATTAAAATTTAATATCAACGCTTAAAAAATATTCAGTATTGATCTTGAGAAAATATCTTTGATGTTGTAATTAATACTTTTACAAAATCGTAAATTTTACAAATTTTAAAATACTAAACTTTTACAATATTAATAAATTTTTGTTTTGGACCTTATTAGTAGTGTGACTACACCATTACTTACAAGAATAAATAAATTGCATTTTTTAATTAAAAATAAAAAAAATCAATAATTTTATACACAACTATATTAACTCGCTTCGGATATTATTCCATAATTAAAAATTTACAAAAAAACAAACTAAATACAAAAAAATGTTAATGGGAACATGAAAAAGGAATAAATGAGAATAAGCTTTCAGCTTTACGAGTTACATGCTAATGGAGAATTAGATGAAATAGTTAATATCATTTATACAATCCGATGACAATGAAACAGCAGTTTTATTTAAATATTATTAAGGCACAGATAAACTTTAAATACTACATTTGTGAAATTTTTTGTACAGACTTTAGACATTAATTTTAGAAAAAAATGCAATTAAAATTAGGTTATTTTCTTTAGAATTGAAACTAATATAAAAATGTAGAATAAATTCAATCATGATATTAAATAAATAAAACATTTGTTTAAACCTCAATTATTACATAAAGAGGTACATAAAAAGCTTTATCTATTTTTTTATAACAATCTACAGATAAAGATAAAAATTAAAACCTAGTTTCGTTTAGAATTTGATTTTAGATTAAAATATATTAAAAATCATTAACGCAATAAAATAAACCAATGATAAGCGAACACAAAACTTAGCGTTTGACATTATTGTTAAAATTATAAAAAAAGACTTAAAACAACCTTTGCTTAAATTTTTACTAAAAATTGGTATGAAAAACTGATTGGCCAAACTGGGCCTAAAATATAGACACGTGCTGTTTTGGTACAGATTTAGTTATGCCAATAAAAATTCAACTGCGAGTAAATATTAAAATGTTTGCATTCTTTTAAAAATTGTTTTGTGGGAGTATACTGTAATTTTTAAAGATAAACATTTTCAGACAAGTTATTCAAATCTAGGGAATTTTTGTGGTCGAGGTCAACTTTAACCAAAAGAGAGAAGGTTAGAAATATTTTTACCTATGAGATATAGGAGTTAACCAAGAGATGTGTAAAAGTCAAGATTGAGCCAAAAACGGGTTTGGTGTCCATGGCATGGATGGCTTTTTTCTCAATACCCTTATATTGATTTAACCTTATTCTTTCTTCATCAAGTTGCACCTCTTTTAACTTAGTTTTGAGTTTGAAATGATAAAGTATTTCCATACTGACTGCTCTCACTTATTGGTATCCACACTAAATTATAAAACAAGGAATAACTTTGCAGTCTTATTAAAATTACTTTTATAGGAGTCACCTACTTTCAAATGTAATTTATTTGAACGGAGTTTATTTATTTAAACAAATAAACCAAGTTAAGGTTTAAATAATGGTTGGTAGGATCAGAATCGTTACTAGCTAATATTAACTTATGCAAATCACTGTGAGTCTGGTTTAAAATGATATATCACAAAATTACACCAACTCCTTTGGGCGATAACTGCTGAACATGCTAAGATATAATAACACGATAAAGTAACTATAATAATGTCTTGGCTGAGTTCTCACAAGAAAGGGTTACTAGAATGATAAGCACTATTATTAGGAGGACTGCCGGAGAAGCCGTTGGCTGCGAAGGGATTAGGACGAGAACTGTTGGCTTGGGACATCCACTGGAACGCTCCCATGGACTGACTTGTTGTCATTTCAGAGCTTCCGTTAGTTCCTGGCCAATCTAAAAATAAGATAAGAGAGATTAATAAAAAACACATGAATATATCAGGTGATATTTTCTAAACAGCATTGTTAGCTTTATAGGAGCTCTGTTACATTTGGAGGGGGGGGGTATGAACATAAAGATATACACTAGAGGGATCATTAATTGTTTTGTTTTACTAGAGGAGGACATAAAGAAATTATATAAAATTAAACGAAGACAGTTTCAAAGTGAATGGTCATTATTATTATTATTAATGATTGGGGTTGGAGTCGAGGATAGACCCCATTTGCACTGGGACTGGAAGTCTATTAAATAACAGGACTAACCATTTAAAGAAGGTCTCTGAGTAACTAGTCAACCCTATCGGGAAGTAACTGTCTAAAGAAGTAACAATAATTTTAATAACATTAATTTTATCACTTGTCACAAAAAATAGAAATTTGTAATTGGTTACAAGAGATAAGAACTTAATTATGTCTTAGATAAAACATAATTAAGTTCTTCTAAAATGCATAAATGGTTAATTTGACTTCAACCTTAAATTATTCCCTTTTTCGTTCAGTGAAAAATTTTCACAGGTATGATTAAAGCTGCGTTAAAGTTTGTTTTAAAACAAAAACAGAACAAGAGATTTGGAATTCTGAGTCTCAATTCTGGAAGTTTTGAATTCTGAAATTCAAGATGGAATGACGGGTAAAACAAACCTGAAAAGAGTTTGGAGTTTTTGAATGGATTTCTTGTAGAGTCCATAGCGAGGCTGCTCTCACTACCCCAAGCATCGTTGGCAAAAGGATTGGAAGTGAAGCCATTCATCATGTTGTTATGTCCGTTCTCTTTTACTACTTGGTTCCATAAACCTCCATTAACTGGAGGAGAACTAGCTAGACTATTACCTACAACAATATCCAGTCAAAAATTACTATCTATTTAGTTGTGAGATTCGTGATATTCTAATGAATTCTTTAACAGATAGTTGGTTCAGCAATATACATAAGGAACAAATACAAATTTTTATGTAAATTTAGGTCTTCCGGTGGTGACAGAGTCAATGTAGATGAAGAAACCGATGTTTTGCTTCCACTGTGGGAGGCATCTTCAGGGATGTAGTACATGATTGATTCCTAGGACATCATATCCTACATCCCTAAAAATGCCCCTCACAGTGAGAGTGAAACACCAGATTCGTCATCAACATTGACTCGGTCACCACCTGAAGAAATATTATTATTATAAAAATAACTGAGGAAGCTTTCACTGTAAATTAAATACTATTATAACATTGTATTTAACACATACGAGTAGCTAAAATTGCCTGTAAACAATCAGTTAAATGTACTTCCAAAAACACTTCATTTTATCTCCCTAACAACCTCAGAAAATTTTTGCATTTTGCAAATTGCGACTGGAAATCAAGAAATCCCTAAATTTCTGCAGATAATGTTTATTTTATCATACCCGTCCTAGTGAAAATTTTGAATCAAGTTTGATGAACGCAGTAATGTTTAACTGGTTCAAGGAATTAAATGCATCTTTATAACAAGTAGACACAATCTATTGTGAACCTGTTAAATCTCACCACTTGATTAACATTTTCAGAAAACATTCTGATGTGTACAGGTTATGATGAGCTTTTTAAAAAAAACCTTATTATATCGGATTCGCTACGTTCTCAGAATATACAATTGGCCAAATTTACACTGCAACATGTCTTCGGACGCGCTTCACTCGTCCTCAGATAGTAAATGCATCCGTTTTATAATAAATTTTATGATCCAACAAAAATTATGGATATACTTGTCGTATTAAAACAAAACTTTGTATACTTATTTATTAAGTAAAGGTATACAATTGTAATAAATTTCAATTCAATTGAATAATTTCCTGATTTTTACTATTTCTTAAAAAACGTACACAAGTCATACGATAAAAATTGAACAAATGCTGATAATGAGATGAACTTAACACATATGTTAGTCTTATACTTAGCAACATGCTTGCCAAATTTCAATCAGAACGCATCATTTTTCTGCGTTTTATGATTTTTTGAAATTTTCACGGAGTCACTATTGCGAATTAATGACGTCATAAAAAAATATTTTCCAAACATCACAACTACAACAGTCGAATGATTTTTGTACAAAGTTTCAACTCCATAGAAAGAATACACTAGGAGCTACGATGATAATAGACACACATACAGACAGACAATTTTTGAGAAAATTTTTAAACCATTAAGGAGGACTTAAAAACACCTGAAACGGATAATTTTAGTTTTTGGATATTTTTGCAAACAATACTTTTCTTATATACCTACGGTATAATAAGGAAAAGTAATAATTCAATATTTAACACAGTCAAATTTGTAGTTTCATTGAAAACAGTCAGTTAAAATATTCTTTAAAATGATTCCTTTCTGGTACAATACATTCCCAATAATAATAATGTGGACCAATGTGTGGACCCAATACAATAATGTGGGACTAAATCCCACATTATTACATGTAAAAAAGTAAAAATTCAAAAAATTACATTACCAATGTTATTATTATTAATATAAAAGCACAGGGAAAAATTATACATATATGTATATATAAACTATTTATTATGTTTCAAAGTAATACTAATGCAAGGTGCAATATTATAAAGGTATATATATATATATATATATATATATATATATATATATATATATATATATATAAAACTGTATATAAGATATTATTATCAGGTAACAATGAAAACAAGATATTTTGTTCACTTACCCCATGGATCTGTAGGCTGTAGAGGTGTTGTGTGAGGGACAGTGTTAACTTCACTATGTGTCCCGTTACTTTGCTGTACTGTATTCTGTTGTTTCTGACTTTTCATTATTGTGTCTAAATCTTTAAGAGCTGCGTATCTATCTTCAGTAGGAACATTTGAGTTATTAGAACTAAGGCTTGGTGACATCATAACACTTCCAGTACCTGTACACACACAAATACTTCACATTTAGACAAACTTATTAATTCTTAAAAGTAAATTGGATTTTGTGTTAAAAAGACCATGGGTCTAAAGTAAATTTGATTGTGTGTTGAAGAGACCATGGGTCTAAAGTAAATTGGAAGAGACCATGGTCTAAGTAAATTGGATTTTGTGTTGAAGAGACCATGGGTCTAAAGTAAATTGGATTTTGTGTGAAGAGACCATGGGTCTAAAGTAATTTGATTGTGTGTTGAAGAGACCATGGGTCTAAAGTAAATTGGATTGTGTGTTAAAGAGACCATTGTGTGTTCATGGGTCTAAAGTAAATTGATTTTGTGTTTGAGAGACCATGGGTCTAAAGTAATTGGATTTTGTGTTGAAGAGACCATGGGTCTAAAGTAAATTGGATTTTGTGTTGAAGAGACCATGGGTCTAAAGTAAATTTGATTGTGTGTTGAAGAGACCATGGGTCTAAAGTAAATTGGATTGTGTGTTAAAGAGACCATGGGTCCATAGGATTGTGTGATAAAGTGACTTTAGGTCCAAAGTAAATGGAATAACACAATAAAGGCCTAACAAATAATTATATAATGTTATTAATACGTTTATGGTTTAATAACTGTATATTTTATATTACTTATTGAATAAACGTATACTTGAAAGCTAACGTAAAATTATAGAACAACCATTTAAAAATAAAAATAATACCTATCTAATGAGAGAATGTTTTCCTACAAGAAATTGGGTAAAACATCGAATACAAACATAAAGGAAAAAAAATAAATCACACAAGACATACAAAAAACCAAGCTACAGAATTAGCAACTAATCTTCTTAATTTTATATGTAAAAATTAAAAAAACATAGACTCACTATTTTAAGAAATTTAGTACCCACAGTAATGTTTATTTAAAGCCCTATGGGACTTTGAATTTAAGTCCCATGGGACTTTAAATACAGTCTCATGGGACTTTATGTACAGTCCAAAGGGACTTTATGTACAGTCCAAAGGGACTTTATGTACAGTCCAATGGGACTTTATATACAGTCCAAAGGGACTTTAAATATAGTCTCAGGGGACTTTATGTACAGTCCAAAGGGACTTTAAATATAGTCTCAGGGGACTTTATGTACAGTCTCATGGGACTTTATATACAGTCCAAAGGGACTTTAAATATAGTCTCAGGGGACTTTATGTACAGTCCAATGGGACTTATTTTATTGTTTTTTTTTCAAACTGATTGATATTTTTGAGTAGCCATTATGTGCAAAGTTTCATAAATAAACGCAGGTGTTAAGATAGATGGATACAGATCTAAAGATTGATAAACATGCATACCCCCCCCCCCAATGATTTAGTTAGTCCATCTAATTAACAATATTATTTAATTTCTACATATACAATTAAAGTAAATAGGGTAGCAAAAATTAGGAGCTTAGTTAGTGTTATTAAAAAAATTAAAACTTACAAATATTTGAACAAACTACTTATAACAACTAACAACAAAACATAAAAATAAAATAATTTACCAAAATAACAGTAATACAAAATTTACAAAGAAAAAAAACAAGTAATAACTAATTAAACATATATTAAGTAATTACACACATATCAACAAATTAAACACATATCAACTAATTGAACACATATTCCTTCTGCCTGATGTTCCTTCTGCCTGAAGGCGAAGTATTTTCTATTTAGTGCAACTTAAATGAAAAGAAAGAAAAAACTCTACAAGAGCAAACGAGGTTTCACTACAGAGGGAAAACTGGGTTGATAGGCAAACTCACTCCATCTGTTGGTATGAGAGTAGCTCGGTTGAGGCTTGCGATGACACCGCAGAAATGGAGGACCCGACGGTTGAGCTGAATTCTGGCTGGTCTGGTCACTTGTCTTATTCTCAGCACCGATGTTAGAGTAATCTAATATACAGTATAATTATAACCTTATGTCATCAACATAATGTAGACAACATATTGTTAACAAGGAAAATGTTAACAACTACTGATTAGACCACATGCTAAAGTAAGCCCATTTCAAACCCAAAAAAATCATTGTTTGTCATTTGCTTGTTATAAGCCAAATTGACCAATAAAATTTATTTATAATGTAAACAAACAATAACTTCAAAACTAAATTCTGTACATAGATACAAAAGGGCTTAGTAATATACTTAGATGATACTTTAAAAATATAAATATTAATAAAAATATTAGGAACCATGATTAAGTAAAAATCTTATTGCAACAATAGTGAAAGTAGGTAGGGGAGTTTATTATTAATAAGAGAGAACAAGATAGGGTCCAGTTATATATTATAAGAGAAGAACAAGATAGGGTCCCAGAGAGAACAAGATAGGGTCTCCAGTTATATATTATAAGAGAGAACAAGATAGGGTCTCCAGTTATATATAATAAGAGAGAACAAATAAGTTATATATTAATAAGAGAGAACAAGATTAGGGTCTCCTAGGGTCTCTAGTATCATTAATAAGAGAGAACAAGATAGGGTCTCCAGGTCTCCAGTTATATATTAATAAGAGAGAACAAGATAGGGTCTCCAGTTAATTATTAATAAGAGAGAACAAGATAGGGTCTCCAGTTATATATTAAAGAGAGAACAAGATAGGGTCTCCAGTTATATATTAATAAGAGAGAACAAGATAGGTCTCCATATATATTATAAGAGAGAACAAGATAGGGTCTCCAGTATATATTAATAAGAGAGCAAGATAGGGTCTCAGTTATATATTAGAGAGAACAAGATAGGGTCTCCAGTTATATATTTAATAAGAGAGAACAAGATAGGGTCTCCAGTTATATATAATAAGAGAGAGATAGGGTCTCCAGTTATATATTAATAAGAGAGAACAAGATAGGGTCTCAGTTATATATTAATAAGAGAGAACAAGATAGGGTCTCCAGTTATATATTAATAAGAGAGAACAAGATAGGGTCTCCAGTTATATATTAATAAGAGAGAACAAGATAGGGTCTCAGTTATATATAATAAGAGAGAACAAATAGGGCCCAGTTATATATTAATATGTCTCCAGTTATATTTAATAAGAGAGAACAAGATAGGGGTCTCCAGTTATATATTAATAAGAGAACAAGATAGGTCTCAGTTATATATTATAAGAGAGAACAAGATAGGGTCTTCAATATATATTAATAAGAGAGGAACAAGATTAGGGTTTCTATATATTAATAGAGAGAAAAGATAGGGTCTTCAGTTATATATTAATAAGAGAGAACAAGATAGGGTCCAATATATTAATAAGAGAGGACAGATAGGGTCTCTATTATATATTTAATAAGAGAGAACAAATAGGGTCTCTAGTTATATATTAATAAGAGATAAATAAATTGATATAACTGAAATATTCCTTATCAAAATACAAACATTCGAAAAGAAAATACAGCTGAATGATAGATAACTAGTTTTTTCTTTTAATTAGTGTAAATAAACAACAGGCTGATTGTGGCAGAAGACTAATTTTATATAGCAAGAGTTTGCTCCTATATAGCTGATTGTAACTGATCCCCAATTATTTACTAATTAAACAGATCAATTTGCACGTGTCATACAATTTTAAATACACATTATTAATAAGTATAAAATATATCACATTGTAATTCTTGAATCGGAGTCAGTTAATATTATTTTAAATAAAGAAATAGTATTTGATATATATTATATATATATAAATATATATATAATATATAATATATATATATATATATATATATATATATAACATATATAAAGGATTATTTAATGTATGCATATGTTATTATACATACATTATGAATATATTGTACCTCCATTACAGTATATATATATATATATATATATATATATATATATATATATATATATATTATATATATATATATATATATATATATACATTATATTTTTTAATTGAGTAAAATAAATTAGAAAATAAAAAAACAGGCACTACAGACATCTAAATTAAAAAAATATATAAAAAAGGAATCAAGTATTAAAAAAAAGCAAATTTGCTAAAGGGTTAGTTCCATAAAAAATAAAAACATATTGAACGGAAAATATTAAAAATAAAAATCAAGGAAGTCAGCAGTCAAAATTTACTCACTTATAAGGGGGGGGGGGGAGGCGGAGGAAGGAATAAACTAATCAAAAGTGCAAAGTGAAATAGCAAAAAAAATGTTTCTTTTAAGTTAAACGTTACATATTTTAAGCCTTGATTGCAAAAATGAGTTAAATCAAAGGAATCAAGTGGGATCAGTTTTGTATTTTCCATGGCTAGCATGGATCAGGAAGGGCTTGCATGCATCAGGAAGGGCATTGAGAACAAATAGCATTAGGAGGGAAGAGCAATCTTTAAATTTTTAAAATCCACACATGTTTAGTCGTTGCAAATTTGAACTAATGCTGATATTGAGATGAAACTTGGCACATATGTTAGTCATATACATGGCTACATGCATGCCAAATTTCAATCGGATCTCATCATTTTTCCGTTTTATGATTTTTTGAAATATTCAAGTCATTGTTGCAGCGACGTCATAAAAAAATGTTTTCTAAATAGCACAACTATAGGGGTAGACTGATTTTTCGAAGTTTCAACTCTCTGGCATAAATACACAAGGAGCTATATATGTGTGTCTGATGATAACAGACACACGGCACATACATATAAGATATACTTGTCGTATTAAAACAAAACTTTATATACTTATTTATTAAGTAAAGATACCAACTTGTACCAAATTTCATCTTAATTGGATTGTTTTCTGATTTTTTACAATTTTTTTAATAATCATACCTAAGTCATTTGATAAAAATTGAACTTATGCTGATAATGAGATGAAACTTGGCATATTTGTTAGTCTTATACATAGCCACATGCATGTTAAATTTCAATCAAATCGCATCATTTTTCTGCGTCATATAATTTCTCAAAATTTTTGCAAAGTCATGACACAAAATTATTGCTGGTAAATGACGTCATAAAAAACCGAATAGCACAACTACAGTGGTAGACTGATTTTTCGTACAAAGTTTCAACTCTCCAGCATAAATACACAAGGAGCTACGATGATAACAGACACACACTTACACAAAGACAGACAACTTTGCAAAAACCACTCAGGAGGTCTTATAAACACATGAATCAGATGATTCCGTTTACATCCCTGTTTCAGATTTTTTTGCAAACACAATACTTTTCCCTTTTCCTATAAAAATTAATAAAAGCATATATTTATAAGAAGGTGCACTCATGAAAGAAAAAATTTAGTACTCATTTATTAACTATTATTCAGTTATTGCTGCCTCCGTAGCCGTGGTCGTTTAGTACTGGACTTCGGCACCGGAGGTCCGGGGTTCACAGCCCGGGCTATGCTCTCAGTTTATTATGAATAGAATTTGTTCTAAAAATAACTTTCGCCAACTTTAGCTTCACTTTGAGCATAGTAGATGTGACCCACCCGAGGTGGTTCCCGCAGGGCGAATACCCTGAAGGGCCAAAAGGCCCTAAAACGGGCATTATTATTATTATTATTCAGTTATTAAAAATCTAGTAACTTAAAAAAAAATATTGATTTTAACAATGAAATCCCAAGGTCTTATTGACCTGATAAACTCTTTTTCAGGCTAGCCTAAATTTCATGAGAAAATAAAAATGATTTGAAAAGATGCAGGCAAAGGTCAATGTGGAAGGTAAAGGATTTAGTTTAATATTATCCGCAACCTTCAGCTCAATATAACAGAGGTCAACCATAATACACGGTCTCCTTCACACATGGTAACAGTCCCCGACGTGTATTTAAGGTCATTATTATTTACTTGTCTCTATTTACCTTTAATATTATTTTATTGGAATGCCTATTAAATAAAAACAAGTTGACAACCGAAGAACAAGGCATCTCTTCCAATAGGCTTCAAAATTACAATACATGAAACGTTGAGTAAAAATTTAAATACATCAGAAAAGTGCCGATTCATTCATTTAAATGAGCTTCTATTCTTGGGATTTATGGGTGCTGAAATGTTTGATCAATAAACTGGGAGTTATGTTGTTTTTGCTAATGCATGAAACCTTGACTAATGTATAATATGTATAATACTAATATGTACATAATATGTAACAATATAATGTATGTAATATGTAATATGTATAATACTAATATGTATGTAATATGTAATAATATAATGTATGTAAAATGTAATAATAATATGTAATATGTAATAATAATATGTAATATGTATAATACTAATGCTAATAAATAATACCTCCTCTTCTCGTAGGAGGTAGGCTTGATTCTGAGCTCAATAAAATTTAGTAGTAAATTTATAAAAAACTTTTGAGTATAAAGAAAAAAGGAAAAATTGTTACATTCCAATAAGGGGAAAAAACCATTAAGTTCAAAGCACTAATTTTTCTTCCCAATAGACGCGTTATTATTTCTAAGAGAATAACAAACTACTTTGTACAAAAATCAGTCTATTGGAGTAGTTATGCTATCCAGAAAATAATTTTTTATGACTTCCTTAACCTGCAATAATGGCTCGACTAAATTTTCGAAAAATTATATAAAGCAGTAAAAATTTGCCATCATTTTGAGATTTGGCACGCATGTAGCCATATATAAAACTAATATATGTGCTAAGTTTCATCTCATTATGGGGATCAGTTCAATTTTTATCAAATGACTTGTGTACGTTTTTTAAAAATTGTAAACAAATGGGCAAATAATCTGTGATTTTGAATGAGATTTGAATGAGATCTGTGATTTGTCTATCACAGCGCACCAACATCGTTGAGTCGAAAAAGAAGAGGAAGAATATTACTAATTCTATTTAGTTTTTACATTTATAATGTCTTTCTTTTAGCTGTTTTCTTATAATTATTCCTGGCACTGATGATGGCCTCATGTAGGTTGAAAGCTCTTTGAATAAATTTATAGTTTTGTGGAGAGACTCTTTTCTTCGTTCCTTTCAAATAATCTAATTATGATGAAATTTGGTACAAGTGTATACCCCAACAAAATAAATAAGTACATTAAGTTTCGTATCAATATGACAAGTATACCCATGATTTCAGTTGGATCATGAAAGTTAAGTAGCATTGAGCGTGTTCAGTGAAATGGGTGTATGTGAGGATGAGCTAAGCGAGTCCGAAGACTTATTGCAGTATATTTAACAACTTGTATACTCTTAGGATGAGAGAAGGGACTCCGAAGTAGAGAGGATGAGTAGCAAATCCGATGTGATGAGGAAAAGTTACTAAGTACCCCGCACCCAATATTTTTTACTGCTCAAGTTATGAGCAAGAATTTGATTAATAAGCAAGAAAAGCAGATTTCAAAGAAAATCTAGCTTGCAGACCACAGTACCAGAATTTTTAATGTTGGACCTTTCTGCTTCAAGAAATACAGTCGGACCTCCATATAACAAACTTCTATACAACGAAAGTCTCTATGTAACGAATTTTTTTACGTTCCCTTGAATTTTGTGTTTAAAAGTGTTTCTATTTAACGGAAAAAAAATTCTATATAACGAACAAAATTTCCAGAAATAAAGATAAAGACAAGACCCGCAAACTTTCAAGGAATTGACCAAAACGGCACTTCTGTTTTTCTGTAATTTCCCAGAACAATTATTTATTGATTCTCGCCCTGCCTTATTTAATTTTGCGAACTCTTTCTTTACAATTTTCTATGAAATTAGGATTAACACAGCATAGAACTAAAAATCTTTCAGTTTTAACTTGGTATTCGGTCTGACCAGTTCGTTTGTAAACTTTTTATTTGTTTGTAAATAGAGTTTATTAAAATGTCAAAACGGAAACCGATGTCCCTTTCTGAAAAAATCAATTTATTAAAAGATTCTGACGATGGAGTCAAAAACAAAGACTTGTCTCTGACGTATAAAATCACTCCTAGTTCTATATCAACAATTTTAAAAAATCGGGAACCTATACTTAGGTTATACGAAACGAGTGGCGATTTAAAAAAAAGTTCTCGAGTATGCAAGTATGAAGACATTGATGACGCAATTTACAGTGGGTGGCAATGTTAAGGGACAAAAATATGCCTGTGACAGGACCACTAATAAAAGAAAAAGCTGCTGAATTATGCAACTGCGAGGTTATTATTCATCCTAAATACATTAAAATATCATAAAATAGTACAGAGTTATTTATTTTTTCAATTTCTATACAACAAAATTTCTATGTAACAAATTTTTTCACTAGAACTTTTAAGTTCGTTATATAGAGGTCCGACTGTATTTGTTAATAAGAGGGTTTTGAGTAAATTTAATATTAAATACTTAAATACATTATTATGAAATATCAATTTAAAAAGATTTCGTAGACAAATTAGAGTTATCCTCTTTCCAATGGAATGTTTTAAAGTGAAGCTCTAAGGAAGTGCAAGAGAGGAGGGGATGGGGGAGGGGGTAGAGAGTAAAACTTACTGCAGAGATAATGATGGTAGTACTTTGGCTGATTATTACAACTTAATAAATCCAATCCAAAGATATCTGTCCAATCAGTAAAACACATCTATTACCACAATAAATACCAATAAACAAAGCAATAAATACCAATAAATAAACCAATTTCAAACACCAATAGTTTAAATGTAAAATTCTAACATAAATTTGTAATAATTAATTAAAACAGAATTAAATCTAACTACCATATTTTATGTACAAAAAATAAGTTTTTAGTTACTTTCTGTGCAGACAAAGTAACTTAATTTATCTTCAATTTTAACTCACTTTTTTTCCAAAAGTTTTTTTTTGTAACTTTAAAGTAATTATTTTACTGAGGCTCTCAAAAAAACTATTAAAATTTGGTATAAAACTACATTAATAGAAATTATAATAATAGATATTAAGAAAACAAGAATAGGTTTGATTTAAACTCAACCACAAAACTGTGTCGGATCAACCATTTTGAAAAACCTAGCATGAGCAGGGGGTCAAGATTAGGTTACTGAATTAACCTCCTCATCTTAAGCTCAATATAAATTCTCAACTCTGTATTTACTGAATTAACCTCCTCATCTTAAGCTCAAAATAAATTCTCAACTCTGTAATTACAAGATAGTTACTGATAACCTCCTCATCTTAAGCTCAAATAAAATTCTCAACTCTACAAGATAAGGTTACTGAATTAACCTCCTCATCTTAAGCTCAATATAAATTCTCAACTCTGTATTTACAAGATAAGGTTACTGAATTAACCTCCTCATCTTAAGCTCAATATAAATTCTCAACTCTGTAATTACAGATAAGGTTACTGAATTAACCTCCTCCTCATTTAAGCTCAAATATAAATTCTCAACTCTGTATTACAAGATAAGGTTACTGAATAACCTCCCTCCTCATCTTAAGCTCAATATAAATTCTTCAACCTGTATTTACAAGATAAGGTTACTGAATTAACCTCCCTCCTCATCTTAAGCTCAAATAAAATTCTCAACTCTGTATTTACAAAAGGTTACTGAATTAACCTCCCTCCTCATCTTAAGCTCAATATAAATTCTCAACTCTGTATTTACAAGATAAGGTTACTGAATTAACCTCCCTCCTCATCTTAAGCTCAATATAAATTCTCAACTCTGTATTTACAAGATAAGGTTACTGAATTAACCTCCCTCCTCATCTTAAGCTCAATATAAATTCTCAACTCTGTAATTACAAGGTTTCATAATAGAAATGACACAATATTAGTGTTGACTTTAATTTAAACCACAAGGCAAAAAGCTAATTTTCATGACAAATTTACACTTATTAAGTTTCCTGTTTGGTAAGCCTTTAAGTGGTAAGAACTCCAAGTATCAATTATTTACTTACAACTAAAACCTAATCCTCAACAAATTTAAGTAAAATAACGGCACCACATATATAAAAATCTAAAGCTAATTAAATCTTACACAAAAATCTAAAACATTTAAAAATAACAAAATATATATAAAACAAAACAAAAATTACATACTCAATGAAAGTGTAATTAACAACTATTACAATAAAATAACTAGATAAGGTAAAATTAAGAATAAAAAAATAAAATATAAGGACTTACCAGGAACGGTGGAAGTAGCATTGAATATGGTTGCGTTGTCGAAGTTAGCGAAGGATGTTTGTGTCTGAGGTTGCGTCGGGGAAAATGGATCAACTAATCCACGTTGCGGTTGCGCGTTACCATTAGTATACAGTTTTATATTGTTATTCTCTCCGTTGTTTAGTTCTAATTTAGCCTGCAAAAACATTCAACATTCAATCGTTGAGCTATTGAATAGAATTACACAAATAAAAAGTATTTAGCTATGCTCCTTCTCCCTACTTTGGATTTTGTGATATATTTATGACAAAAATAAACTTTATAATATCATTATTTTTTTTAAAAAAGTCATTTTTAATTTTTCAACATTCACAAAATTTTTACAAACATTTAAGTAATTTGTTAAAATATATACACAAAAAATAGTTATCGAAACAATAAAAATATCTTTATAAAATTGAAAAACCCCACAAATCCTAGAATTGAGTGTGGGGGAAACAATTATAATGACAATTTAAAAAAAAAAACAAGAAAGAGTGTTAATTATTGTATTAAAAATTTATTTTTTATATTAGTTATGTAAAAGTTTAATTATGTTTATTATATTTGTTAATAATATTATAGGTACATCATATATATACATTATATTTATTGTTATGTTTGTTTCATTGTTTTTTTATAGTTATTTATTATTATTATCAGATTATTTATTATTATATTATTAATTATTAGATTAAATATTAGTGATTTAAACAACAAATGGTGGGTTACTTTTAAAGAAAACAGTTGCCAGACATTTCATTTGTCTGACATTTCATTATTAATTATAATTAATAATGAAATGTCAGAAAAGTATGTATGTCAGTTAAGTTTGAGATCACTATGTTATAACATAGTGATTTAAAACTTAACTTAACATAGTGATCACTATGTTATAACATAGTGATATCTAACTTAACTTAACATAGTGATCTCTAACTTAACTTAACATAGTGATCTCTAACTTAACTTCATCACTAACATAGTGAATTAACTAACTTAACATAGTGATCACTTATGTTATAACATAGTGATTCTACTTAACTTAACATAGTGATCTCTAACTTAACTTAACATAGTGATCTCTAACTTAACTTAACATAGTGATCACTATGTTATAACTACATCTAACACATATCACTATGTTATAACATAATGATCTCAAACTTAACGTTTGTATAACTCAATTTTTCTACCCTCACAAACAAATAATATCTAAATAATAATTTCTGACAAAGAGGAAAATGATAATTACCTTAGTAATATGATTATTAGACGTATTGTTGCTGGAAGTAGTCGGGGGCGGAATTGTTGCATGCAGTGTAGTATTGTTTTGACTAGAATTGCTTAAACCATTAAAAGAAGACATCTTCATGGCTATACTTGGCTCCACGTAATACCTAAACATACCAATCATTTAAATAATACCAACCTAACAAACTTCATACAATATTACAACATGGTATATCTCGAATTGTGTAACACTGAGAGCCATATTCGATTTCATCCTCACTACTTCTGACATGCTTCACTAGTCCTCAGAATATAAAATTAACCTAATTTATATTGGATACCTTCACTCGTCCTCAGAGAGTTAAAAAAAAATCTGTTTTATCTCCAGACGGTGTACAGTGTGAAGTTTATTGACTAGTTTTTAGGGAGTAAAGAAACACTTTTCACTCCCAAGGGAGAAAAAGTTACTTTTCACTCCCTTGGGAGTAAAAAGTGTTTGATATTATTTGGGTTAGAGTCAATAATATCCATTTTTTTGGAAGTGAAATCCTCTAAATTTATCAAGGGGAGCGACCAATTTCTATAACACTTTCCGAAAGCAGCACCCTCCAAAATTTATGAGGGACCTAACCAAAAAAAATTTATTTGGTTCAAAATCTAAGTCAAATAAAGTTGTTTGTCAAAAAATTGATTTTTTTGGGGGGCAGTACCCCCAAATTTTTTTTAAGGAGAACTTCCAAAATGCTATTTTTTCCCTTGCGGTTATCTCCCTCATCTTTCCTTTGGGAATTAATAGTCATAACTCCCTCGACTTTGCTTCAGGAGTTAAATTCTTTGGTTCCCTAGGATTTCACCATAGGAACCAACTCTTTATTCCCTTGGTGAATAAATAACTAATATTCCTATCCTATATTGAATATATTCAGTATTGAATATTCCTTCATTAAAGCCTCTTAGAGAAAGAAGTTGATTTCATCTAAGTTATAATGATTTTATTTTTAATGATGTCGAACAAAAACTATTACCCTGACAGCACAACTAGACATACAAATTGATTTTTGTATTAAGTTTAAACACTCTAGCATAAACACACTAGTAACTATGATTATAACACACACACACACATATACACAGAACTGTTAGTAAAAATCAAGGAGGTCTTAGGAAAATCAAAGCAAGGCAAAGGTGGTCTTAAAAACGGATAATTTAGGTAAAATCCCAGCTTTTAGGTTTTAGTGCGATAACAATATATTTCCAGTATATCTAAGGTTTAAATGGGAGTCACCCATGGTGTAGTGGTTAAGGTACGTGGCCAATACACAGAATGAATGGACTTTAAACTCCTGAGTTTATTTAGTCATGGGTTCAATCCCAGCATGGGCCACTGGGATTTTTATGAAAGAGATAAAAATTCTGCGTACCACGTCCTTCAGAAGGGACGTAAAGCCGGTGGTCTCGAGCCTGTGCATTGTCAGGTACTCTTTAAAGATCCCTCATCCTAAATGAAACTGGGTATAGGCAAAATTTATGACCTCCTGGTAGATTCATTATAATACTATAGTGTGTCTGCCTTGTAGTTTAAAGTGTGTGGAGGTTTTGTTTAACAGCGAGGGCACGTGTTGTTCCTAGTTTTCACTAGACTATAAGAGTCAGTGAAAATATGTATGATTGTTTGAAAAAAGCATGAGAGGAACCATAGAAATCCACGGATCTTCTGTCTAGATTAGATAAAATATACCTACACTTGAAATTAAAAGAAATCGAACACTATCTTAAGGAGCTGGCAAAAAGGGTCCAACAACGTGGCCTACTTGCCTAGTAGTTACTACTCCCCCCCCCATATTACTTACTACTAAGGTTTAAATGAGGAAAAGTAAAAATCAATTATTAATGACATATTTTCTAAAAATTTAATTATTACTGCTTAGAAAGTAAAATGACTATATTTAAAAAAAACTAAAAGTCACTTCTACCCTCGCATGGGTTATTCAATCAATTTGAATATAATGAGAATCTTTTAGTATTAAATAAATTTCAATAAAATAAAAATTTTATACCAAATTTCAACTCTCTAGAATAAACACACGCGGAGTTACAATGACGACAGACAAACTCACATGCATGTTAGAAAAAACCACATGGGAGGTCTTTAAAAAAACTGAAACGGACAATTTGTGCTAACACAATACTTTTCCAATGTGCCTATGGTATAAAAGGAGAAGTAAAATACGTAATAAGAACAAACAAAATCGGGATATAAGCAATAAAGCAAGCATGGCCTATAACAACTCATCCCATACCTTTCTTATTAAATAAACAAAATATCAAATGAAATACTAATTTTTTATCAATTAAAATGTCTTTTGACTTGTTAAATTTCTTTAAAATATTTGTTTCAAACAACAAACTTAGTTGAAAATGCTCTGATAAATTGATATCACAATACTGAAATATGATCTAACACTTAAAAATTTAGCAGTGATCCCAAACATAACAAACAGAAAACTAGACTAAATAATAACGAGTATAAATGGTATCAAAAGGGCAGAGCTTGATAAGACACCGAACAACACAGATAAAATATTATAAACACAAGAAATACAAAGAGATCAACTGGAAACAATAAAACAGTTTCCTCAGTTCTTATCTTTTGTTTGTTTAAAATTCAAACTAAAAAAAATGTTAAACTTCATCCTATACTGTAGGGACCTCATGTACAGTGTGTTCTAAAGTTTTTGAACACCTTTTTTCTTGGCTAAATTTCCTCTAAGCAACCCAACCTTTATTTTTAAACCTTGGGCACTTTTCTTATAAAATGTTTAAATAATATAAGTTTATAAGCAATAAAAATAAGTAATAATATAAGTTTATAAGTAATAATAAATAAGTAAAGTAATAATATAAGTATTAATATAAATAATAATATAAAAGGTTTATAAGTAATAATATAAGTTTATAAGCAATAATAAATAAGTAATAATTTAAGTTTATAAGTAATAATATAAGTTTATAAGTTATAAATATAAGTATTTAAGTTATAAGTAATAATAAAAATAAGTAATAATAAAAGTTTATTAAAAAAGCATTACAATAGTATAATTACTTTTCTTACACTGGCAAAAGAGAGAGTTGAAAGTCACATTCTGAGTGATGCTTTACACACAAACAGATATAATATATAATATATATATATATATATATATATATATATATTATATATATATATATATATAATATATATATATATATATATATATATTATATATATAATGGGAAATATAGACTAAAAATGCAAACTTAACCATTGGACACAAGGACACTAAAATATCAAGTATCGAAAATTTTTTGAAATTGATTAAATCTCCAAAATCGCCTTTTCTTGGAACAAATTGGGTACGGGTTACCTCGGAACTTCTCTTCATCACATCATATTCGCTACACTCATCCTCCCAACTTCAGACTCGCTTTGCTCGTCCTCATTTTCAATATACAAATAAACAAATTCAATATACAAGTCGTCAAATTTTTATAATTAATATTAAATATGTTTAAACTTGCTTTTGTTTTTTTGTTTATATTTTAGATTAAAAAAAATGTAAAGCCCTTTGGACCCTGAGTACTTAAATTCTGTTTTATTTGTTTGTTTTTATTTATATTTATTGCCTAATAATTTGCATTTTACTTTTATTTTTTGAAATCTGTAGGGAAATTTAAAACTATTATTTTATTTTATTTTTATTAGTTTAAAAAACTGTTTCGGGAGAAATCCTGTAGTTTTGTAATTTTTTGAAATATATTTATTTTTGAATTGAATGGCAATTTATCCTGTAACACGTCCTCAGATAGTAAATTCATTAATCACTAGTAAATTCGTAATTTCACTGACCTTGTTTGATGCTGCTTAAATTTGTATTATACAACAAAAACAGAAAATATACTTGTCGTATTGAAACGAAACTTAACACTTATTTATTACGAAAAGGTATACACTTGTACCAAATTTCAACTCAATTAGATAATTGTCCGATATTTAAAAATTGCACACAATTAATTTCATAAAAATTAAACAAGTGCTGATAATAAGATTAAACCTGGCAAATATGTTAGTCTTATACACAGCTACATACGTGCCAAATGTTAATCCAATCGCAACATTTTTTCATTGTTTATGATTTTATGAAATTTTTGCTGAGTCATAATTGCAGGTTAGTGGCTTCATAAAAAAATATTTTCCTAATAGCATAACTAACACATATAGACTGATTTTTGTACAAAGTTTCAACTCTATAGCATAAATATACTGGAAGCTACGATGATAACAGACTAACACAAATACAGGAAACTTTGTGAAAACTACTCAGGAGGTCTTAAAAACGCCTGAAACGGATAATTACATTGACATCCCAGTTTTTTTATTTTTTTGCAAACACAATACTTTTCCTATATACCTACGGTATAATTGAGGAAGAGTAAAAAATAAGTAAGATTAATAATATTGTAATCGAAACAAAATGTGCATTTCAACAAACCACTGCGTATTAGTTTGTATAAATAAAGACGGAGTTTATTAATCAGAAAAACAATAAAACTATCGAGTCATGATTATGCAAATAACTACAAATTTACATTAATTAACCATTTCATAGTAATTTAATAAAAATTGTATGAATTAAAAAAAACGAAAACGTTTAAATAAATACTATTAATACAACATTGAAATTTTAATTAAAAAATATTTAAATTTGACTGTACTAAAATAACACGACAATTTGAAACAATTAAAACATAAACAAGACAAAATACAAATAAATTATAAATATTAAAATAACCTTAAATATTATTATATTTATTGTTAATATTAATTATTACTAATAACATAATATTAGGAAATAATATATTTTTCAATATTTTTGTTTATTCTGATTTTAATTTCTTCAAAAAAATTGAAGAATATTCTGGAATACTTATGTGTTTTATTGCTAACTGATTATGTAAGTAATGTTTAAATTGGGTTTCTGGTGTATTTTTTTTGGTTTATGTTGCAAGTTGTATTATCTTGGCATGCATCACTCTTATAGCAAATTTTCAACATGAAAATGACATTTATTAGAGGCACGATTTAGGGCACTTATAGTATTATATATGACTAACCTTTGTGCCAAGATCCATCTCATTATCAAAATTAGTTCAATTTTTATCAAATGACTTGTAAGGCTTTTTTAAAAATTTTAAACAATTGAAAAATAATCAAATTGCATTAAAATTTTGTACGAAATACCCCTTTATGTATTAATAATTATATTAAGTTTAGTTTCAATACAAGTATATTTACGGCTTTTGTTCGATTACCAAATTTAAGCAGGATTGAGTAAGTTCAGTGCCTGGATGAGTGACGGCTGAGAATAAAATTAATTTATTTTTTATCCCTGCGAGTCTCCGAGTCTAAAAATGTGTTGCAGAATAAATTTGATGATTATTGTATTCTGTATTCTGTATGATTATTGTATTCTGTGGACGAATGGAGCCAATCAGAAGTAGTTAGGAAAAGTTCCGAGATACCCTGTGTCCGATTTTTTGAAATAAATGAATGCATTTGATACAGTGCTCATACTGGTAACATTGACTTGAGAGGAGGAATCACCCAGTGGTAATACTCCTTGGTATCATAAGTAAAAATATAGTTATTTAAGAACTTATTTTGAATAAATAATATTTTTACTTGTAAAAGAACATTATGAGCAATTGTTGTTACTATAATTATAACTGTCATATAATTTTTGATTGTTAATAATTTTAATAAGTAAGTTTAAAATAATTAATAAGTTCGGACAATATTTAAAGAAATACATTTGGACGCACTTTACAAGAAAACATTTAAAAACAAAAATTCACTAATGATAGCACTAAAGTTAAAAAAGAAATATCAGAAGACTACATACATGGTGAAGGATGGAAGTAGTCAAATTTAAACAACAAATTCAAGCGGCTATAACTTTTAACTCGTCGATTGAAAAATATAAAATGAAAAAAAAAAAACTAGAACAGAGTTACAATGTTTATGCAATAGTGGTGAGTAGCAGAGCTGTGTTTAAGGAAGAAACCTGGGTAGTACCAGGCACATCTTGGTATATATCCACTCCTTCTACCCCCACCACTCTCTTCAACTGATAAAGCAACAAGTGATTTCAAATATCAACGTATGTCAAACAATAACAAACAAATTGTACTTAGTGTAAAAACAAAATTGAAAAAATATTGAAAAACGAAATCAAAATATTAAGTTAAATTACGTTAAAGTTTAGTAAGCCTTAAAAATATTTTGTGACATATATTTAATATCTTTTTAGAATAATATTTTTATGAATCATCTTACAATACAGTATACTCTATTAACTCAATATTAGCATGATGAATTCATATATGTCACTTGATAAAATTAAATTAACCCCTGCCATTAAATATTATTATAATTAGAAATACTTAATAGAAAATAAAATTTAAAAACAATTCTTTATATGAACACATAATTATATTATTTCTAGGAATAAATAATATTAACAAATAGCTACAAAATTATTATAATTTATCAAGTAGATAATAATACATTTATGTACCAATAACCTTAATTTAAAACCATATCATACCTATGACAGTCTTTAATAAGATAAAATAAGAATAATTATGTCAAATTTAAAATTTGACATAATTCTGTGCAAACAATTGCATAGAATAATTAATTAATAAATACATTAATGAGTTTAACAAATTTAAAATAATCAATTGACATATATTTTAAAATATTAATAACATAATTTGAT
This sequence comes from Microvelia longipes, assembly GCA_018340805.1. Classification (NCBI taxonomy): domain Eukaryota; kingdom Metazoa; phylum Arthropoda; class Insecta; order Hemiptera; family Veliidae; genus Microvelia; species Microvelia longipes. The sequence goes on from JACMZG010001863.1 coordinate 53,327,799, forward strand.
AATTACGAGATGTGATTTTCCTGCATCTTATCAATTTTTTTTAAAGAGGGGTGTATTTCAGAGCCTACTGACTATAGAGAGGTCATTATCAGTTTTGTTTACATTTTTTTAAAATACATTTATTCATAAAAATGAAATATAAAATTTAATCGTAATTATGTTCTTAGTAAATACGCAATTGGATTTTTTTCAATTGATTAAATTTAGTTTTAGAAAAAAATGAAATTATGAAATATTTGAAGATTTAGGTCTTCCGGTGGTGACCGTGTCAATGTAGATGAAGAATCTGACGTTTCGCTTCCACTGTGGGAGGCATCTTCAGGGATGTAGGACATCATGGATAAAAACACAATGCTCTACAAATGTTTTGTAGAGCATTGTATATCCATGATGTCCTACATCCCTGAAGATGCCTTCCACCAGAAGACCTAAATCTTCATGACAATAACCGCGGAAGCCTACGCAGTTTATTATGAAATATTGAATAAAATTTAAATGAAAAAAATATAAAAGACATAAATAAAAACTGTGACACGGAAGTTTCTAGAAAATTTCAAAAGCCAAGAAAATTTCCTTTAGAATTCTTGCTTAACAATACAGTTCTTAACCAGGTTTTAGTTATTTCCTTTTGAACTACTTTTTTTTCCCCAAAAATACAGTTCCTACTCAGGTTTTAGTAATTTTTCTTTGACATGATTGCTTTTTGCACAAAACTACAGTTCCTACTCAGGTTTTAGTAATTTTCCTTTGACATGATTGCTTTTTTGCACAAAAATACAGTTCCTACTCAGGTTTTAGTAATTTTCGTTTGACATGATTGCTTTTTTGCACAAAACTACAGTTCCTACTCAGGTTTTAGTAATTTTCCTTTGACATGATTGCTTTTTTGCACAAAAATACAGTTCCTACTCAGGTTTTAGTAATTTCCTTTGACATGATTGCTTTTTTGCACAAAACTACAGTTCCTACTCAGGTTTCAGTAAATTTCCTTTGACATGATTGCTTTTTTGCACAAAACTACAGTTCCTACTCAGGTTTTAGTAAATTTCCTTTGACATGATTGCTTTTTTTGCACAAAACTACAGTTCCTACTCAGGTTTTAGTAATTTTCCTTTGACATGATTGCTTTTTTGCACAAATACAGTTCCTACTCAGGTTTTAGTAATTTCCTTTGACATGATTGCTTTTTGCACAAAAATCAGTTTATCAAAGAGCTTTTAGCAAATTTCCTTTGAAATGGGTGGTTTCTAGCTCAATAACTTATTACAACTGTGTGTGCAATACTTTACTTTGTGTCGGCTCTGATAATACAACCTCAGGTTACATAGAAACCTAAGAATAATACTATATATAGAAGGAGCACTACTGATAACACGAAAGCCAGTTCACTGGTGGACTTAAGTAATGCTGCCAGCCAACAATATACAATTTTCTTTTAAAAAAGTTGGCAATACTTCCGGTTGATGAATTATTATGTTCTATTATTAATCAATGATTGATTATTCATAAAACACTAATGTAAATATCTGTGCCTTACAATATTTTAAGAATTTTTAATTGTAGTTTAACGTTTTTAATTAAAATTATATTAAAAGTAATCCTCGTCAACTAAATGTAGATTCTTGTATTCCACTACCCTTTTGCCATCTAAGACCAGTTTTATTAAATACTCAGCAGGTGTTTTAAGTTAGTTATTTGATCTTTCTTCATTAATGGATATTTATGACACATATTTAAAATTATGTTTTGTTGTTAGGATGGTACCCCTACTTAAGACCACCAGTCAACCCGCTTTCGTGTTATCAGTAGAATTACATTGTGTTTACGGTCATATGCTCCTTCTATATTAGTATTATTCTAAAATAGAAACACTAAGTAAAGTAATTTTATAAAGAACTTTCAAACTGTAATCCACATTGTATGCAATTGCACATATCCTAAGTGAATTTGGAAGTTTAGAAGGCAACACAAAACAAAAGGGTGAGCGTCTATTTTTTTAATTTAAAAAATTAAAAAAACATATCATCAATCAGACATCCCATTGCAATTTAAAAATATCACAACTATTTTTTCGGTTACTACTCTAGAGGTCTAGGAATCACTACAAATCAACTTTAACTAACACTCTGGGGACAGAGGATAGTAAATTTGATCTGTAATGGTCATTTTAAGGCAAAATGCCCAGAAATGGTCATTTATTTATGAAATTAATGGACACAAGTCATGATATTGGCATGTCTTCTGATCGCAAAAAAATAATTCTAAGGTACCGATAGTGATATGGCTCATCTTTCAATTCACCTCAAGCTCACTGGTGGGTGGAATTATGTCACGTGGTGGATTTCATGTCTGTGTTTTAATTTGGTGGGTTTTAGATAAGTTACCTCTCGACACTTAATTTGCCAGGTTCATTGCTACCTCCTCCCCAACAAAATTGGCAGAAACTTTAGCCCAGCATTTTAGCCAGACTTGTCTTCCTCCTCCTCATTTACCAACTACAGACCCACTTAAGTCCTACCAACCAGTGGATTCTCAGTTGAATTAAAAGAAATACCAATGGTAATGACAAAGGTGCGATAGACCACCAATTGAGTAGTCCACCTTCTTTTGTCAACTCCCTAAGAAAGTGTTCAGTCCCACATGACTCCATGTGTAAATATCAAGTGTTAGTAGTAGTAATAGGGCGAGGAGGCAAAGCTAGGCAAATAGGCCACATTGTTGGGCCCTTCTTGCCAAAATATCAAGTTTTAGTAGTAGTAATAGAGTGAAGAGGCAAAGCTAGGCAAATAGGCCACATTCTTTGGCCTTTCTTGTCAAAATATCAAGTGTTACTCTCATTACTAATCAGCTTAAAACATTATCTATCTAAGTTCAAACACATACTTCCTAACATTTATCTCTTTCGAAACACCTAAATTAATAAGACTGGATTCTTTAATTTTATTCAGTAAATAAACACTAATATTTACTAGTGTTATCTAAACCTCTATAATAGTCAATAAATAATTAATTATGAGAGATAAATTTTATTGCGTCTCATTAAATTGTTTGGTGAGAAATAACTAGTGAGAGCCTGAGACCCCTGACCCATCCTGACACTATCTCTCATTACAATATATTGATAATTCTCTGAGCATATTTCTTTAGAGGGAAATTTTCCCCTATTTTTAAAAGAAATAAACAAAAATTAAGCTAAATTTCCGGGTTAATAGTAAAAAGCTAAAAAGTTGTAGGAATTTTTTGTACAATGAAAGTTCTATGTACTAAGGATGTGAATAAAAAAAAGTCTAACCGTAAATTAATTTCAAGGTTTCAGATAATTGTAAAAGTTATGCAAGTCATCATCATTGCTAGTAATAGTTATGGATACAATCAGAGAGAAAAAGGAATTCTATAAGTTAGCTCTGATCTATCCAAGGTATGTGGTCAGAATGGACCAATAGAATTCTTTTATTCTCTCTTTAGATTCCAGTAGACTGTTAACTGATAAAACTGTCCATGGCTTTATACAATCATCCGGTTATTCATTCGTAGAATTTAAAAAGGGAAAAAGGAACTTATGAGATTGATCTCATGGGAGGAGGGGGAGTAGTTTTTTTGGTAGGGGGACTCATTAATCAAGAATGTATATATATATATATATATATATATATATATATTATATATATATATATTATATATCCAATGTGAAAGGGGTTCCTATTAAAATGGCTTTATTCATTCGTAGTGAATTTTAAAAAAGGAACTTATGAGATTGATCTCATGGAGGAGGGGGAGTGTTTTTTTGGTAGGGGGACTCATTAATCAAGAATGTATGTATATATATATATATATATATATATATATATATATATATATATATATATATATAATATATCCAATGTGAAGGGGTTCCTAATAATCCTCAACGGGGTCACTTTGTAATAATAAGGCAAACAGGTTAGATGGATAAAACAGCAAGCCGAAAACTTGAACTACAATAACACTAATTAGGTGAGAAAAAATCAAATAAAAACTTGAAGACTCACCTTTTCTTCTCATATTTATCTATCATAAAATCTTTGATTTGTTGTTCATCTTTGGTAGAGGGTTCGTTTTCACAGAGAGCTAACCAGACTTTGCGGCAGTGCTGCAACAAACGAACAAAACAGATTAAACAACCATAATTTTCTAAAATACAATCACACTGTTCAGTATGGTTGGTCGTCACAGCGACGAGCGCTTTCCAAAGGCGTATTAGTGCAGTATATTGAGTACAGGAAATCAAAGATAAAGTAGTAAGAGATCTACTCTTGAAAATGATAGATGGGGAAATAATTAAAGATGTAGCACAAGTATTCTTACAGGTCTTAGGTATCCGAGAAGATCTCGTCTGCTCCAACTTATTCATAGTACCATCCTTATTAAATGACATAATAACTATAGAAGATTATTTTACTAGGCAGTAAAGTGGCATTTCATTGCTATAGAAGTTTTTAGATGAGCGACAGCGAGTTAATATATAACTTCCAAAGCAATAAAGTAACTCTACCGACATGTATACTATTTTTTGAGAGTGTATTAAGCCTCACTATCCATACTGATTTTTAATCAAACAAATCAAATAAAAACAACTCGCTACAAGATAAATGGATTATTATATCAACAAATAAATAGTGTTTGTCAATAAAATAGTATACCTTATATGTCGGTAGAGTTACTTTATTGCTTTGGATATTACTTATTGAATCGCGAGTTGAAAAAGGAGAACCCTAGTCTGACTTTTTAGGCAGAGTCATATAGTAGAATAGCAGGCGGAGCATGTAAACCAGAGGCCCAACAACAACAGACGTACCCCCACTTTCACCTTTCCTGCTCAGCGCTTTATCACTATTCTCTTCTAAATTACGAAGTATCTCTAAATTTTTGAGAGCAGAGATAGGACCACCTTTCGAAATGTAATGTAAGAAGGCTACTTCATGGGAACGTTCTCTATGGTTTTCTTTAATTAAATGGCGATAAAAATTGCTATACTGTAAGGCTTTGTGCTCAGTAATCCTAGCATGGAACGCCCTACCTGTCTGACCATCATAAGTACTCCCGCAGGTACCACATTTAAAAGAATAAACCCCATTCTTGTCTAGAGGCTCAACTTCTTTGCACTTTGAGATGTGACTGCAGAGGGAACGGATGTTACGAAACGCTATGTTAATATTCTCTTTCCTCAAAATATTGCCGATCTTGTCCAAAACAGTGTCTAAGTAAGGTACAGTGCGCCATGGGCTACACACACTACTTTCATCGCAAGGGTATATCAGTTGCATCGCTGATTTCATTTGTTTATTTATTACTTGATGTTATTTTATTTTTGATGTTATGTTATTTTTATTTATTTGTGATGATGTTATCAATTATGCTATCCTTATAAACATTAGCTTTGGCTATACTTTTAATTACGATATACTTCTATTGGTAGGCAGTGGTGTGTTTAGCAAACAGTTAAAGTAAGCATGGAAAGCAGCCATCTTGTGAGACCATGAATGTTGTGACATAGCATGGATAACCGTATTTTTTGAATCCCCTAAAATTGTTATTTTTTAAGTTAATCTTTATTATTACGTAGTTGTTCATATTTTATTATTTTACATTATGTATTTTTAGTTCATTTCTTTAATATTTGTTGGCTAGGCACTGATGATGATAGTGAGGTCGAAAGCTGGCTCTGGTTTTAATAAAGGCTTTGTGGAGAAATTTTTTGTGTTGTAATTGGTTAGCTGTGTTTATTTTATAGAGTTATCTTTATTTTTATGACATTTTTGTATTGCCTGTTCTACCTTTTCCTCATTTATTTTAATTATTTAGCCACAAAGACTCGGTCTAATGACAAACAGGAGTTAAACCAAATAAAAAAAGTTAAAAAGTTAATAATATATTTTTACCTTTTTTTACAAAACACGTCTTATTTTTACTTTGCCTCATTTATACTATAAGTATATAGGAAAAGTATTGTGTTTGCAAAAAAATCCAAAACCGAGATGGAATTATCCATTTCAGGTATTTTTAAGGCCTCCTGAGTGTTTTCAAAGTTTTCTGTCTATAAGGCACGGTCGAATATCCACGGCCTTCTAGAACATTGGATCACCAACAAACTTTTTCAAAATTTTCAGTAATTAGCCGGATTTGTGATAAATGAAGCCTATTTCCGTAATCTGCACGCTCTTTTGGTTAATCTCAAAGAGTATTTACATTCACTCAACGATTTATTTTTAATCTAACTTGGTACATACATAACTACTGTTAGACGTCAATATTTTGTGTTTATTTTGACATGTCATATTTGTTAACATTGACGTCTAACAGTAGTTATGTATGTACCAAGTTAGATTAAAAATAAATCGTTGAGTGAATGTAAATACTCTTTGAGATTAACCAAAAGAGCGTGCAGATTACGGAAATAGGCTTCATTTATCACAAATCCGGCTAATTACTGAAAATTTTGAAAAAAAAGTTTGTTGGTGATCCAATGTTCTAGAAGGCCGTGGATATTCGACCGCGCCTTATATGTGTGTGTGTATGTCTGCTAGTGAATTTATACTAGAGAGTTGAAACTTTGTGCAATAAACAATCTCCTACTGTAATTGTGCTACTCAGAAAAAAAATATGACATCATTAACCGCAATAATTTTAGAAAATTTCAAAAAATTATGCCATCTGATTGAAATTTTGCAGGCATGTAGCTATCTATAAGTCTAATATATGTGCTTAGTTTCATTTCATTATCAGCATTAGTTCAGTTTGTATCAAATGACTTGTGTAGGTTTTTAAAAAAATTGTAAAAAATCAGAAAATCATTCAATTGAGTAAAAATTTAGAACAAATGTATACCTTCACTTAATAAATAAATACACTAAGTTTCGTTTCAGTACAACAAGTATATCCATAACTTTTGTTGGATCATAGAACTTAAGTAGCATTGAGCATCATCAGTGCTGTATACCGTTGAGTAAATCATGGATATACTTGTATTGAAACGAAACGTTGTGTACTTATTTATTACGTAAAGATATAAACTTGAACCAAATTTCAACTCAATTGGATTGTTTTCTGATTTTTTACAATGTTTTAAAATCGTGCACAAGTCATTTGAAAAAAATTGAACTAATGCTAATAATGAGATAAAACTTGGCACATATGTTAGTCTTATACATGGCAACATGCGTGAAAAATTTCAATTGGATTGCATAATTTTTCCGCGTTTTATGAGTTTTCAAAAATTTTTGCTGAGTCATTACTGTGGTTTTTGACGTCATACAAATATTTTCTGAATAGCACAACTACAGTAGTAGACTGATGTTTGTACAAAGTTTCAACTCTCTAGTATAAATACACTATGAGCTACGATGATAACAGATACACACACATATAGAAAGACAACTTTGTGTCTGAGAAAACCACTCAGGAGATCTTAAAACATCTGAAACTGATAAATCTGGTGATATCCCGGTTTCAGATTTTTTTTGCAAACACAATACTTTTCCTATATATCTACAGTATAAATGAGGAAAAGTAATAATAAGAAAGATAAGGGTAAAATATGTAAGTTACCTCATTTCCTTTGGTCATGAGTTGATCAACTTCTTCCTGAGTGAAGGTAGCCATGGATATTGACTTGACTCTATGAGGCGGTGTTAGACCTCGTCTGCAAATAATCAATGCAAGCATTAGATCAAAACATAAACAACATTTATTCAAAAAACGAAGAACACTTTTCATTCATTTATCATATAGTCCAAGAGCCGGACCTGAAAAATGTGACTCATTTTGTACTACTTCGAATCAAATTATTCTGAAAATATACCTTAAATTATGAAGGAAAAGCATAATCTGCCTATCCAGAGTGGAGCCTTTCATATGATTGCGCATGCTCAAAATTTTATAAAATCACACTAATTTCAATTTTCTTTCAATAAGTGGCTCCCTGTAAGTCGTGTACGAAACATGAAGAGTCCATTTTTTAAAGCTGATAAAATATTCTATAAAACGAGTGTTTAATCATCAAAATCGGATCACTACAACCGAAGTTATGGTTCTTTTAAAAACACCAAAAAAAAAAATGGTTAAGTTATGCAAAGTCAGCAAATTTCTTTGAAAAAATATTGACTTTTTGTGCATTTTTTTGGTCATTTAACAATTGTCATAACTTTAGTTGTATTTATCCAATTTTGATGATTAAACTCTCGTTTTATAGGAAATTTTATCAGATTTAAAAAATTGTCTCTTCATGTTTTGTGCACGACTTACAGGGAGCCACTTATTGCAAGAAAATTGAAATTAGTGTGATTTTATAAAATTTTGAGCATGCGCATTCATATGAAGGGCTCCACTCTGGATTGGCAGATTATGCTTTTCTTTCATAATTTAAGGTATATATTCTGATTAATTTGGTTTGAAGTAGTACAAAATGAGTCACATTTTTTAGGCCTGGCTCTTGGACTATTAGGTATAAAGTATTATTCATAATACTAGAGTCACAAAATATCTAAACAAATATTTTTAAATCTCATAAAAATTTTAAATAAATATTTATAAGTCTATGCAAAAGTGGTAAAATATAAATAATAGCTTTCTTACATTGCAAAAAAATATATCTGGGCCCCATTTCACAAAAGTACAAGTCTTGTATACTACAAGTAAAAAGCTACAAGTTTACTAATAATTGTAAGAAATTTGTTTCACTAATGTACAAGTGTAGACTGGTAATTAAAAGTGGTTTTATATCACTTATTATTATTAAAAACAATAGTTTGTTACAAGTTTTACCTTAAACCATACCCACAATTGCATATAAGGTGAACCACATTGGTTCATCAACATTATTTTCCCACGATGTCAACTGATTTAAACTATGTGTTATACAATAATAAAGTTTTTTTGAGGCGAGAGCTAAACCTTTAATACAGTTAATATAAATGTTTACAACTATTAACTGAATTCAGACTATTACCAAACGTAACGTTGTAGTAATTACCTATAAAATAGCAATGCTTGTAATTTTGGAGCAACATCAGCCTCCATTAAAAATGTCTCTTTCAGACCTGTTACAAATCCCTCCTAACACCATTTTATTAAGCTCAAGTCAAGCCAATATGTTCACATAACAGTAAGCTCATGTTAGGCCAAAGTGTTTACGCAATATTAAACACAAGTTAAGCCAAAGTGTTTACACAATATTAAACACAAGTTAAGCCAAAGGTTTACACAATATTAACACAAGTTAAGCCAAAGTGTTTACACAATATTAAACACAAGTTAAGCCAAAGTGTTTACACAATATTAAACACAAGTTAAGCCAAAGTGTTTACACAATATTAAACACAAGTTAAGCCAAAGTGTTTATACAAAACTAAGCTCATGTTAAGTTAATGTTAAGTGTACATAACAGTAAGCTCTCTAGAGACTTTGTGGGCCAGAGCCTGCAATAGATTGGACAAGAAGGCAGGCCAAATCCCTTGTAAAAATGGATTTGGAAGGAAACTAAAATCACATGGGAAAACAACACCGGATGTAGACAGTCAAAGATGATATTTCCAACATTAGATAGAAGGAAATCTAGATGGCTTCTTGACTTGAGTAAGTCTAGTCTCAGACTTATGGTAAGAGTAATCACTGGGCACTGCAGGCTTAATAGGCATTTAGCCCTAATGAAGGTGACTGAGAGCCCAATATGTGCAATATGTGAAACAATGATAGACTGTTTAGTCTATAATTATTTGGCAACGTGCGAAGGGTTTGGAAGGCTCAGGTTTCAAATATTTGGAACTGGAACGCTACTCGAAGAGGAAATGGAGTATCTAAGATGGCAGGACATTCTTACTTTCATCCATCGTAGCAGGAGGTTTGATGAGGAGAAAGTAGTGGAGGTAAAGTGATAGGTGGTTGATTTCGAGGTTGGTGATAAGGACCCAAAGGTGTGGTCTACCCACCAGGCTTGACTACTGGCCACTCTTACTACTACTACTAACAGTAAGCTCAAGACAACAAAAAGAGTTAAAATGACATTAAGCTTAAATTAAGCCAACGTGAAAACACAATAATAAGATAAAGTTAAACTAATGAGTTGACTCGATCCTAAGCTCAGGTTAAGCCAATATGTTTATACGACACAATATGGTAAGTTAAAGACAAGATGCGAAACTCAAGTCAAAACAAAGTGTTTACTTAACACTAAGCTCAAGACAAGCTAAAGAGTTTGAATGACACTAAGCTCAAGTTAAGCTTAAGTGTAAAACTATACTAAGCTCAAGTCATGCCTAACACGATAGAAAGCTTAAAACATGCCAAAAAGTTTAAATGATACTAAACTTTAGTCAACCAAAAGTGTCACACGATCCTAAGCTCATGACAAGTCAGTGGGTTTACATGACAGTAAGCTCAAGACAAGCCTAAATGTTTATACAACAGTAAGTTCATGTCAAACTTAAGTGCCTACACGACAGTATGCTCAAGACATACCAAAGTGTTTACATGAATCAAGTCAAACCTATCTTAAGGCTTGTTTGCACGATATATATTTGGTTTGAGTTTTTCCCAAGATGATTCGAAGTGCTTGTACATGGCTCCTGCAGCTAATGTACATTATAAACTAAAATAGGCTGAATCCCTGTAGTTGCTTTAAACTTCACAGTCAAAAGTTAAGTGAAGTAGAACAGATTCTTCTCTTCTGTAATGAATTAAAAACTCTATAATTTCTTTCCAACCCTATTACTCGTTAAGTAGCCATATACACAAGGAGCGTAGTAGAAATTACACGAAGCAATGACAGTATACAACAATATTTAATGTATACAAATTATTTGAAAAGCAAAATTAAACAAAAATAGATGATTGGGAAACCTTAGAAAGTTCGAGGCGACATGACGACGGATTTGGTTGACATCACACCGCTCTCAACCTACATTGCTAAACATTTAGAAACAAATCGCTCATTGATTTAATAAAAACAAATACTTACAATATTCCAGAACATTTGGTACAGACGAAGGAACCAATGGTAACATTAACGTAGGTTGGGCCCCGCTGACGACAATCGAAGCAATATTTATTGCAATTAGACGAAGCCAGCATTCGTAACACTTTCAAATGCTTTTCATCCAATTTTTTACGAGAAGACGAAGACATAATTTTAAAAAACTAAATAAATTAATAAACACTAGACTAATATAAATAAAAACAAAAATAAAAAAACGGGTCAAAATGACACAAACATCACAACAAAAAAAATTATTTCAATACAGTCTTACCACATTAAATTGAATTTATTTATTTCTAATTACCGATTTTATTTTTTTAATACAAGCGTGATTCTTTAGTTTGTACGACGAAACAATGCTTAATTACAACCAATTAAAACCAGTCTATTAAAAAAAAAACAAGTTGAAAACGTTAAAAAGTTTGTTAACGAATGATAAGAGACACGGAAATGAGACGTTGAAAGGAGTGGGGGAGATCCGTCTCCTGTCTTATCCTACAACAACCATATATTTAAATACCTTAGTTATTCGTTTACAAATTTGTCGTAAAAAAACGACTCTAACGGCAATTATTTCACCGAAATTTTTAACACTCTTTAGAAGTATTTATGCGTAATTTTAAGTACAAGCTATTGATACTTCAAGCTGATACTTCGAATTTGAACATCATAAATGATTCGTCTTTCCTCAGAAGTGTGTTATCAAGGGTGACTAATCATTTAGCTATTACATGACGGTGGTGGGAAATCTAGAACTCAGTTATCACTCATACAGCCGACATATATTACTGTTCCATATATTTCAGTAGAAGTTATAATGCATTTTTTAATAGATATTTTGTATTTCTAACAGAATATTATATTATTAAAATGAGTTTTATTAATTGTTTCTTTGAAATAACTGTGTGGAATGGTAGTGGGGGTTAGATTGGTAGTGAGTACCCGGTACCTTGTTACAGCGTGGTACCGTCTGTCTGTACCCGTCACTCTTGGTACACGATTTCACGCTACCAGCACGGGACTACTTAAAACCCTAAACAGGAATCTGTTCATCTGCAATGCTGTTTCTTATTCTTATTACTGGGTTTGCACCAGTGGCGTCTTTATGGGCCCGCATTACGGGGGCCGGCTGTTAGGAGCCCCCAAAAGTTGCCCAATTTTTTATTAAAAAAATATAGTTAATAGTTACGGTCCATTATTTTATTTAATTGAATGGAGCTTATACCCATATTTTATATGAGTATGGGTTGTGTATTTACCTAATAATTAGGTCCCTATTAAATTAATGATAAGAGTAGTCAATCCTAACATCGTCAAATCGCAAGGCCTTCTTAATTGTGCTTAAAGTAATATAAAAACCTAGTAGGGAAACTCCTGTAATAACCTGTGTAAAAAAAATCTGACATGCGTGTTCAGCTGATAGCTGGCTTAAAAATAAATAATAGCTAAATTTGCTTAGAGATATATACAAGAGGGGTCATAGCCTATCTAAATACAAAGAGAGGCCTAAAAAATCTTATGAAGTAATGATTTTAATCTAATTATTTGATTTTATTTATAATCGAAGGGGGTCAGGTTACTTTTTCGATGTTTCACAATTTAACCTATAGGGCCCCTCTAGTAATAATATTTCTATGTAAAATTGGATTTACTGCGCATTAGCCTTTTAGGATTTATGTTTTTTTTTACTTATTTTTATTGGCAACCCTGAAAACATTAGTTGAGTTTTACATGCTAAGTTTACATGAGTTTTACTTTTTATCGTGTTTTCGTACTTTAATTAATATGTGCGTGATAGTTTAATGATTTTGTATTAAATTCTGTGAAATAATTGTTAAAATAATTTATTTAAAGAAGAAAAGAAACTACAGTAAAGGTAAACCACATGTTTTTTATGAGATTTTGAAGCACATACAGACGACAGTGTAATGCCTTAAATATAATTTAAAATTACGATTGCTTTTATTACATTAAACATTTTTAGGTTAAAGTTGTTAAATTACTAATTACAATGAATATTTGAAGGGGGAAAAACAAATATCACTCGCAAAAATAAACTAAATTAAGTAGTGTACACGAAAAAAGTTCAATTAGCCACTCGTTTTAAGTAGCTCTATTGGATGTGACAAAACTTATTTCTAACACAAATTATTAACATTTTATACTAAAATATACAAAGAAATAATAAAAACAACAATTTTGAGTACCCGTAAAGTTTGTTTACATTTACGAGGGTAAAACAATGGCCGCGCCCATAAGAAAATTTGAGCCTGGTGGACAAAATAAAATGTGAATAACATGCCAGGTCTGACAGAATTAGCATTTGTTTTCCTACTTGGTTTAAATATCACTTTAGTTGTGCTGTATAATTTACCTACTGGGCCCTATTGAAACATAGTACTGTCTATGTTGAGGGCCCCCCATCAAGTTGCAACATCATCAAGTTGCGGGGCTCCCAGTTGGATTTGGCAGTATCTTTTACCTATAAATGGGCCATCATTATATCATAGTATAGTCTCTCTTAACATCATCAAGTCCCAGGGCCCCCAGTTAAAGTTGTGCTGTATCTTTTACCTATAAATAAACCCTTATAGGATCATAAAATAGTTTTTTTTAACATCATCATGTCGCTAGGCTCTCAGTTGGAGTTGTGCTCTATCTTTTATTCACAAATGGCGCCCCATTAGAGCATAGTAAATCTATCTTAACATCATCTAATTGCTAGGCCCCCAGTCGGATTTGCTGTATCTTTTAGATTTTTCAAAAGTATTGTGCATACTTCCAGCCTGTTATGTTGCCAGATTACTGAATTTTATATTTTCTTTTCAACTTTAGCACACTGTTGTTGCTAAATATATAGCAATTCTAAAAATTGGAACACATGAAAATGATTGGGGTTTTATATACTACACATTAAAAAAAATCACGCCTCTAGCCTAAAAATTAGAGTCAGGGGAACTTAAAAATGAGAAACTCTTCCACTCCATCGGCCCCTTAAGGTTTTAATGAGCATCGTCAATTATGCGCCCTCCCTATAGTGCTTCCATGACTGCTAATAAAAGAGGGACAATTTGGCTTCCCTAAGCACTGTGACCCCAGAGTATTGCATTCCCCCAGGATACTGCTTCCTATAGAGTATTGCGTCACCCAGGGTATTGCGTCCCCCCAGGATACTGCTCCCTATAGAGTATTGCGCCCCTCAGAGTACAGCGTCACTCAGAGTATTGCGCCCTCTATAGTATTGCGTCACCCAGGGTACAGCGTCCCCAAGGGTATAAATTATCGCCCATTAGTAAATTCCCTGTTATCTCTATAAACAAATTGGTGCATTCATTCTTTTTTGCTAATTCCACTCTCACTCACCAAGGTCCGTAGCAAGCTAAAACTTGTAAAATGGGGGGGGGGACCAATCCGAGAGAAGGCGATGTTTCACTCACAATTAAGGCTCTTTTTCACTGAAAACTACTTCGTCAAGGGGGCCATTTTTTCCGGCGTGGGGGGAGGCGGGCGGATTGGCGGGATTGGTTACTCATGCGCACCTGTTATTTGCTTGTATTACTGACTTATCGAAAAGTTACAAATAGTAGGTGGCTTCATTGTATTGCGTATAATATAACTATATTTATCAAAATATTAATAAATATAGTTTTCATCAGCTGTTATAAAAAATAAATAAAGGAAAACATTTTATCTGGAAAAATAGCGGCCACCTTTAAAGAATTTCGTATCAAATTTCTGATAACCCGTCGGTTATAGAAATATTTTATCAATTATTGATAGTAAGAAAACAACACGCGTCGGAGATAGCTGCCCGATTGGAGCATATTATTGATTACATAATAGTACAGTGAGTTGGTTCAGAAACTACAACTAATCATGGCATAGGTCAGGAAATAAACAAATCAAATCTATTAGACTCGCAATAGCATTCCGACGTCCAGTCGTATTTTCCTTGTTTCAATTGTGCTTGCTAAGCGAATTGCATACTACAATATGCCATTCGCTTAGTAAGCAGTAATTCGCTAAGGAAAGACAAATTACTTTGACTAATCCAAACCTTTTTTAATTGCCAAGGGTATACAAATATCACCTGTAACTAAAGCTTTAAAATATTAAATTCTAGATAAAATAGTAGACTCACAATGAGCCCAGGGCTTAGGAGAGAGGGCATAATTACTTTACCCTATTTACCAAAGAGACTAATACTACTACTAATAGTATTAATCTCTTTGCTATTTACCGCAGGGTAAGGCAATCTAACGTAAAGGTTATTTGTAAGGTTATACGTAAAAGGCTCAACGAAAGATCAACAAATAATTGAGTTGAGACCTCATATTTTGGATTTTTAACTATTGTATTGTTGTTGTTGTTGTATTGCTTTTTTATATTTTTATAATTATTTTTGTATTAAATTTGAATTAGAATTTTGTCTTTAGAAATACTTTTGATGTTTTGGCCGAGTAGCAACAGGCCAACACTTAGGGTCTGGGTAGCAACAGGCCAACACTTAGGCTTGGTAGCAACAGGCCAACACTTAGGTTGGCAACAGGCCAACACTTAGGTCTGGTAGCAAACAGGCCAACACTTAGGTTGGTAGCAACAGGCAACACTTAGTTTGGTAGCAACAGGCCAACACTTAGGTCTGGTAGCAACAGGCCAACACTTAGGTCTGGTAGCAACAGGCCAACACTTAGGTCCTGGTAGCAACAGGCCCAACACTTAGGTCTGGTAGCAACAGGCCAACACTTAGGTCTGGTAGCAACAGGCCAACACTTAGGCTTGGTAGCAACAGGCCAACACTTAGCAACAGGACTTAGGTAGCAACAGGCCAACACTTAGGCTTGGTAGCAACAGGCCAACACTTAGGCTTGGTAGGCCACAACTGGTAGCAACAGGCCAACACTTAGGTCTGGTAGCAACAGGCCAACACTTAGGTCTGGTAGCAACAGGCCAACACTTAGGCTTGGTAGCACAGGCCAACACTTAGGTCTGGTAGCACAGGCCACACTTACTAGTAGGTGGCTTGGTAGCAACAGCCAACACTTTAGGCGGTAGCAACAGGCCAACAACTTAGGTCTGGTAGCAACAGGCCAACACTTAGGCCTGTAGCACAGGCAACTTAGTCTGGAAGCAACAGGCCAACACTTAGGCCTGGTAGCAACAGGCCAACACTTAGGCCTGGTAGCAACAGGCCAACACTTAGGTCTGGAAGCAACAGGCTTAGGCCTGGTAGCAACAGGCCAACACTTAGGCCTGGTAGCAACAGGCCAACACTTAGGCTGGTAGCAACAGACCAACCCTAGGTCTGGTAGCAACAGGCCAACACTTAGGTCTGGAAGCAACAGGCCAACACTTAGGCCTGGTAGCAACAGGCCAACACTTAGGCCTGGTAGCACCTGGACTGTTTACGTTTAGACATTATAGAAACTCACTAACCGCGTTTATAATCTGATAGTGTTCCTCAAAAGTAGTTCTTTCCTAAGTTACTTAATTGCCAAGGCTAACCACAAACTCAAAGACATCTAATATGCTACCAGCAGTTTCCATGTCTCACAGGAATAAACGAAAAGTCGTGGAGTTTCAGCGTTTGACCAGTAAAATCCGGTGAACGATACCCAATAACTCACTTTGATTCCGTATGCACAACTCTAGCGCAATCCAGAAGAAAAAAGAGGCAAATTTCATTTTAATATATACTTATAACAATTCAAGACTTTCGTTAACATTAAACATATTTTTGGATTTATGAGTCGCAAATTTATTATCAGACCGCATATGATTGGGTTACGCAGTTAAAACGTTTAAATTACGTTCAATATTAACCTACATGTTGGTCACGTGAACCATCTATCCAGTATAACGCTAGCAAATATTAAATTACTCTTCAGTTTGTTTTGATTTAACTCTAAAAATAGTTTATATTATAATATCTTAAATTACATTATGAGATTGTATATCCTATTCATGCAGCATATAGCATTTATATGTTTAGATGGATTCAAATATATCAAATATAGCAGTGGGTTAGATCACCCCAGTTTATAAATAACACTAGGAACCAAGGGGAAAAATATATGTATATATATATATATATATATAAATATATATATATATATATATATATAATATATATATATATATAATATATATATATATATATATAGAGAGAGAGAGAGAGAGAGAGAGAGAGAGAGAGAGTACATATTGTATAACTCTAAATATATCAATATAAGTTGTCCTGGGCAATATTTACTGTCTCGCTTCGTTTTACAGTACATATAATTTCCCGGCTTAAGACAAAATCGGGTATGGGGCACCTCGTAAACTTTCTTTATCACATCGGATTCGCTACGCTCATACTCCTTACTTGGGCCTCGTTTTGGTCGTCTTGAGAAAATGAAATTCGCCAATTTTACACTGCAATACGTCTTCGAACTCGCTTCCTTCGTCTTCAGATAGTAAATACAGCCGTTTCATTCTTAGTGGTCACCCATACAGCACAGACCACGCTTAATGTCGCTTAACTTTTTTGATCTAACAAAAACCATAGATAAACTTATGGTATTGAAATGAAACTTGGTGTACTTATTTATTACTTAATTTTATACACTTTTATCAAATTACAACTCAACTGGATTATTTTCAAATTTTTTAAAAAAAGTTCACAAGTCATTCGATAAAAATTGAATTAATGGTAATAATGAGATGAAACCTTAGTAGGGAGGGGGTTGACAGTAGATTTTTATATAAGAAAGATACGATAGGTCCTTCCTGATATTTAAGTTCCTTAATGTTGGTTGAATTTAAATAGATTAACTACTATAAATGTAACGTTCTCCAGAACAAAGCCTCTGCGCTACCCGCGTTAAAGCAAGATGACCACCTAATTCTGTTTGGTTTAGAAACCTAATCATAATTCTAATTTTTTGGAGGAACTCTTAAGGCACGAGCAAACAAGCAGCGACATCGAACATTTGTTTACTTTAAACGGTTACAAAGCTTATGTATTCAGGAAATGATCATAGAAGTAAAATGTAGATATTTCACATTACATTGCGACATTGAAGGTTTAGACATCTTAAAACAACGTAGGCGTAAGAGAGATATGTTACTAAACAGGGAGATACGTACTCTACCTCAATGCATTATGAGGCTTGAAACATTTTTTTAGGGCTCTCAGGGGCTTTGTGTAACCTCATTGCAACCTACTTCAAGATTGCGTTAAGGTTATAATAGTTTAATCGTCAGCTTATCGCACATTGTGTATAATATGTTTTGTTTTATGTTGTTTTAATGTGTTATATATATAGTACACAATCAGTACAAAATCACAGCAACTTGTATACAAGAACGTTAAATACATATCAAAACAGAAACAATGTGCTGGAAGCTGAAAATATTTGATTTATTATAACCTTAACTTTCTCTTGAATGAGGTTACACAGAGCTCCTGAAAGCCCCAAAAAGATGTTTCAGGTCTCTCAATGTAATTAGATAGGCTATGCTCTCTCTAGTATATATCTTTATGAGTAACATGATGAACTGATATACGACAACAACCATGAGACCGCAAAGCGACTCCTAGCGCTGAAGGCCTCTTGTTTTGCGACCGTGATGATTGCTATTTCAGTTGATCAATGTTAATCAATTGATAAAATTGATCAATGTTGCCCGAGATGATTGCTATTTCAGTTGATCAATTTTTATCAATTGTTGATGAATTGATTGATCAATAGATCAATGTTGATCGGGATGATTGCTATTTCAGTTGATTAATATTTATCAATTGTTGATCAATGTTTGTCAACAGTTGATCAATGTTTATCAGGAAAGCTCAATAAATGTTAAATAAGTTCTCGTTTCGCTTCTAAAACATTTTAATATTTACAAGAATATAACACAGCCGTAGTTATAGATAGGAGTAGACAATTTTAGTTATTATAGGTAGTAGGCCTTTTTACTTGTTATAGATACGAGTAGATCCTTTTAGTTATTATAGATAGAAGTAGACTCGTTTATTTGCTATAGATAGGATTAGATCCGTCCAATGATTATAGATAGGAGATAACCCTTCTAGTTGCTATAGATAGGAGTTAACCCTTCTATTTATTATATATAGGAGTAGACTCTTTTAGTTCTTTTCTAAGTGTAGGCGGGGTAGATTTTCCAAGTGGATCTGCTGTCAGAGTCCTTCCTTTTAATTCAGTTGATTTAATATTTCTGTAACAATCAATTATTATTATTCTGGATTTTATCATCTGGAATAACACTACCCGTAAATAGTCGTAGGGCAAAGTCTGGCTTTATTTGGCCAAGAGGAAAAGCTGTCGCCGTGGCTGACCTAGTATTTGGCCAAGGGAAAAACTGGCATAGTGGCGAGGTAGCTAACCCAGTATTTGATTGAGAGCAAAGGCTTGAGTGGTGGCTAACAAAGCATTTGGTCGAGGGCAAAGGATGTCTTGGCTGACCCAAATGCATGGATGTCTTGGATGTATTTGGCCGAATGTGGCTGGCGTCGTAGCTGGCAATATGGTCGAGGGCAAAGATAGTATTTGTGCCATTTCACTTCTAAATTACCCGTAATAAAGCATTTGGCCGTGGGCAAAGGCTGGCGTGGGGGCTAACTCAGTATTTGCTTAAGGGCAAAGGCTGTCGTCTTGGCTGACCCAGTATTTGGCCGAGGATAATGGCTGGCGTCGTAGCTGGCTCAGCATATGGTCGAGGGCAAAGACAAGATTTGTGCCATTTCAATTCTAAATTACCCGTATTAAATTTATAATCTCTGTTATTAAAGAGTTTGCAAAGTTAAAATTGCAAAGTAAAATAATATTACATAAGATCAGAAGCCAAGTATAGTTTCTTATCAGGCGTCATGTTCAGCTTATTGCCTTGGTAAATGTCTACCATCCAAACCATCAGCCATACAGGTACAGTACCTGTAATTTCAAATAGTCCACTAAAGTATTATCTTATAACGAAATGACATCTTTAAACTTCTTCTTTTTTTTTGTTATTATCTTATAATTTAAAATAAAAGTATTTGGTTATAAAGGTACTAAGTGGAGAGGTTTGGTGGTCATCAAGGATCTAGAATAAAGGGTATCAAACTGAATTCAAAGGGAAATATACTGATGCCAAGTGTTTTAGGGG
Source organism: Microvelia longipes (assembly GCA_018340805.1). Lineage (NCBI taxonomy): Eukaryota > Metazoa > Arthropoda > Insecta > Hemiptera > Veliidae > Microvelia > Microvelia longipes. The sequence continues at coordinate 53,347,957 of JACMZG010001863.1, forward strand.
ATAGAGGAATCGAGGTGAAACCTTCTCTTGCACCTTGTCCTACTAGAAAAACGAAATGCTATACCTATATTAAATCTTTAATTTAATTATTGACAGCAAAAATACTTATTGCATTAAATCATTTGCTGCAATCAGTAAACCATTATTAAACAGTAGAGAGGTCAGTTAGTTTGAGTAGTTTAACTGCGTTGTTTATGGACTAGATTATAAGCATGCGCAGTGTGATTTGGCATATAATTTGGATAAGTATCCAAACTATATGCCAAATCACATAAAAGAAGTCTTTTATATTCTTGTAACTCTAAAGTGGCTCCCTCACTTGATTTGGACGGCAAACGACCAAATCTAATGAGGTGAAACTTTGCCTAAGTATGAAGTCCTATGAGGGGAATAACTGATTTTGGCGTCATAAAATAGTTGCCATTTTAAATGCTTCAAAAATTAAAGTAATTCATAAATTATTTCTAGAGCTAGTTTGATGAACACATTAAGATTTGAATCAAACATGATCTATAATAATTATCGTCCAACGGACATTCTTGCCCTGAATGAAATTTGATAGTGTCTATTGAAATTTATATGAACATTTACTTGACTTACATGCTATGACAGTGAAATAAAACTTCTCTATGGCGTTGTAACCGTATGATGTAATAATACGACCAGAGATTAAGCTTCCGGCTGCAAAGGCAAGGTTCATCCCACTCTGAGCCCTGTCAATAGCGTCCAATTACAATTTATATAGCATAAACATGAGCAAATAATAAAACATGACCTACATTTAAAACAGGAAATCTTATAAAAAATCACTTGAGTGGTAACCCCCCCCCCCAGTTTTTGGTAAGAGACAGTCATTAGCGTTTCAAAGTGAAGTTGTTAGGTTGGTAATATCAAACTATACAATTCAAATTATACAAATTATGAATTCAGGATTTATTGTAACAGGAATGTTAAAGGGCATCAGACGAATACAACAAAATCCATTCAGAAGTAAAGGTCAATGTATATAAAAGTACCGTTCGTTTGCTTAATTTTTCCCTCCGCGTTGAGCATAGGAATGTCGAATATGAGATTTTAGCAGGTAGGAATGCACACGGTCATAACGCAAATCAAAAAGGTCTACACACAACAAAATTTGCCAATTAGTTTAGACTATAGGTGTTCTTACAAAAATTGAAATAGGAACAAGTATAAGAAGTAGTAAAAAATGCTATTTTAAACCTATTTTACTCTACTTCTATTTGACCAATCTGAACTTTAAACGAATTGAAGTTAGCATTTGGTTGAGAGCAAAGGCTGTCTTTGTGGCTGACCCAGCATTTGGTCAAGGGCAAATGCTGTCGTCGTGACTGATACGGCATTTGGTTGAGGGCAAAGGCTATCGTTGTGACTGACCCAATATTTGGTCAAGGGCAAAGGCTGTTGTCTCGGTTGACCCAGTATTTGTTTGAGGGCAAAGGCTATCGTCATGGCTGACCCAGCATTTATTCAAGAGCAAAGGCTGTCGTCATGGCCAACGCAGCATTTGGTTTACATGGGTTTAACCAAGGAGTATCTATAGTCATTAACCTCTCTTATACATACTAACAGTATGCATGCTCCTTGGTTGAATTACACATTACATTTAACTGTTCAATACTTTTCCTGAAAACTTTACATTGCCCAGTGTACCGATACTTGGTTCATTAGAACTACAACTACGCATAGCAGAATACTATACCTACGTCTCACATAGATAAGTATTTAAACCTACAATAAACTAAAAGAAATGAAACTGCTCAGCTGTGTTGCTGAATTTACAACGTTGCTCACTTAATGGTACAATGCTTACACTCCATAAGCAGTCGCAGTTTGGTGTTTATGGACCAAATGACCGATCAGAGGCAAATAGGATGCTGTCATCATGGTAAACGATACTGACAGTATTATCTGAAAATCAAATACAAACCATTATTAACAATCTTAAATGTCATTTATTTTAAGATAATATAAATGGCATGGGGGAGGGCTAAAAACCTCTTGTTAGACCACATAGCAGTGGACATAGTGGTGGAGGTGAGGACTCTTCAAAGTCATGTGATTTACCTTGTACCATTGATTTTTAATAAATTCTAGCGCGGTAGTCCACATGCCGTGCGATTTTTCTTTGGACTGCGTGTTTCCGTATTAATAACCCATTTCTTGCTTAAGGTTCCGGTTTATGCATTATGTCTTAAGCAGTTATAAATTATCAAGCATTGCTCGAGTCTGAAAAACTCATTTTGTCTGTATTTTTCAAAGGAGATGAGCAGAATTATCCAGTTGGTTATACAAAACTATGCCTCTGAAATTGGCTGTGCGCACTATTATTTGCACTAGCTTAAAGCTCAGTCAGTGTTTACAAAGTATAAATCGGAACTTTAAGCGAGAATATTACCCTAATAAATCATACAATCGCAAGACGAGCGGATTTCTTTTGGATTGATTGATTTCTTGCTTAACAGTTCCTTTTTTGGTTTAAGCGTGAAGTCTCATCAGTAACGCACTAACATGTTAGCGAATTTTGTCTGGATATTCCAATGGAATAGCACATATGTTTATTCCACTTGGTGTACTTACTACACCAGAAAGCGATATTAAAGTGATGAAAGCTATTATACAGCAATGCTTAGCATATTAATGGAAACAAAACATTTTATACTTACTACAGCAGCAAACGGATTTGAAGTGGAGAAAGCTATAATACCGATTGCCAGCAATGCTAAGCATAATGATATTGATATGAATAATACATTCCTCATCAGTAACGCATTGACTTGTTGGTCGATTTTTTCTGGATATTTCAAAGGAATTGCACACACGTTTATTTCATTAGCTTTTCATGTGCTAATTCTTCCAATATCAGCTCTATTTGGGCTCATTTAGGGCTTAAATTAACTGATTAAATTAAATTATTTTATATATAACTTAATTAAAATGATATATTATGCCTGGAGGGGAGTGATGAAAGAATAAAAAAATGAACACAGTTTGTATATAAGTCGTGTTCCTTATCTATCCATTGTTATCTTCAGTATGAATAATTGTTGCCCTTATGTGGACAACCCTTAAAAATACTTTCTTGACTCGGGAATAACATTTCTATAAGCCTCATGTTGCTAAAAGACGAATAAAACATAAGATTCTTTAAATTTACAACACAAATTCTATAAAATTAATTTAACTAAGTAATTAATGCCTTAAAGGTTTAAATTATCTAGTGGCATATAAAGCAAATTATTCAGGATGTTAGGACTTGTTTTATCCGGCACGCGAACCAGTCATCTTCATTATGTTATTTAGGTGTAAAAATGTTAAAGATAAATATTTTTGTCGTAACTAAAAATAATTTGTTGCATTTTCATTTACAAATTATGCTCTATATTTAGATTGGAGTTACAAATAGAAAAAGAGATTTAATATTTTCGAAGGATGTGTTTTAAAACAAAAATATTTGGTTCTAAGGGCGCAATGGAATATATATGACGCAAAATAATTAAATATATAAGCAAAGATCTCAACTGGAGCTTGTACTCTTTTTAAGCGGAAAAGAGTACAATATGGTACAGTATGGGGGCAGAACACTTGGTATACTTACTACAGTAGCAAACTGTCGAAGTGAGAAAGCCATTATACGTGTGCCAGCATGCATGTTGATGAGACAAAACTCTTACTGGTGGTGTGGAGAAAGCCATACCGTGTAGCAATGCAGACAAAACTTGGTATACTTACAACAGCAAACTGGTCAGAATAGAGAAAGCTATTATGCCAGCAATGCTATGTTGATGGAGACAAAACTCTTGGTATACTTACTACAGTAGCAAACTGGTCGGAAGTGGAGAAAGCCATTATACCGTGTGCCAGCAATGCTATGAATGTTGATGGAGACAAAACTCTTGGTATACTTACTACAACAGCAAACTGGTCAGAAATAGAGAAAGCTATTATCCTGTGTGCCAGCAATGCTATGAATGTTGATGGAGACAAAACTGGTATACTAACTACAGTAGCAAACTGGTCAGAAATGGAGAAAGCTATTATCCTGTGTGCCAGCAATGCTATGAATGTTGATGGAGACAAAACTCTTGGTATACTAACTACAGTAGCAAACTGGTCAGAAATGGAGAAAGCTATTATCCTGTGTGCCAGCAATGCTATGAATTGATGGAGACAAAACTCTTGTATACTAACTACAGTAGCAAACTGGTCAGAAATGGAAAGCTATTATCCTGTGTGCCAGCATGCTATGAATGTTGTGGAGACAAAACTCTTGGTATACTCAGTAGAACAAGCATCCTGTGTGCAATGCTATGAATGTGTGGAGAAAGTATACTAACTACAGTAGCAAACTGTCAGAAATGGAGAAAGCTATTATCTGTGTGCCAGCAATGCTATGAATGTTGATGGAGACAAAACTCTTGGTATACTTACTACAACAGCAAACTGGTCAGAAATGGAGAAAGGCATTATACCGTGTGCCAGCAATGCTATGAATGTTGATGGAGACAAAACACTTGGTATACTTACAACAGCAGCAAACGGGTTTGAAGTGGTGAAAGCCATCATACCGTGTGCCAGCAATGCTAAGCATAATGATATTGATATGAATAATAAATTTCTTCCTAATCTATCGATTAGAAAACCCATCGGAGAAGATAATACGCATGTAATTAAACTGAATGCACTGGCCATGTTGCTAGCTGCGTCTAGAGTCATGTTGTATCTGGTATGGAAAAATTCTCTGCGAACAACGTAAATAAGGTATAATTAGTAATCTCAACTAGTTATGTCCATGTCATTTCTGTTAGAAATTTTAATGCGAGTTGTTATATCTACTACTGCTCTCATCTTGTGTTATCATTTTTCGTCGATGTTCTGCTACATTTTTTTTAATACTTTTACTTTTTTACACGAAACGGAGACCAGGTCTCTCTGGCATCTTTAGGTCTTTAAATTATTTAGGTCGGACTTAATTATAATGCCATGTGAGGAAACATTTATAGACTTTTCAAATGGTATTTATTAATAGGATTGAAAGATAACAGTATCTCCACAATAACTTGTGTCTTAAACAAAGCCGATTTTCGGTCTTACAGACCATCATTAGTGTTGAAACAACAAAGTATAATGACTAAGACAAAAAAAAAATTAAAAGGAAAAGGAAAGAAGTAAAAACGAAAATACATAATTAAATTATTAAATTAGGCGAAAAAGTCGGTGAAAAAATAAATAGAAGGAGATGAATTACCGGTGAAAAGAGAAGGAAGTTAGACTATCATTTGTCAGGAAGCTTTATATTATAGTAGGACAAAGTCCTGTAGCTGACTGAAGGTGTCCTATAGGTGCATTGCAGTAGAGTCATATAGAGTCTCTTGTAGTAGAGAGACAGCCCCACTCTCTCCTCGGACATTAAGGACCTTATCACCATGCTCTTTAATATAACCTAGGATACCTAGAATATCTTTAAGGTAACCTAGGACACCTTCAGTCAGCTACAGGACTATGTCCTACTATAATATAAAGCTTCCTGACAAATAATAGTCTAACGTCCTTCTCTTTTCACCGGTAATTCATCTCCTTCTATTTATTTATTCACCGACTTTTTCACCTAATTTAATAATTTAATTATGTTTTTTCGTTTTTTATTTCTTTCCTTCTTATTTTTTTTGTCTTAGTCATTATACTTTGTTGTTTCAGACACTGATGATGGTCTGTAAGACCGAAAGTCGGCTTTGTTTAATATAACAAGTTATTTTGGAGAGACTGGTTTCTTTCAATTCCTATTGTGAGACTCCACAGCTCAATTTAATCTACTAATGTATTTATTAAATTTAAAGAAAAAGTATACAAGCTTTTCTTACTAAAATTATTAAAACCAAGCTATCTTTTGCAAAGGAACATCAGTCTGATACATGTTACATCATATATGTACATGTTAAACCATAAAGTATAAAATCATCAACATAAAGGAAAGAGACAGGTATGTATGTCTCTTTCCTTTCTAGAATATAACATGCTAGATTCTACTCCGCAGAACTCTTTCATTGATTAAGAATCGCTCTTATCTATGACTTGAAACATTATGTTTCGTGTGTCACGTTACGCTTTATTTCGTTACGTTTCGTAAGGGTGTCGACAAAGCTTCAACTCACCCTGAACTTCACTTTGAATTTCAAGGAGCATGGCATTTTCATTATGTTATATGTGGCGAAAACACCATTTATCGTCAAGAACAACTTATTATGCTTTGGAAGGACAGATCTGGCATAAGTAGGTCTCGAGCCAGGTAGGATCAAATGATACAATACAATCCCACCGATACAATTGTTTTTCTTATAAAGTTTACTGATTAATTAATGTTCCTAGTTATTTAACAAGAGGCTAAACGCAGTTATAAACGGGATAGATTCATTGCAGGAGACATTGGATCAACAAGTTTTGAACTTACTGGGAAAACATAAGAAAAGTCATAATGCCTAAGAAGTACAAATTAATCAAAATTGTTAAGGTCCAGAATGCTATAGGGAACTTAATGGTCGCTGTCCAGCTCTTTTTGTCCTTTTCAAGTTGATTTTTACCAGTTGCATTCTGTAGCTGAGAATTACTGGGAGGACGATACATCAGTGTCAATAATAAACAGCAGAACGCCATGACTATAGTGAATGACATGCCTGTAAACAAACGGCACATGTGAATTCGTGAGCATCATGACGCTTATCTGTGCATAATCTGTCATAAAGTTTACTTTATATGAAAAACTTTTTTAGTTTGAAGTTTTAAACAGCATATGGTGGCATCCAGAATATGATGTTATGAAATCAACTTGGGGTGGCCATGATCAAAGGGAGATGGATAGGAAAAGAGGCTATAAGTAGTAAGCAGATAAAGGAGAACTGTTAAGAGGTCGAGTTCTTTGACTCGAGTAGTTCTCCGAATTAATGATGCACCTAAATGTAATCGTTTACGAATTGGCGTTTTTAATAAGAATTAGTACCTGTAGATCCTGACTGTCTCTAACCAGTCAATTCAAACTGGATAATATCCGCTTAGGACCAAAAACACAGCTAAATATCCTAAGTGCTATAAAGTAATAACTTCCATATTTACTGTGGTATAGCTAGTATAATTCGACGCACGGGGCTATATTATGGTTGAAAACTGGTAGGATTGCTAACACCTTTTTACAGACAAAAAGTTTCCTAGTTCTGAACTCGGCAACATTGAATGGTCACTATTTCGTTTAAAATTTAAAGAAAGTTTAAAACAAATTTCTAAAAAAGTTACATTAATCTCCTAAAAGTTTGTTAAATAAGTAATGCTCCATCAGTAAAAGGTACCGTCTCGCAATGTTTATACCTCTATGATGCCATCTTAACTTGCAGCGGTGCAAGGAAGCACGGGGAATGTTTAATAGGGAATTAAGGAACATAAGGACAAAGAAAAACTAACAGATGACGGTACAACTGACCCAAAGCCAGCTTTGATAAGCGAGATAAAAGATAGCTTAACCATAATAAGTACAAGAAAAGGAAGTAAGTTATATAAGAAGCAATAATACCAGAATAGTGATATAGTGAAAAATAATAACTGACACGGAACTCGAGTTCAGTAAGGCCATCGAGAACAAAGCACGGGGGACCAGGTTCCGGGAAGGACTGGCGAGAAGGGGGCGAGGAACCAACTTCACAGATGAAACACCTCTGAAGCTAGAGAGGGATAGGCAACACTGCGCGTGCTATGAAGCTTGAACCTCCTAGATTCAGGGGGCGAAAGTCAGGCGAATTGGAAAAGGAAGGGTAAAAGGTAGACAAGGTAAAGAGGATATGACGAAAAATACTCATGAAACAATCCATTATACAGAAAAGAGGAAAGAACCAGAAACCAGGGGTAGCAAACTAGGAAAATTAATTTTGGCATAGTTGGTAGCTGTGCGTTCTCGGCACGAATTATTGGCGGGAACCAATCAGAGCCCAGAAATCTCTCGCAATCTGTGCGCCGAAAACTACTAGGTAACAATTGTAGACTAAACAACTTGTAGACGTTCTGATGTTATCAGAACGTCTACAAGTTGTTTAGAAAAATCACAGCTGATCTTTAAATATTTTTATCATCTATTAGTGACATTAGTCACTTCAATAATTTTATATATTGTTCTTTATTAATTACATTTATTCAGTGGTCGTGGAATCCTGTACCATTTTTTTAGTGGTTAGTTAATGTACCAACCTGGTTATAGATTGAGTGCTGTGATTATTATATAGCAAAATTTCCAACCAACTAGACTATTTAATAATAGTCTCCACAGCACTTTCCTTAAAGATTGATCCCTTTTGACCATAGAGTAAAATCATGGCCTATGTATGCTCTCCCTATTAGTTCTAGTCTTGTCATGAGACATAAATCAATGGACACGAATTATTTTTATATTAAAACTTTTTAATCAAGCTGCTTCTTCTAATGACCATGATAATACCACTTGTCAACTTTCATATTATATAAAAGTTGAGTAGTATCAACTATCTCGTATAAATATGGAATATTAGACAATTTAAATAAAATTAAATAAGTTTAGTAAGACTTACTTGCTGATACAGATAACCCCAGAGATTGATTCGGAGGATAATATGCGCGCAAATACTGGTAGAATCTGTTTGATGTAAAGAACACACTGGAAGATCCTATCCATGGTATACTAGTAATCATAGCAAATGCCATGCTTAGTTCGTTAGTTGATTGAAACCAATGGAGTACGAAAGCGTTCATACAGAGCATCATTGGATCTGCTCCCAGTCTGAAAAAATATGATATCGCATTCACGTCCTTGTGTTATTAAAAGAGAATTCCGCGGTAGATATCTAAAAAAAAATAATTTCAACAAGACTGCGTTGATAACCTAATCTGTGACAGTGAAATTTGGCTCTTAATCTACTAAATTCACTTAATTGACGTCACAACCAAAATTGATAGGAAGGGTCTTTAACTCCGATCCTGTCTATATTATATCATCATAGATTAGTTGGTATATTTAAAATGTTAAGTTTAAAAATGATTACCATGCAAGGAAATAGAAGGAAATAACTATTTCAAGAGAGAGGGTAACATTAGGAGAGGAGGGCACTTAAAGCAGGGAGGCATTTAGGGGCACTTAGGGGGGGGGGGTTCTGAGTCGTGAGCGCAGAATAGTTTCGTTTTTGAGACCAATATTTAAAGGCTGGATACAACAGCTCTCATCATTCCCTGGATCATAGAGATATTATATACAAGAGGGGCCCTATAAATTTAATTTGGAAACATCGAAAAAGTAACCTGGGCACCTTCGCTTATAAATATAATCAAATAATCAGAACAAAATTACAGTAACGTATCTAGTAGAACGTTAAAAATACAAATCAAAACTCACACTATTTGCGGGAAGCCGAAATAAATTTATTTATTATAACCTTACCTCACTCTTAAGGGAGGTTTTATTGAGGTTACACAGAGCCTCTGAGAGCCCCAAAAAGATGTTTCAGGCTTCTCAATGTATTGAGATAGGATATGCCCCTTCTAGTATATATCTCTATGCCCTGGGTAGCTTGTTACTATAACTGTACATTGGTGACGTCATTTTTTGTATTTTTATAATAATTTCAATTTCACATATATATTTCATAATTAAATTAAGTAAAATGAATGTAAAATTAGTTGTAATTATTATCTATTACATATATTTTTTAATTATTTGTGTTGTATAGTGATTAAATGTAACGTTCCTGAAAAATGCCCGCCGTTCTTAGGGTGTATTATAAATATGTGCTCGGATATGGGTTGTAGAGGGATGGAGTTACTTGTCTCCTTCTAGCGAGGCTCTAGAAGACGTAAGTACAGTAATGGCACCTTATGGAAACTGTCACACTAATAGACCTCTTATCATTGTGTTATTTTACTTTGAGTCCTTCCTCTAAGTTAGAGTAATATATAAACCAAGTAGGGAAACTCCTATACTGACCTGTTTAAAAAATTCAGACATGCGTGATCAGCTGATAGCTGGCTCAAAAATAAATCAAATTGTAATGACTGCGCATGAGCCTTATAGGATTTACGTGTTTTTATTTAATTTTATTGGCAACACTGATAACATTAGGTGAGTTTTACTTTTTATCGCATAGAGATATTTTAAACTAATGAAATATACCTTACTTACCCGTATAATATTCTTCCTACAACAAGTAAATCAAAATTACAAAGAAAAGATCCAATAAGAAATAAGACATTGCCTGCTGTGAGCAGTGTACTAAACAGTAGACACGCCACTCGAATCCCAAGAAATCTACACAATAATAATTGTTTATAGTAAATCTTCGATTTTCAAAGCGAAACAAGTTTATATTTTTTATCTATAAAATAAAACATTAATTTAACATAAAAACCTTATATTTATAAGAATGTAGTATTAAGTCAACGCCTGAGAGTCACCCATGGTGTAGTGGTTAAGGTACGCGGCCAATACACAGAATGAAAGGACTTAAGTCATGGGTTCAATCCCAGTACGGACGTCTAGGATTTTTATGAGAGGGATAAAAATTCTGCGTACCACGTCCTTCAGAAGGGACGTAAAGCCGGTGGTCTCGAGCCTGTGCGTTGTCAGGTACTCGTTAAAGATCTCTTACCCTAAATAAAACTGGGTATAGGCAAAATTTAGGACCCTCATTGTAGATTCATTATAATACTATACTGTTTCTGCCTTGTAGTTTAAAGTGTGTGGAGGTTTGGTTTAACAGTGAGGGCACGTGTTGTTCCCAGTTTTCACTAGACTATAAAAGTCGGTGAAAATATGAGTGATTGCTTGAAAAAGGCATCATAGAATTTCACGACTCTTCTGTCTAGATTAGATGAAATATACCTACACTTGAAATTAAAAGGAGTAGAACACTATCTTAGGGAGTTGGCAAAAAGGGCCCAACAACGTGGCCTACTAGCCTGGTAGTCACTACCACTCCCCCCATATTACTACTACTACTAAGTCAACGCCTGTTCAGCTCAGGCCTAGGAGCTATTATAAACAGATCAATCTTTAATCTATGTACATTGTAATTTATTTAATAAAAAAATCACCGTTTAAAGGTGTTTGTATTAACAAGAAAGAATTAAATTTAAGGTATTTTCAGATACACCGGTGGCAGTTACTGAGTGACAGTGGTTATTGAAAAATTTAATTGCGAACAGTTTTAAGTTTTAACACGGTTTATTTTTATTTTATTAAGAAAGAGCGAGTCCTGAGATTCAAAGTGTAAATTATTGTTTATATATTATCTAGAGCAGATAGAAGGTTGAGTAGAATCTCTACCTCTTACCATGTCAGGTTCTCAAAGGGTTGGAGGCAATCTAATTGAAATCTTAAAGGGTTAAAGATTTAGTTTTCAAAATTTAATAAAAAAATTATCACTCTTTCGTTTTCTCGCTCAGGGTATTGCCCACCTTACAACTATCTCTTTGAATCGCGAATATACTTAGAAACATATTTTTGCTCTTCTTTAAAGTATGTATTGTTAAAGAATTCATTCTATGGGTTTAAATATTACGTTTACCAAATTCGGTGCTGCTCTGATAAAAATTGAATCCATATAATAATATCTTTATTTCATCAAAATTATTACATTACAAATATAATAAAAATTAATACATAAAGTTTGGGGAATAAAATTGAATTCTTCCTGACTGATATAAATAATGCTGTGTAATGTCAAAAAGTCAGTAGGTAAACATTACGAAGTAAAAACTTGATAAGACAACGAACTTGATGATCCGTGGTCAAATTAAAAGCTTATTAAAATGATCTCATTAAAAAGGAAAATGAAAATTTTGCACTTAATGTCGAGGTGTTTCTTTCTCTTACTGGCAATACACCCTTAAGGTCTTTGATTCAAATGGATAGAGTTATATTACTAGAGAGGGCATATCCTATCTTAATGCAATGAGAAGTCTGAAACATTTTTTCGGACTCTCTGGTGCCCTGTGTAACCTTATAAGGCGCGGTCGAATATCCACGGCCTTCTAGAACATTGGATCACCAACAAATTTTTTTTATAACTTTTTTTTCAAAATTTTCAGTAATTAGCCGGATTTGTGATAAATGAAGCCTATTTTCGTAATCTGCACGCTCTTTTGGTTAATCTTAAAGAGTATTTACATTCACTCAACGATTTATTTTTAATCTAACTTGTTACATACATAACTACTGTTAGACGTCAATGATTTGTGTTATATTTTGACATGTCATATTTCTTAACATTGACGTCTAACAGTAGTTAGACGTCATAGGCTTCATTTATCACAAATCCGGCTAATTACTGAAAAGTTTGAAAAAAAGTAATAAAAAAAGTTTGTTGGTGATCCAATGTTCTAGAAGGCCGTGGATATTCGACCGCGCCTTATTGAATCCTTCTTTAAGACTGATTCCAAATGAATGAAACAAACCTGTTTATAACCTGTCAAGGTTATAAAAAATCAATTGCCACCTATTTTTCACATATTGTTTGTGTTTTGGTTAGTATTTTAAAGGTTCACCTAAAAAAGTTTCTGTAACTTGTGATGTTTATTAAATTAATAGTCAAAGTTGTTCAGGTTACATTTTCGATGTTTCGAGATTCAACCAATATAGCCCCTCTATTAATAATATCTCTTTGTGCTAATAAATGGGAATCTTAAGGGGATTCGAGATTTCATTAAACCGAATAAAATTTTTCTAGTCAGTCATTTTATTGCAGGTTAAAAAGTAAATAATGGAACTTATTGAAATAAATACCTGTCTATAATATATCCATTGATAAATCCAAAACAGGACGGCCAGACTGCCAGTGAAAACATCAATGAATATTGATAAGTGTTGAGATTTAGTGATGACGTAATGACATGCTGTAGGGCACTCGGAGAGTCGTTAATAGTCATGATACCTGTCACGATAAATAGTTTTGAATAATTAAAGATTTTTAATTATACAACGATATTAAGATCTATCAACCCTGCTCTCGCCTGGTAGACCCAAGCCGAAGTAATCTGAAAAGGGTCAGTCTGCCGCTATTTTCATGCTGGGATCAACCCGCCATTTGCGTAACAGGTGTTGCGTCCGCTTATATGAGGATTGACGAACTCCTCATATAGGTCCTTAGAATAATAGAAGGAGCACAGGACCGTAAACACAATGTAATTCCACTGATAACACGAAAGCCGGTTGACTGGTACACTTAAGTAATGCTGCCAACCTAACAACAAAACATTATTTTAAATATGTGTCATAAATATCTATTAATGAAGAAAGATCGTAAAGAACAAATATAATACCTTAAAACACCTGCTGAGTATTTAATAAATCCGGTCTTAGATGGCAAAAGGATATCGGAATTCAAGAATCTACATTTAGTTGACGAGGACTACATTTAATATAATTTTAACTAAAGACGTTTAACTACAATTTAAAATGCTTAAAATATTGTAATGCAACATATTTATACTAGTATTTTATGATCAATCACATTAAATAATGTATATCTAATAATTGAGCAACCCGGGAGTATGCCACTTTTTGTTTAGAAATTGTTACTTGTTAGGGTGGCAGCATTAACTTAAAGTGCACCAGTGAACCGCCTTTCGTGTTTATCAGTAGTGCTCCTTCTAATATTTAGTAATTATTCTAAGTATAGGTCATAATTAGTTATCACTGTTTTCGTGGAAGTAAGAGGATCCCAGTGCAATAAAGTAATCTCCTTTAATTATCTCTCTTTGACCAGATAGTGTAAAGGTACTACGATTTGTTGGATTTCTCCTAACATTTTTTGTTTATACTTGTTAACCTTTGTTTTCTTTATGTTTATTTCTCATATGCATACTATCATCAGACCCAACTTCGAATTTCATTTACTCTATAATTGGTTTCCCCTGAAATTGACAGGTTATGCTACTCCCTCAGCACGTCCAGTTTTGCCGAACATTGTTCAGAATTTATTAGGCAACGTCGACTCTGAAACTTATTGATCTTCGTTTAGAGTAAGCTGTAACCGTATACAAGCTAATCAAGCTGTAATCGAAAAATCAGCTACCGTCGATACTTGCTGTTGGATATGAATATCTTAGGACCGGTTTCGGCATAACGACATCATCTGCAGGGGGGGGGGGGGCAACACTCGAGCTCTCAACTAATAAAGTTATATCAGTGAATAACTTCTAGAGGGCTCGACGTGCTCATTGAGACTAGAAGTTAATTACTGATATAACTTTATTAGTTGAGAGCTCGAGTGTTGCCCTGCCTTGCTGATGATGGTGTTATGCCGAAACCGGTCCAGGGATATTCATATCCAACAGAAAGTAT
>JACMZG010001863.1:53364814-53392314 GCA_018340805.1 Microvelia longipes
TTGTACTAGATATCTGTCTTGCTGGTAGAAGGGTTGTAATGCATTGTACTAGATACCTGTATTGTTACCTGTCTTGCTAATAATCGGGTTGTATCTTTATTCTAATTACCTAACTTGTTTGAAAGTTGAATTTTCCCTTGACGGATGTTAAACTTGTCTTGCTTGAAAGTTGATGGGTGTTACTGCCATGTGCCTTTCTTGCAGGTAATGTTACTAAGAAAGCTGAACAGTCCCTGTAAGCTTGCAGTTATGAAAGTGGGTGGGTACTTAGTACTGATATTAGCAACTTAAGCGAGTCAACTAATGAAAATAATTGAGTTTATAATTAAGTTTGTGATAGTGAAGACCTTGTGATTGATGAATACACTGAGAGCGTGTTCTTTTATATATCTATACACTTTGCTAAAACTCATTGAAAATAATCAAAAATTTTTTTTATTGTTCCAAACAACTTCTTTTGACCGGAAACGGATTTTGAGCTAATGAAAAATATTTTTAGTTGGCTCTCCCTTATAAATTTTGGGTGTGCCGACCCCGGGAATACCTCTATTTTTGGTCGGCTTCCTCTTATAAATTTTGGGGGTGCCGCCCCCAGGAAAATTACAATAGTTGATCGGTCACCGTATAAATTTAGAGAATACCACTCCTCTAAAAAATTGATATAATGGCTCTAATAACCAATAATAGGAAACACTTTTCATTCCCTAGAGAGAAAAAGTTACTTTTTACTCCCAGAAGTGAAAAGTAATTTTCTCCTTGGAGTGAAAGTGCTTCTTTACTCCCTAAAACTAACAATAAACTTTACATTATACACCGTCTGGAGATAAACATATTTTAATCTTGTACATATTTCTCTAAAACTACTCTTCCCCCAGTTTTAGTGATTTTTAATTATTTTTTGTACCATTTTAATTAACATTATAGAGATTCGATTTGTTAAAATGCCAAAAATTATCAGTTTACCCAACTTCTTGCAACAATAGCATACATTTTTAACTAATTAATGTATGGAAATGTTTGGGTTTTATTAAAGAACAATGATAAGATCATTTTTCCATTCTTGGCTAAACTTTTGCTCATCTCTTACTTCCATTAATGCCCTACCATAAAAATTCCAAAAATCCAATTTTTGCCCAAAATAATTTTTAATGCAAAATTTTAGGTTGTAGTTCCAAAATATTTAACATAGTTAAAAGGTTGTCTTTTAAGAAATTTACTCAGCTTTAGAGCAAGACCAATTTAATCTTTTTAACTTGAACAGTTTAAGAGCTATTAATGATTTTATGATGCGAGGTGGTCAAATAATTTTTAAAAATAATAAAATAATAAATATATATATATTAATATAATATATATATATATATTTATATATATATATAAACACACTCACACACACACTCAACTAATTGATCTTTCTTAATCAGAATGAAACTTCATTAACGTCATTAACCCCTAAAAATGACTTAGTAAACATTTAAATATGCTCTTATAATCAAAAACTAATTAGATGAAACTGAAACTTAATATACATAGACTACTATATCAGTGATTACAAGGCAAAATATGATACGTCACTTATTTGTAATTTTACAGGGGAACACTTTTAAAGTTTGCAGTGTTCTCATAAATCAAATATAGCAATATTTTTCATTATTTTTGCCAACGATTTTAATTGAATTCTTTTACACAAAACCAATTCTAAGTCGAAACAATTAAGATGACCAATTATTTGTGTTTTAAAATTTTGTGATTTTTCTCAGGCAAATTAAAAGTTTTGTAGACATTTCATATTTTGTCAGATTAATCATAAATAAAACAAATAATATTAATGTATAAAAACTATAAAATTATATTTAAAAATGGAGAATATTGATAATTAAAATTAACGTTCTAATAAGTACTTAGAAGATCACTGTAAAATGTTTAAAAAAATGTATTAAAGGTAAAATATTAACAAAATAATAAAAACAAAGATACATGGAAAGAATTAATGTTATGTAAAATTTTACCTTCAATTTGGGTCAGTTTTATCGTTTGACACATATAGTTTTATGCAAACAAATTACGTTTTTGACTAATACATTTGGTATTGTAATATTGTGGCAGTATGTAACTTTCAAAGATTAGAAATACGACAACATACCAGACAAGACCTAAAAGGCCCAAGAACACTTGTTGTTCTTCGATGCCACATTTATGTTGCACACAATGTGTAGCATACGAAACGTGAAACGGATTCCACGGGAATTCAAAATGCCGATTTCAAAATAGGGCCCGTTTCACAAAAGTACAAGTCTTGCAATTGTAAAAATTGTATAAAAAGTAACTTGTAATGACAAATGTACGGGAATTGCCAAGGATACACTTGTAGATTTGTAACATTTTTACTTTTCCTCTTTTATACCGTAGGTATATAGGAAAGTATTGTGTTTGCAAAAATCAGAACCGGAATTATTACACCTGTTTCAGGTGTTTTTAATGCCCCCTCAGTGGTTTCCTCAATGTTGTCTGTATGTGTGTGTGTTATCATCGTAGCGGCCAGTGTATTATACTAGAGAGTTGAATTTTGTACCAAAATCAGTCTACCGCTTTAGTTGTGCTATTCGGAAAATTATTTTTTTATGACGTCTTTAACCCGTAATAATGACTCAGCAAACATTTCGAAAAATGATAAAACGCGGAAAAATGATGCGATCGGATTGAGATTTAACACGCATGTGACTAAGTATAAGACTATATGTCCGAAGTTTCATCTCATTACCAGTATTAGTTCAATTTTTATTGCATGTCTGGTGTACGTTTTTTAAAAAATTGGAAAATGGGCCGTTTGAGTTGAAATTTAGTACAAGTTTATACCATTACCTAATAAATAAGTTCACTAAGTTTTATTTCAATACAACAAGCATGTCCATGATTTTATTGGATCATAAAAATTAAGGAGATTGAACGTGGTCAGTGCTGTATGGTGCCGCTAATAATGTATGGATGCATTCACTATCTGAAGACGACCGAAGCGAGTCCGAAGGCATGTTGCAGTATACATTTGGGGATCAGTATTTCTAAGAGAGCGAAGCGAGTCCGAAAGCAGGAAGATGAGCGTAGCGAATCCGATGTAATGAGAAAAAGTTCCGAGGTACCCCGTACCTGATTTTTCTATTTATTCTAATATTCATTCATTTAACACATGAACAAAGCTAATCTCTGTATAGCTCCTTGCAGAAATTCTTATTTAAAAAATGTCCCCCACAATATTGCAGTCGCTTGTTACAATAAACTATATATATATATATATATATATATATAATATATATATATATATATATATATATATATATATATATATATATATATATATATATATATATATATATATATATATATTATATATATTATATATTTATTATAATTATTTTAGTTTTAAGCTTTATTATTTTGAAATTGTATAAAATGTATTGTGTTGTTGTATCCTTGAAGACTATAATAATTAATAAATATTATTATTATTTAATAAACAACATTTTCTTGTCCATTACAATAAATTGTAACATTCACTTGTAAAATTTCTACCCAAGTCCGAACCTATGTGGACTGAGTTACAAGTTCATTTTATCAATATAAAATTTAATTTTTAATGTCAACTTATAGTTTTTTTTTAGTAATCTAGTGTTCAATATAAGTTAGTAAAGAATTTTTTATAAATATTACTTCTCGAATTTTAAAAAATACGAATTTAAATAAATGAATTCAGAATAATTTACTCATATGATTGAAACTGGGTTTTAATAATATGTTGACACATTATTTACAAAAACTCTTGTAGGTTACAATAAATTGTAATGATATTCGTGAAACGTTTCGTTTTGACACTTGTAGTTACAAGTTGTTTTTGTAAAATATGCTCGTTTCCTAGAAGATCTAAGTTAAAACTTGTAACCTACTAGTTGTTTTTAATAAAATTATACCAAAACCGCTAAGTAATTACCAGTCTACACTTGTAAATTAGTGAAACAAATTTCTTACAATTATTAGTTAACTTGTAACTTTTTACTTGTAGTATACAAGACTTGTACTTTCGTGAAACAGGGTCCTGGTCTTATGAAAAGTTGAAATGCATTAAAATTTAAAGTAGAAAGCTAAGTGTTAAAATTTGTTATTATTACTGTTGCGTGTTGTTTCTATAGCTACTAACTAGCAGAGCATTTACTGCTCAGGGAGGGAAGATGAGTAGTAGGGGTTTATTTTATTAATACTCGAAATATTCAGTCTAGTTCTAACCGTCCGCTAGGTTACGCTAGTTGTCTGTAAACAACAGTGTAATCGTATATGCAACAAGTGCCAAACCGAGTTTGTGTTTATTGATAAACAAAATTGTGTGAGATCGTGCCGTGTGGGAAACTTTGTGTTTTTAACAAGTTTTATGAGCTTTAGGTTTTATTAATATGTTTTCGTGATAGGAGTTTCGATTGGAGTTATATAGGTAATAAAACTAAACTTTATTTCATGGTTTTTTTTCTCGTCGTTCCTTTTAAGATTCTTGAATTTTCTATGCCTCCCCCCATATAATCAGGGATAGGGCAAGTTACATATTTTCAAAGAGAATCATGCATGTTTACATAACATAGCGACAAAATTTTGTGAACTATTTCTTATGTTTGCAGCTTAACTATTTAAGGCTGCCAAATATTATATTTCTCATAAATTTAAATTTCATGAAAAAATTAGCATAATAAAAATTTCGCATAGTGACCGGAGGGGTGTGACCACATAGTGACCTTTTTGGAGGAAAAAGCTTACTTTTTTACAATGATGAAAATTAGATAATGTTGGCATGTCTATGTATCAATTAGGGTGCGTTTTTGCTACTCCCTGATTATTAATTACGTACGAATTACCCTAATTACTCGGTAGTCTAATTTTTTACCCGGCTCGGGTTCAACCGGATATGATTTAGGTTAATGTTTAACGTAGTTAGGGTCCAACATGGTTCACGTTCAACCTGGTTTATCCCGTTGACATGATTCAATTTCAACCGGACATGGTTCAGGTTTACCTTCAACATGGATCGGATTCAACCGAACATGGTTCACGTTCAACGTGGTTTGGGTTCAACATAGTTCACGTTCAACCTGGTTCAGGCTCAATATGATTTAGTTTCAACCGAACATGATTCATGATCACGTTCAACGTGGTTTGGGTTCAACATATTTCACGTTCAACCTGGTTCAGGCTCAACATGATTTAGTTTCAACAGAACATGATTCATGTTAACGTTCAACGTGGTTTGGTTTCAATATGTTTAACGTTCAACCTGGTTCAGGCTCAACATGATTAAGTTTCAACCGAACATGATTTAAATTCTAGTTCAACATGTTTCGAGTATAACATGGTTCACGTTCAACGTGGTTCGGGTTAAACATGGATTAGGTTCAACCTGATTCACTAAAGAGATGTGAAGGACCGGATGCCTGTGTGTGAGGGTTGAATAGCTCAAACGTGCATAGCTCATATCTGGTCTACCTACTTTTCTCTCTCCAGAAAATTTGTTTATATAAATGAGGGGTTCCCGATTGCCAGTTTAGCGCAAATATAAGTTTCCGTTGAAATTTTTAAATTTGAAATGCTCGTGACAAGCAATAGTACAAATTCTATTAATTAAATGCTGCTGGATAACTTGGCATGGATACTCGGTAGCTCTCAAAACATGTTCATCGCACTTATTCCCCCATATGGTACAATTAGAGCGTACATTGTTCGTGATGCATGCACAGTGAATAAAACAAAAAAGTAACTTATTCTACGTTTAAATAATATTTTAAAGACTGATGACCTCCATATGATCTACGCGTGGAACTATGAAATGATGTTATCTGCCACTTTTATTTAACTTGGGAGACTATAATTTTACATTTCCTCATTTATATCGTAGTATAGGCAAATACGAAAAATATTGTATTTACGAAAAAAAAATTCCGAAACCGGGAATAAACCTCAAATATCCGTTTCAGGTGTTTTAAGATCTCCTGACTCATCTATCACCCTCTTCTTTATTCAACGGCTAGCACTGATGATGACCGCTAGTTAGGTTGAAAGTGCTTTGCTATAAAGAAATATGTATATGTATGTATATGTAAAAAAATATGTCTCTTAGTGTGTGTCTGTTATCATCGTACCTCCTCGTGTATTCATTCTAGCGATATATATATATAATATATATATATATATATATATATATATATTATATATATATATTATATATATATATATATATATGTATATATATATATATATATATATAATATATATATATATATATATATATATAATAAGATAGATAGATATAAATATATATATATATATATATAATATATATATATTATATATATACCTACATATATATATATACTAAATATGTCTCACTACCAGCATTAATTAAACTTTTATACGTTTTTTAAAAAAATTGTGAACAATCGGAAAATAATTCAATTCAGTTGAAATTTGGTACAAGTATATCTCATAATAAAGAAGTATATACTTAGTTTCGTTTCAATACGGCATGAATAGCAAGGGTTTTGTTGGATCATAAAAGTTAAAAGTATGGAGTGAGGTTAGTGCCTGGATGATCGCCGGGTATAAGACAATTGTATTACTGTCTGAGAATGAGCCAAGACAGTCTGACGGCGTGCTGCAGTACATTTAGTAATTTTAATATTGTGAGAACGAGCAAAGCGAGTCCAAAGAAGTAAGGATAAGCGAAGCAAATCCGAAAAAGTGTGGAAAAAGTTCGGCCGTTCCCGTACGTTTACTCTAATTTACTTAATTAGTGTTCACGCAGACTTCTAATCCCGCGTATCGTCGTCTCTCAATACGGTAATATAGCTGTATGATGACCATGCGGAGGGGAATCCGATCGCATACGCTAGAACTAGGAGATGGATCTATATGGATCTCCCGATACGCTGTATGTATCTTTAGAGACGATCGTATTTAACGGATAACCTTCTCGTCGAACTTTTATTTCACTTTATTTTACTTCTATATAACCGTTTTTGATCAAATAACTTGGAATATTAATGTGATTATTACAAAAATTCACAATTAATTAAATATATTTTTGTTTTAAATTCCCTAAAAATGAACCTTCAAACTAATAAGAAATGCCAGATGTTTTGCGGATCAGTTATCACGTAATCACTCGATCGCGTAAACAAGACGCTGTAAGAACTGTGAATTAGTTGACCGTATGCATTACGTATCCAATACGATCGCCTGTTAATACGCTGTGTGTACGTAGTAAATATCTCGGTTAAACATCGGGCTTAAAGTAATAATTAAAATCAGTAGTTTGGTTTCTGCCAATAGGTTGCGCTAGTGTGTCCTAGTTGGCAACCTCACTAAACTCACATTGACCTCCTCTATAGGATCTATTTCAAAATTTATGTTTTTCCTCAACACATTTCAAAAATATGTTAGTCTGATGCACTCAAAATCACCTCAAAGTATCACAGGAAATATTTATCTTCAGACGGTGTATCATGAAAGTTTAATCATTAGTTTTTACGGTTACTAACTCTTACGCTCATCCTCCCTGCTTCGGACTCGCTTCGCTCGCCCTCAGATAGTAAATGTATCCGTTTCATTCTCAGAGGTGACCCATACAGCACTGACCACGCTCAATGCTGCTTAATTTATATGATCATACAAAAGTCATGGATATACTTGTCGTATTGAAACGTAACTTAGTGTGCTTATTTATTAAGTTAAGGTAAACACTTAACTACTTAATCCATTAATTCTTTTAAATCAAAAAACGTATACAAGTATTAAAATTGCTTCTAATGCTTAATGAGATGAAAACTTGCACATATATTGGTCCTTATACATGGCTAAATGCGAGCAAAATCTTAACCCGATCGCGTTTTGTGATTTTTCGAAATTTTTGCTTGGTCATTGTTGAGGGGTTAATGACGTCAGAAAAAAAAATTCCTGGAAAAAAAATTTCCAGTCTGTGCACAAGGACACACGCAAAGTTGTCTATCTGTAAGTGTGTGTGTTTGTTATCATCATAGCTCCTAGTGTATTCATGCTAGAGAGCATGGGCGTAGCCAGAAGGGGAAGGGGGCATGCCCCCCCCCTAGCCGAAGAGGGGTGTTGTAAAAATTATATAAATAGTATGGTCCGGGCAAGGAAAAGTATTTCAAATACCTTAATAAAATTAATTTAAATATTAATTTTATAAAGCATAATAAATTCATTTTATAAGTTTTATTTATAATAATTTAGATATTAAGGGTAACTTTTGTCTTAAAAAATTAAATTGTTTTTTATTAGTTCGACATATTAACTTTTGGTGATATTATTAGTAAAATAAAAACTAAAATGTCCGCTATGTTTAGGTCACTTGAGTTTCATTTGTGTTAATTGCATTTGTGTTATTCTAGTTAAGTCCATTTTGAATAAAACTAGTTTTATTTGTATTTAATGTGCTTTTTTTAAACAAATCATAAACCTTATTTTAATTGTTTGTAGTCACACACACACACACACACGCACATATATATATATATATATATATATATATATATATATATATAATATATATATATATAATAAATATTATAATAATAATGCCCGTTTTAGAGCCTTGCAGCTCATCAGGATAAACCCTGCGGGAACCACCTCGGGTGTAGTAGCAACCGTTACGCTCAAAGTGAATTCTAAAGTTGGCGATAATTTATCTAACAATAATCTTCTATAAACTGAGAGCTAACCTGGGATGCGAACCCCAGACCTTCGTGGGTGTAAAGGGTCAGTGTAAAGACTAACGCCTTAACGACCCGGCCACGGAGGCGGTCCTATATATATATATAAAATGGGCCCCCGCTTAAAGGCAATTCTGGCTACGCCCATGCTAGAAAGTTGAAACTTTTTGTGTATACTTACGGTATAAATGACGAAAAGTAAAAATACACATTAGAATAACAAAATAGTCATAATTGTCATTCTAAATATAACTTGAGTGTTGGAGGTAGTCGGGCTGTAGCCGGGTATGACCTGAAGAGATAGTGGGAGTTGGTTAGATATATGAAGTGCTCCACGAGACGTTGATAAATATTCCATAGCGATGCCAAATACACTTTGCATGAAGTAAACGCTAGTTATAAATATGCTTCAAATGAGGTAATTCTCATCAGTCAACTTCTCTAAAACGAATTATTAAAAAATGACTAATTTGTCTCGTGTCTAATATTTCTTTCAAGTAAAACATCAATATTTATAATGTATTATAGATTAATTATTTAATTATTATAGATGCGGCCCACGCAGTAAATATGTTTCTACTTTTCTTGAATTAGGTAGAGTGTATAGGTATATAGGAAAAGTATTGTATTCGCGTAAAAAATGCTGAATCCTCCGTTTCAGGGTTTAAAGACCTGAGTGGTTTTTACAAAGTTTGTCTACCTGTAAGTGTGGATGTATGTTACCATTGTATAGGTTCAAATCTGTTTGTGCAGTGATTTGAAATTCCCCACGAAATCATTAGGTCTAGTTCTGCTTTTCGGATAATAATTATATTTGTAACGATGTAGAATTCAGCACGCATTGAGTCATATATATGAACAACAAAAATGTGAAGTTTGATTGTATTATCAGCATTATTTCAATTTTTATCTGATAACAACAAGGATTTTGAATAAAGGGGATGACGCATTAAGACACATTTCTGATCCTATGGAAGTTGTATGAGATAGAGAAATTGGAGTAAACTTACCTTCCTATGGTTATAATGAAAAAAATGCGCCAAACGCAGGTTGTCCAGTTTGTTTCTCAACTTTCTTCAGTGATTATCGTAATTGTTACATTTGTGCTTATTTAATTTTAAATTTTGGACTATACTTAGCCACTTCAGAGAGTGATAATTTAAGCGTGTTTATAACCTTCTCAAGCAATAAGCAATGGGAAACCATTGAGAGGTAAGTTTGCCTCTAAAATTTAAGACCTGCGCTGTCATAAGAATTGTAAGCATGCGCAGTTTGTACCAAGCATGTGCAGTTGGTTTTTGACGTGTTTCGTGTTGAATTCTCTTTATTTTTTGGTTTTTATGGGGGTCACTTTTTTATATGGTAAATCGACTTAGTGCGTCATCCCCTTTATTCAAGATCTTTGAATAACATGTACATATTTTTAAGAAATGTTTCAATTGAGTTAAAATTTGGTACAAGATAAACTTACTAACCAAGATACATACATCAAAACCTTTTCAGCGAAGTTCCTAGAGATAAATAAGTATATGAGGGTGGGGATATGAGAAAAGGAAGGAGGAATGAGTATTTTTTGGGAGTTGGGACTGAAAATGTGGCGAAATTTTTATAAAATAGAAACTTGTCTACCACAAGTAAATAAATTAGTACGTATATTAAAAACAAATAAATAAAATATATCATCCAAATCCTAAGCAAAAACATATAGTATGTTTTTTCCTACCTTTGGTTTGTCATTCTGACAAATAGTTCAGCTTTTGTTGTAAAAATTCCAAAACAAGCCAAATCAAGAATGCAGATCCTTGCACCTAGCAGAATATCTAGTTTCAGTGAATTTTCAAATAAAAAATGACCTTATGACATTATTATCATGGAGGGGGGAGTGGGGGATGTTAATTTTTTGGAAGGGAAGGTATATGAATTTTTTGAAAATTTGCTAAAAAGATTAATTTTAACTTCCATAGTTTTTAACTTTTACATTTTCAAGTAATTTTGGCCCTAGTCTTGAGTTCGTCTTGCGCCATGACGCCTGTCCTATTAGCGATTTTTTTAAAGGAAATTCGTTAAGATATACCTTTGCCAAAATGTCCAGTTAGTAGAACGGAATTTTGGACAAGTGTGGATAGTTAATCTGTTTAGGTTTATTATTTTTGGTTTGCACAATAAAAATATCAATCATCAATATGCGCACCTGCTCACTAATATTATGTTCATGCACACTTATAGATTTTGTAAGATATACTTAGTTAATTTATTCATTTCCTTTCCTCAGAATTGGTTTAATAGGGATTACCTTGAGAGATGCGGAATCATTGAGTCTGTTATCATTGTCATCTCATTACAATTCACGCTAAGCTCGCATATCAGGCGGCACAATAGCTTGTGTATCTATTATCCACTTGGTTATCTTTTACGGTAGACTGAGTAATACCCGGAGATTTATTGGCTATGAACATTAGTCGAGTGTTTACAAAATAACTGTTTAAAAGAGTATATTCATGAAGTATCGATTTCGAAAAATACACAAAATAGTAAAACTTTAAACTAAAAAAATCGGGTACAGGGTACCTCGGTACTTGTACTCTTTGCTTCGGACTTGCTTCGCTTGTCCTTAGAATGTCATAATTATCCAACGGCTAAGTTGGTATAAAATCTGTCTCGCTGGGCTCCACCTTAGAATAAATTGGTTATCCGATGTCTAAGGTGTTACGAAATCGAACCTGCTTTGCTTGTCTTCATATTTATTTATTTATTTTTATTTATTACAAAAGCCACTTATGTGGATGTAACAGATCGTTATAAAATATACAAATATAAGAAATTTAGAAAATTATTAAATACACAATACACAATAAACTAAACAACTAGACATACATTGTTTCAATTATTTTAAAAAGTAGTTATAGGAGTGAGGATGGAAAGGTAGCCTTGTAGGGTGTAAGGAGCTATGGACGCTAGGAACAACTTTAAGTGGAAGGAGAAACATTTGTAGGATTCGATAGATTTGGTAGTGGGGGGGGGGGGGCAAGTGATTGTAAAGGGTTATTGCAAGATTATAAGGAGCCTGTTGAAAGCTGTATGGCAGTAAGGAGGATATAGGTTATGTTTGTATCTGGTATTAATTCTATGGATGTCAGTGTGAGATACTGTCATGGTTATGGTTAATCTTAAATTAGCATCACTTTGGACTAGACGTTGTAGCGGTGTGATGTCGTTCCGTCGACAAATCACTCCGTCGACAGTCGACGGAAAAATTTGTCGACGGAACGAAACGAGTTGTTCCGTCGACAAATCATTCCGTCGACAAATCACTCCGTCGACAAATAAGTTGTCGATGCAATGATTTGTCGACGGAGTGATTTGTCGACGAAATGATTTGTCGACGCAACAACTCGTTTCGTTCCGTCGACAAATCATTCCATCGACAAATCATTCCGTCGACAAATCACTCCGTCGACAAATAACTTGTCGATACAAGATTTTGTCGACGGAGTGATTTTCGACGGAATGATTTGTCGACGCAACAACTCGTTTCGTTCCGTCGACAAATCATTCCATCGACAAATCATTCCGTCGACAAATCACTCCGTCGACAAATAACTTGTCGATACAATGATTTGTCGACGGAGTGATTTGTCGACGGAATGATTTGTCGACGCAACAACTCGTTTCGTTCCGTCGACAAATCATTCCATCGACAAATCATTCCGTCGACAAATCACTCCGTCGACAAATAACTTGTCGATGCAATGATTTGTCGACGGAATGATTTGTCGACGCAACAACCCGGTTCGTTCCGTCGACAAATCTTTAGACCTTCAGTGTTTAGATGTATTGTTAATTGCATACCTTTGAAATGTAAGGCAAGGAGAAGAAGTGGAACAAAGCAGAGTAGAGATTTATTTGCTCCCCCTTATTACTAAATACAGGCCGTCGGCCCGTAGCCGCTACGCGGCCCTCGGCGCTTCGCGCCTCGTCCGCTCCACGGCGTCGGCCCACCGGCCGCTTCGCGGCCCGGGGTCCTCCCTGTGGCCGCTTCGCGGCCACATTGTTGTTGTTTGTATGATGTGTTGTTTCATTATTGTTCTTGTTACATGGCATTTTGCCATGTACCTAGCGAATTTTCACAGCCTCTCCACACAGGCCCGCTTCGCGGGCCTGAGAGGCTTTCTCACAAATTTGATTTTACTAATTAAGATTTTATTAATACTTTATTATTAATAGTATGCTATAATATTAAAACTAACAAGCATTATAAACAAAAATATATTCATGATTTATGTTTTAAATAAAAATACCGTTTCCGTCACTTAGGATCATAGATAAACAATATTAACATAGATGGCTCACTCAAAGATTTAAAAAAAGTAGTTGATGGGATGCAGGAGGCTCAAGTAGTACAGTCTAGTGGTGACAGCGTGAAACTGTCACATATTTTTATTTATAAGAAAAATGTCAAATTTTTTGTAAACAAATTGTTTATTTGAGTATAACCTTTAGGTTGAAAAAATATATTCATGATTTTTTAAAATAAAAATACGGGCCTTCGGCCCGTAGCCGCTACGTCCGCTCCGCGGCGTCGGCCCACCGGGCCGCTTCGCGGCCCGGGGTCCTCCCAGTGGCCGCTTTGCGGCCACATTGTTGTTGTTTTGTATTATGTATGGTTTCATTATCGTTTCTTGTTACATGGCATGTTGCCACGTATTTAGCGAATTTTCATAGCCTCGTTTCACAGGCCCGCTTCGCGGGCCTGAGAGGCTTTCTCACATATTTGATTTTATTAATCCTCTATTATTAATAGTAAGCAATTATATATTACAGTTAACAAGCAATATAAAAAAATAATAAGTATATTTAAATACATAACTAACTATTTTTATAGAGGTATAAAGAATACAAGAAATAAATCCACACGTTGCAACTGTTGGAGTAACCTTGTATAAAGAGTAAGAAAAAATTATAGTTTCATCTTTCATCAGTTTTAGTTATCGTCCACCATACAAAGGGCATTAACTCTTACACACATTTATGATTGTTTATACATTTAAAGAAAAATGTCAAATTTTTTTGTAAACAAATTGTTTATTTGAGTATAACCTTTAGGTTAAAAAAAATATATTCATGATTTTTTAAAATAAAAATACCGTTATTGTCACTTAGGATTGTCCGATTGAGCAGAAACCGGTCGCAATAGTTTTAGAATGACTTCGACCATATAAAGACTACATCGAGGTTCTTCCTCTTTACAGGCCTGCTTAGCTCGGCGTGGATTAGTGGAAGCCATTTTTGTCCTGTCTCTCTGGGACAGTAGGCTTACCAGGATGGAGCAAGAGGTAGAGGCTCTTCTAATATACTACATCCCCACCCTCTAATACCTGAACCCAACAGATATCGTACGAGTCTTTGACCTAGACGTATACATATATACAAGATTATATATATATGTATACCGTTTGCGCCATTTGTGATGGTTCGATTGAGCTGAAATTGGTCTTAATCGATTCAGCTAGCCGTCTACCTAAATACGAAATACCTTGTTTTAAAGCCATTTCAAGTTTCAAAAAAAAAATTTTTTCATGACGTCATAACTTTGGTTGATGACGTCATAATGTTTTATAAACAATAGGCCTCGTAACCTCCACAACATCTCGCGATTTGCAAAGTTTCGTTTCAATTTGAGAACGCCTTCGAGAGTTATCGTTCGCCATACGAAAGGGTAGAAACTCTTACATACATATATATATATATATATATATATATATATATATATATATATATATATATATATATATATATATATTATATATATATAATATAACTTTTTTCGGACATATATTTTTGTTATCAGGATGCCAATAGGAACCGATTCCACTCACTCCCACCCTCAACTTCCGTCATCCGAACAACCTCATAAGCGTCATTTTCATTATGAAAATTCGCTAATACCGTTTTCGTCACTTTGGATTGTCCGATTGAGCTGAAACCGGTCGCAATCGTTTTAGAATGACTTCGACCATATAAAGACTACTTCGAGGTTCTTCTTCTTTACAGGCCTGCTTAGCTCGGCGTGGATTAGTGGAAGCCATTTTTGTCCTGTCTCTCTGGCACAGTAGGCTTACCAGGATGGAGCAAGAGGTAGAGGCTCCTCTAATATACTACATCCCCACCCTCTAACACTACTGAACCCAACAGATATCGTACGAGTCTTTGACCTAGACGTATACATATATACAAGATTATATATATATGTATACCGATTGCGCCATTTGTGATGGTTCGATTGAGCTGAAATTGGTCTTAATCGATTCAGCTAGCCGTCTACCTAAATACTAGATACCTTGTTTTAAAGCCATTTTAAGTTTCAAAAAATTTTTTTTTCATGACGTCATAACTTTGGTGATGACGTCATAATGTTTTTATAAACAATAGGCCTCGTAACCTCCACAACATCTCGCGATTTGCAAAGTTTCGTTTCAATTTGAGAACGCCTTCGAGAGTTATCGTTCGCCATACGAAAGGGTAGAAACTCTTACATACATATATATATATATACATATATATATATATATATATATATATATATATATATATATATATATATATATATATATATATACATATATATATAACTTTTTTCGGACATATATTTTTGTTATCAGGATGCCAATAGGAACCGATTCCACTCACTCCCACCCTCAACTTCCGTCATCCGAACAACCTCATAAGCGTCATTTTCATTATGAAAATTCGCTAAAAAGGAAAAATCATTTTCCTTTTTTAGTAATAAGCAAATACAAATAGTAACGCTACTTTCAAGTCCAACATCCAACACGACCGCAATGTTAAACGTAAAAGCGCAGTTACGATTAACAGATATATTTAATTATTACAAAACTATAAAACGTAATTTTAAGAAATTAATTTCTTGTTTATATATTATCAAATAAAGTATGTGAATTCAAAATTATTAAATAGATTTTGGTAGACAACCTCTATAAAAAAAATTAGGTTTTTTATCACCATTCCTAATTAAGTATATTATTTCTATATCTATAATATATATATAATGTTATGTAATATACAGGGTGTTTCATATAAAGTGTCCACCAAAGAAGGAGGTGATAGTACTCCTCAAAGGGAACAAAAAATGTTCTATAATAAAAACCCGATCTCCAACCGTTCTCCCACAAAGTCAAATTTAATATTTTAAAAAAATATTTGACCCCACATCATAAAATTGTTAATAGCGTTTAAACTATTCAAGCTAGAAAGGCGAAATTGGTCTCGTTAGAAAGCTGAGTAAATTTCCTAAAGGACAAACTACTAACTATGTCAAATATTTTGTAACTACTGCCCAAAAATTTGCATGAAAAGTGATTTTTTGAAAAAATGAATTTTATGGAATTTTTGTAGTAGGGCATTAGAGGAAGTAAGAGATAAGCAAAAGTTCAGCCAAGAACGGAAAAAACTTCTCTTATGATTACCCTTTAAGAAAACCCAAACTTCATCATACATTCAATTGTCAAAATGTTGAGCCATTCTTCCTAGAAGTTAGAAAAACTGTTATTTAAATAATGTAAGTAGACAATTGAACAATACAGGCTGGAATTGCAAAATTAGTATCTCAAAAATATTTGTCGACGGAACGATTTGTCGACGCAGTGATCTGTCGATGGAATGATTTGTCGACGCAACAACCCGATTCGTTCCGTCGACAAATCATTCCGTCGACAAACTCAAATTATTTGTCGATGGAACGATTTGTCGACGCAATGATTTGTCGACGCTATGATTTGTCGATGGAATGATTTGTCGACGAAGTGTTTTGTCGACGGAACGATACGGAGCCGTTGTAGCGAGCCATTTGGTTAACACTTATATTATATTAGTTTTTTCAGCTCGCAGTGAGATGGAATATAGTTATAAGATTCCAGTCCCCCCACCTCGTCAACCACAAGCTCTTTCTATTCTACCCCTTCACATTTTACAGTTCTTCCCTTATTCTACCTCGCTAAGCAACTTGTCTTTTAATTATCATCTTAATTTATTAATATATTGATATTAATCAATTGATCATCGTGTTTGTCTAGTTCTCCGATTTATGCGGAGAACTATGTATGCGTGTTAATGTATTTTTTGTATCTTTATGTATATAGTTAATAAATTTAAAGTAATTTAATTGTATAAAACTGAAATCAATTGTTTTCCTCTCTCTGTATATGATTCTTTTTTATTTTAAATTATACATTGCTTATATTACATTTTGGTTCGATTTCTAATGACTTTTATCTTCTATTTCAATTATTTTACTTTGAATCAATGAATGAAGAGACAACTTGATGTCAGATGACTTCTATCTCTATTATTTTACTTTGATTCAGTAAAAGAAATGTCTTGTTGTTGTGTCTTCATTTTTGTTGTTGTGTATGAGTTTCTCAGTTATTATCTGCATAAGAGAGTTTAAACGCAATTTATTTTTTCTCCTTGGTTAGGCTTTTGAATTGTGTTATTTCTTTTTTAAATGTTTTAAACAAAAAAATCTTTTTTTTGTGGCAATTATAAAACTACATAATTAACGAATACTCGCAAAATCAAAATATTTTGGAAAAAGTAAGTGTAGGTTGTTAAGTATTTTCAAAACACTAATTTGATGTTTGATTGACGGTGATATTGATATTATTATGATATGAAATAATATCGTATAGAGACGAGCCCCTCTCGATTATTGGTTGCTGGAGACTCGAGAATGTTACTCCCCACCTCTCGCACTAGCTATACTCAAATACCTACCTATACAGTAATTATACATACTAGAAGTGTTAACCAAATGGCTCGCTGTAACGTCTAGTTCACTTTAGAGTCGATACGTTCAACGATAGAATTATTAGGTAATCAAATAACCAGGGTGTTGTAATCAAAGTTTAATTAAAGCTTAGAAAACAATAAAGGTAATACTTTTATATCATGTTCACGAATGCATTCGATACTTGTGATCAGACTTGGCAGCTTAATTCTTGACTAATATAGTTCTTTATGAGAATATTAGCTCTCCTTTTTATCAATATATATAAATGATTTGATAATTGAAATTTTTATTTATTTATTTATTTTCCATATTTACATTAAAATTATGTATGCATCATGAATTTATTATTAGCACTAAACATAACGGTTAAATAAATAAACAACTTAAGATTAAATATTTATGAACCATTGACACCGTCAATCAAAAACTGGTGACCATTCTGCTGCTGTGATAAATTAAAGGAATCTTTCCACTTATAAGGAATGACATTCGAATGTCGAATGATGGAACAGTTCCCAGATATAGCATTGCATTTAGCTTGTTACATTTCCTAGGTGTCTCTCGCACTATTATATTGTGTAAACCATTCATGTTTTTTAAAACTTGGTAGTATCAAATGATACATGTTTTGCTTGCCAAGCATGATGGCGGCAAGAAAGTACCGCTCGTCACTGGTAAATACTTCACTTTATATTCTTCGGAATTTTAACTGAAGGTCAGACTGAATTCAGGCTTGTCGGTGCCCTGATGAGTTAGACGTAACGAAACAGAGGTCATCAGCTAGGTTTATACCTTGTCTCCTGTCGTCCCAGCTGTCAAACCTTTTATTCAAATATGTATCATGTGTTTCAACATCCATCACCTGGATGAGTGACCGCTGGGAATACAAAATATATTCTAAGGACGAGCGAAGCGAGTCCAAAGATGTAAGGACCAGTGTGGCGAATTTGATGTGATGATGAAAAGTTGCGAGGTTTCCCGCCCCCCATTTTTACTTTTCCTAATTTATACCGTAGGTATATAGGAAAAGTATTGTGTTTGCAAAAAATCCGAAACCGGGATGAAACCGGAATTATCTGTTTTAGGTGTTTTAAGGCCTCCTAAGTGGTTTTTTCAAAGCTGTCAGTCTGTATGTGTGTGTATGTGTCTTATCATCGTAGCTCTTAGTGTATTTATGCTAGGAAGTTGAAACTTTGTACAAAATCAGTCTACTGATGTAGTTGTGCAATTCGGAAAATATTTTTTTATGACGTCATTAACCCTCAATAATGATTCAGCGAAAATTTTGAAAAATCATAAAACACGGAAAATTGATGTGATCTGATTGAAATTCAGCACGCATGTAGCCATGTAAAGGACTAACATATGTGCTAAGTTTCATCTCATTATTAGCATTAGTTCAATTTTCATTAAATGACTTGTGCACGTTTTTTAAAAAATTGTAGAAAATCGGAAAAAATTCTATTTGAATTGGAATTGAGTACAAGTGTATACGTGTCCGAAGACATGTTGCAGTATAAATTTGGCAAATTATATATTCTGAGGACAAGCGAAGCGAGTCCGAAGCAGGGAGGACGAGCGTAGCGAATCCGATGTGATGAGGAAAAGTTCCGAGGTACCCCGTACCTGATTTTTTTAATTTACTTTAAAAGTTTCAACAGACAATAAATGGATTTAAATAATGTCTTCATGAAATTCTTCTATAGGGGAAAAGTATTATGAAAATATTTTATGTAAAGAAAACTGTTAGTGTGCAGTAGAGTAAGGAACAAAACAAATGTCAGGAGTTTCGTGAGGGGAAGTAGGAAAAGGAGAGGAGGGGGGGTTGCGGGGGAGGGATAACTAAGTGCTGGAGTTCACGACATATTGATATCCTATTTCTAGGGCAACAGGCACTGTCATCTGACTTATTCCAACACGGTAACCTAAAAATCGCTAATCAAAACAGAATCACTAGATATGTTTGTATGAATCATCAGAATGTTTTATTGAACCGCACGAGATTGATTCCACTTTCAAATTTGAAACTGAAGGAATAATTAGTTAATATCCTTGGACTGATCAACAAAATCACTATGGGTGAAAGAAAAGAGACTCTCCACAAAAATATTTTATTGGCAAAGCGCTTTCAACCTAGCATGAGGCCATCATCAGTGCCTTATAGTTAAGATGAAATTAATACACCACGATACAAATAAATGGGTGAGCCGGGTAAGACACGGCTCATCGAGCTAAGATACGGCTAAGATAGGTTAAGGGCTAAGATTTATTTCATCTTTACTATAAGGCACTGATGATGGCCTCATGCTAGGTTGAAAGCGCTTTGCCAATAAAATGTTTTTGTGGAGAGATTCTTTTCTTTCACCCATAATGAACGACTCCACTGGTGATCAATTTCATCTAAACAAAATGACTAATTAATCACATGAGAAATAATCTGAGCTTTCCTTTTTCATTACCAACTTTTCTTTAATCCATAGAGATGTATTACTAGAGGGGCCCTATAGGTTAAATTTTGAAACATCGAAAAAGTAACCTGACCTCCTCGCTTAGGAATAAAATGAAGTAATCAGTACAAAATCACAATAACTTATATAGTAGAACGTTTAAAATACAAATCAAAACACAAAAAATGTGCGGGAAGATGAAAAATTTTGTTTATTTTAACCTTAACTCACTCTTAGAAGAGGTTTCAATGAGGTTACACAGAGCCTCTGAGAGCCCTAAAGAGATGTTTCAGGCCTTTTAATGTATTGATACAGGGTATGCCACCTCTAGTGTACATATATCTCTATACTTTAATCGCCATATCCAGCAAGTAGTAAATAAATCATTCATTCTCTATTGTTGAATTACTTCTTTTGTTGATTGACCTCTCCTAACATCTGCAAATTTTTTATCACGAACCTTATTTTAGAAATTTTAGTAATTTTATTTATTTCCTGATTTGAACTAACTACTTCTTCAACTCTCCTATATCTCCCATGATGCGCCAAGCAAATTCTAGTTCACTGTTTCCGTATTGTAATTAAAATCTGGCGTTAATTTTTCATCTTCATTATTTTATTTCTTTTACTTCATTTTCATTACTTTATGTTTGCTTCATATATATACTTATTTCATGATATTTAATTAATATACTTAAGGTATAATAATTTTTACTTTTCCTCAATTATATCGTAGTTATATAGGAAAGGTATTGTGATGCAAAAATATCCGAAACCGGAATGTCACTGGATTTATTCGTTGTAGGTGTTTTTAAGCCCTCTTGAGTGGTTTTCCCAAAGTTGTCTGTCTGTGTGTGTGTCTGTTATCATCATAACTACTAGTGTATTTATGCCAGAGGGTTGAAACTTAGTACAAAAAGCGAAAATCATAAAACGCGGCTTGTGTATGTTTTTTAAAAAATTGTAAAAATCAGAAAATGATCCAATTGAGTTGAAATTAGGTACAAGTGTATACCTTTACGTAATAAATAATTTCAGTAAGTTTCGTTTAAATACAAGTATATCCATGATCTTTGTTAGATCATGGATATACAACATAAATGTTAAGCAGCATTGCAAGCGTGTTCAGTGCTGTATGGTCACCACTGAGAATAAAACAGATGCATTTACTATCTGAGGACGAGAGAAGCGAGTCCAAATATGTGTTGTACTATAATTATAACGAATTATATACTCTGAGGACAAGTGAAGCGTGTCCGAAGTAGGGAGGATGATTGTAGCAAATCCGATGTGATGAGCAAAATTTCCGAGGTACCCCGTACCAGATTTTTGTTTATGAAACAGCATTCTTAAGAATATAATATGGATCATCCTAGAACCTCATAACTTTACAATCAACCTCATAATTTTATAATCAATCAATGCTTTTGTAAGGAATTGATTCCTGGGTGCTTACAAAGTATTGACTATTGTACAGTTGGTGACCTTTTAAACTTGAAAAGTGTTAGTTCCGAGATACTAAGTACCTCTAGCTTTAATACCGATAGTTTGAAAGATTTGAGAATTGGATGAAGCCAAAAGTAACAAGTTTATTTTGAAACTTGTTTATTTTGTTCCCTTAGTAAGGTGTAAACCAACAGGACTTTAACTTAGATCCACTCCATGAAGAGTTAATTACTCTGATTATGATCATTTTAAGGAAACATTAAAATATTTTTGCACTCCAAAAAGGTCACAAAAATAAATGATAGAGTCATAGAGAAAAACGCACATCTGTTGTGTAGATAAAATATTTATTATATATCTTAATAAATACAAGTTAATATTTTATTACAAGCAATGTAGAAAATATACATACAATGCCATCTCTAACTTTTTAAAAGATTAGAGATCTGCTAACTGCATATTAACAATTAATTATACTCCGGCACTTTGCACGGCCTTCCATAGAGTGCCGTATTTCAGTAAAGTATTTTTCTTTATTAAAACATTAATGAACTATTTTTTTTTGTATAAGTGACTTTTATAATTTGTATTAAATTTTCTGAAATAAATTCATTTAAAAAAACAATAATTTAATTCCTCATCCCTGATTTATAACTGTCGTTCCCTTAGTAAGGTGTAAACCAACAGGAATTTAACTTAGATCCACTCCATGAAGAGTTAATTTACTTAACTCCAATTTTTACTTTCTCTAATTAATCTACTTAATTTACCTTGTAAATATATTAGCGTTTAAATGTAAACGCTACATTTCATTGTGTCTTTGCAATGGGTGGTGTTTTTCGGCACCTATTTTTATAATTATACAGATTTATTGTTTGACAAAGTTTTCCGATTTGTGTTGCAGTTAGTGTTAGTGTTGGGCGTGTATGGAGGGATGGGTTGTAACACCACCAAAGAGGTGATCCCTGCTGAAACCGAGAAGACCAGGCCACCAGATCCTGAGTCTAATCACCTATCTAAGGATTCCGCAGTCATTCCATACATAGGTAATTAAATAAATATAATAAATAAATAACCATGTATCTTTACACATAAGAATTTTCACACCTTTTCATCAGAATCTTGAAGCAATTCGGCAATGAGAAGTAGTATCTCTCTTTAAGGTCAGAACCATGGTTAGTACACCATAATGTTTCTTTCTTTTATTATTTTTGTTTTTAATTTTTATTATTATTATACTTACTAGCAGTGATACCCGAACTTCGATCGGCAAATATTTTATTGATCAAACAAAAAATTATTAATTATTTCTATGAGGACTACAAAAAATAAAAATAACAACTGTAACAGCAAGAAAATTCTTTGTTTACGATGTTTTTGTCTTCTCAAACCGTGCTTTATGATTGCTGGGTAAATTCCTTGTTTCAATAAGTTGACGATCAAAAATGGAATTCTTAAATCGAGTATTTTGAATTTTAATGAGAATACGATAATATTCTCAACAAACTAGGCCATGAATTTAACAATTCAATAAACGCCTATTATTTTAGAATTCACAATAGTATTATTTAAGATATATAAATATTATTTTAGAATCAAATGGTGTTCATTGTGAACAGTCAGTGGTATAATTGAAAGTTAGGTCAAGATCCATTGTTTAGATTTAATCTGTTAGCTTTGAATATTTTTACACTTACCCCAATAATTATTTTAGAAAAGATCTCGTTGACGAATAAATGTTCTCATTCTGACCTATGAGGATTCTAAGTTGAAAGTTTAATCAAGCTCTATTAATGAAATTTCGAGATATAAGCCTCAAATTTGTTTTTCCTACACTAACTCCTCATGGTTATTTGAGAACGAATTTCGATGAGTCATAAAATATGTTCATTCTGACCCATAATTAGTCTAAGTTTAAAGTTTAGTTAAGATACATAATTTAGATTCCGATATTAAAGCATCTAAAATTTATTTTGTATTGTTATTTGTGAAGGAATTTCGTTGAGACATATAATGTGGTCAATATGACCTATGAGTCGTTTAAATGTAGAGTTTAGTCAAGATCCATCGATTAGATTCCAATCTGTAGGCACTTAAAGTGCTGTAGGCACTTAGTGTTGCACTAAACGCATATTATTTTCGAACGGGTCTCTATAAGACTCAAAAGATGACTACTTAGACCTATGAGCATTATAAGTTTAAAGTTTAGTCAAGATTTATAAATTAGATTCCGAGCTGTAAGCACTCAAAAAATAATTTTTACACTAATTTCCTACTGTTATTTTAGCACTGATCAAGATTTGACATAGCTTATGACTCCTTCTGTTATATGATTAGTATAAGTTTAAACTTTAGTCTAAACTCTTTGAGTGGTTTTCGAGTCATAAGCAACCAAAATTGTCAACTTATTTTTGTATAAATATAGATTATTTTATTATTTTTTTACTACAATCAATATTTTCTAATTAAAATATAAACTAACATGCTCGTATGTTTATAGTAATTTATTACTATTAATTATTTATGATTACCATATTATTATTATTAATATGAGCCTAGGTAAATATGTTATGTAATCATGTTCACGACTAAGTGGATTATTGGAGTCCAAGAGCCAGGCCTAAAAAATGTGACTGATTTTGTACTACTTCAAACCAAATTTTTCTGAAAATATACCTTAAATTATGAAAAACCAGAATACTTTAAATTATGAAAGAATAGCATTGCCTATCTAACCAGAATGGAGCCCTTCGTATGAATGCGCTCTCTCAAAATATTAGAAAATCGCACAAATTTCAGTTCTTTTTTGCAATAAGTGGTTCCCTGTTGGTCGTGTACAAAATATAAAGAGATCATTTTTTAAAGCTAATAAAAGTTCCTATAAAACGAGTATTTTGTCATCAAAATTAGATTACTACATTTTAAACTAAGAATTTTGTTAAATTGCCAAAAAATACACAAAAAGGCAATATTTTTTCAAAGAAATTCGCTGACTTTGCATAAATTAACCTTCACCTTTATTTTATATCTTTTTATTTAGTTTTGAACAAGGATAATTTCTTTTTACAGATACATTTTATTTTATACTTAAAATTAAAATTTAAAATATTATTTTTATGTTTACCTGATAAAGCCTTAAACTCCTCCCCCAAGCTCCAGCTTGCTGTTTTGGGGGAGTATTGATCTAAAAACCTGTATGTACTACTTTGTTTGTACTTTTTATATCAAATAAATTATTTTGAATTTTTTGAATTTGAAAGAGCCATAATTTTGGTTGTAGTTAACCGATTTTGACGATTAAACACTCGTTTTATAGTATATTTCATCAATTTTAAAAAATGATCTCTTTATGTTTTGCACACGACCCACAAGAAACAACTTATTTTAAGAAAACTGAAATGTGTGCGACTTTATAAAATTTTGAGTAAGCGCAATCATATGAAGGGCTCCACTCTGGATAGGCAGACTATGTTTTTTCTTTATAATTTAAGGTATATATACAGAAAAAAATGGTTTGAAATAGTAAAAAATGAGTCACATTTTTCAGTTTCGGTTCTTGAACTATTAGTGGAGGATGAATCATCCTGCAAGAGGAATTGGGGATTATCAAAGATGGAAGATGAAACTTCTTGTATATTGACTGCACTAAAAACTGAACCAGCACTATCAACCAGTTCTTAAATCCATGCTCTCCATTACCCCTAAAGATGTCTTCTACAATTCATGGTCATCACTGACTCAACTCTTAATGTCTAAAACCTATGTAATTTATCAGATCATCTTTAAAATAAAATGAATAGGCTTCCGCGCCGATCACTGGAATCAGGACACAGTCCCAGTGATCGCTCCTTTCTCATGGCTACAATCTCCGTCTTCAAAGACTTAGTCAGAGACAGGTATAAATAGGGCAAATATCATTTGATACTAACGAGTTTTGCAAAACATGAATAGTTGACACAATATAATTGTACGTCATGTATTTATTATGGCGGTAAGAGAGCATCGCTTGTCTCTGGTAAGTGCTTCACATTATATTCTTCGGAATTGATTGAAGGTCAGAGTGAGTTCAGGCTCTGTCGGCGCCCTGATGAGTTAAAACGTAACGAAACAGAGTGAGACATGACATTATGTCGAGCCATCAATGATGACGAATGTCGAATGATGGAACAGTTCCCAGATGTAGCATTGCATCTTGCTTGTTACATTTCCTAAGTTTCTCTCGCACAATTATATTGTGTCATAAATAGGGCAACTCTCGTCTCCAATCTTCAGTTAAGTTGCTTAGATCATTGTGAACTAGTTCAGGATGTCCTACTTCCCTTAAAATGCCTAACACGTCGGAGTCATCCGCATTCATCAAAATAAATCTTTATCTATAAAACTCATAAAAA
Source organism: Microvelia longipes (assembly GCA_018340805.1). Classification (NCBI taxonomy): domain Eukaryota; kingdom Metazoa; phylum Arthropoda; class Insecta; order Hemiptera; family Veliidae; genus Microvelia; species Microvelia longipes. The sequence goes on from JACMZG010001863.1 coordinate 53,390,664, forward strand.
TTATCAAAAGGAAGATTGAAATTACAGAAACAAAGACCTACTCATGCAAGTAAAAGCAAACTTAGTAGACTAAAATCAATAACTGCTAACTGGAACCAAATTAAATAAATAACCCAGTTATTATCGTAGTCTATTATTATTGATAATATTGTGCTTAAGGTGACAATAAATTATTAATTTCTTAGACAAGGTTAAACCCAGAACAGATGGTTATACATTTTTAATACTACTTAGTATTTTTCTTTTAAAGCAATTAAAAGTGTTCCAAATATTTAAACAAAGATTTGAATAAATTTAGGGTTTACGGTCGTCTGTTTGTATGAGAGTCAAAGAATATGTTGAAGAAAACATTTCTTTAAATAACAAGGAATTTATATATTAGGGAAGGAGCGTGTTATACCTTTCCTATGTAAAAAATTGTCTCCTCCCCCCCCTGGAGACTGATAACACTACTGCATCTTTCTTTTAATCTGATTATTAACATGTTGAGCAAACTTTAGTTGTTTACTAAAACTACCCATTTAGTAAACACTCGACATCACGATGTCTCGACACTAGATTACGTCGAGACATTAACTGAATCATGTGTCAATGTAACGTCGTGTTCAGACATTCAAGTGTCGATACAACGTAGAATCCTGCCAGGGTGAAAATATTAAAAATAAATATTTTCAGACCCTACGGGGTACCGACATTGATTTTACGTAAGATCGGCACATATATTAGTGTCGGTGCCCCATAGGGACTGGAAATTTTATTTTAAATATTTTTACCCTGGCAGGATTCTTCGTTGTATCGACACTTGAATGTCTCAACACGACGTTACATCGACACATGATTCAGTTAAAGTGTCGAGGTTATTAAGTGTCGATACAACGTAAAATCCTGCCACGAAAAGTGTCGACTTTATATAGTGTCGAGACTATGTGACGGCACCCTTTATTGGCTTTTCCATACCTTTAAACTCGGTGTAGGATAAGGTTGCACTACACTGACATTAAGTCATCTATTTTCAGAAAAAAGGTGGCAATACTATTTTCACTCTTTGCTACCTCTCTATACAAAACATTAACCGATATAAAATTATTTAAAAATTCTCAGTCAAATCCTCTCATAGAATTTCATGTGATTTAAAATAAAGTATTTCAGTGCATGTGAAGCTCGGCAGGGAGTCACGACATGGCAATTATTGTAATTTTTAAATTTGTTTGATTTGAATACAAAAGAGTGATTATGTCAAAAAATATCGGATCTTCACTCCAAATCTTCATTTACCACTCGATCCTTGTTTTCTGTCTGAAAAAGAGAATAGATGCTAATAGTTTCAACTCAGTGCCTTTTTATGATTTTATTTAAACAGTAAGTAATTTTTTTCTACTGAGGTTGGCATAAGGTGGAAGGGAAAGAAGCGTGGTCGATCTGACCAATGAGTTTCTTTCCCTCATAGATTTTAGCGCACTGTCAACTGATTTTAGGCGTATGTTATACTGTAGGGTGAAAAACTTATCAATAATCGGAATAATCGGATTGATAAGCATGAAAGCGCGTATTTCAAAGAAACTTCACTCAGCATGCGAACCTGCGCGCCAGATTTTTTATTATTAACTGTTAAATATTTACTTTTTTTGAGGTAGTACGTAATTGAGCACTT
>JACMZG010001863.1:53397314-53419786 GCA_018340805.1 Microvelia longipes
AAGTACATGTATAGATTGATTTTTGTACCAAGTTTCAACTCTTTAGTATAAATACACTACGATGATAACAGACACATACACTCATACATACACACACAATGTCTGTATGGTGACAACTTTGAGAAAACCACTCAGGAGGCCTTTAAAAACACCTAAAAAGAATGATTTCGGTGACATCCTAGATTTGGATTTTTTCGCCCACACAATAGTTTTCCAATATACCTACGGTATAGGAAAGGAAACGTAAAAATGCTGACTTTACAAACTAAGTTCATGAAGTCACGTATATTTAGTTTTCTTTGAGGATTCAGGTCTCAATAATGTTGATTTGAGTACAAGGTTTTATTGGAACCACCGCATCATGTGGCAACTTGTTGCTGGGAATGAACTTCAATTCCAACAAAAGGATTTTGATATTTATACTATGTCTACAAAAATAATAATAATAATAAAAACTATTTTTTTGTGCCAATAAGTATACAAAAATATACAATAGCTTGAGGTCATATATATATATAATATGCTGTCCCTATTTGGAATAATTTGACCAAAACCAGATCTGACCAAATTGAGAAAATTCAGAGGGTTTTTATTCGTAGTGTCTATTTTCGTTATTTTTACAGTCGTGTTATTTATAAATATGAATCTTTATGTTTTCGTCTTAGCCACGAATCTCTATTCATGAGGAGAAGCGCTTACAAACTCTACCTAGCTAAAGTTTTTAACGAATCGGCTGTCTGTCTTGAGACCACCAATAACGTCACTGTGCTTCCTCTTGGTAGAAGAGTTGTCGTCATCTTTATATTAATGAAGTTACCACCGTTTCACCATTAGTACGTTGTGTCCATAGTTTTAATTCGTTAGGTATAAGTGTTGCTGAGTCACAAAGTATTAAAAGACTTTCTGATATAATTTCTCTATTACCCTGAATCTTATGGTTTTATTTCTGTTATTATAGTGGTGCTTATCTCCATTTTTTGTATAATTGCCAAAATTTTTCTTTACTTGAACTAGCTGGTTTAGTATATGAATGGTTTAGTATATGGCTGGTATTGTTAAAACTTTAAATTTCCTAAATAATGTCTTGCAGGATTTTCTAGGTGGTATATTGCCTATGCATCTAAGTATGCAAACGTAAAGCAGAATATTAAAGGTACGTACAGGGTACGTACCTCTGAACTTTTTCTATCATATCAAATTCCCTACGCTTATCTTTACTTCTTAGGACTAAAAATCGCTCGTCCTCAAATAAGAAAAAAAATATACTACAACACGCATTAAATACTTTTGTTTTATTCCCATTGGTCACCTATCTCAAAACTGATTTGGTGCTTTACTTTTATGATCTTACGAAAACCTTAGATTTGCCACTTTACAACCAAACTTATACTTACGCGAAAAGATACAATTGCACCAATTGTCAAAATATAGTTTGATATATGGAGGAAGGATTAAATTTTTATATATATTCCCTATATAGTGTCATTTAAATACGTTAGTAGTATAGAGAGTTTAATATGGACAAATAATCTTAATGAACAACCCTGGTAGAGTTTCATGATAAGAAACTTAAATAATATAAAAGTGGAAAGTTTTGACTTTGTCATTACTGAAGAATGGTTACTTTGATTATTTATAGCGAGGCAGGGTGAAGCACGCTACCTTATTATTTCTACACTTAATTCTTTACATAGCCTTGATTAGATCAACAACTCAAATTATATTATAACACTTTAAACAAGATTTTAAAAATAGAGCTTTTCAACTTAATATAACTTTAATTTAATGTATTAAGTACAAGCGTTAAACAAGTCTATTTTAATTTTAAGACTCTGGACTTAAAGTAAAATTACACTTAAAAAAGGACGCATGTAATTTTTTTAGAACTTATTTAAATATTAAAAGAATTTTAATGTTGGACGCTGCATGCAGAATGAAAGCGGCACGAAGTTCCAACAATAAAATCTTAAAACAATACTTAAGCTTAAGTTAAACTTTTTCAAAAAATAATGATAGTCTTATTTAGTATTAAGTTTCTGTTTAAACATCTCATTACATTTTTATTGAGATTAAGCACGACTTATCCAAAGTCATTGATATAGGAATAAGTCTAACTCAATTCCAATAGAGTGGTCATTGATCTCGATCCTCTACGTCGGATCTAATAAATACGCAATCAGCCATACGTATTGTTGGTCTCGGTCGAATTCACTAGGTGTTTATTAGTGTTTTTGAAATAGCATTGATTGTGTTCTCTAGTTCAGCCGTACAAAGCTCTTTTGTTTTCTCCTATATTGACAGGTAACTTTTTCTATTGCAATTGTAACTAAATAATTTTTACTTTTCCTCATTTATACCGTAGGTATAAATGAAAAGTATTGTGTTTGCAAAAAACTCCGAAACTGGGATGTCAACCGGAATTAACGGTTTCAAGTGTTTTAAGAAGGCCTCTTTGAGAAGTTTTCACAAAGTTGTCTGTTTGTATGTGTGTGTCTGTTACAATCGTAGCTCCTAGTGTATTTATGCTAGAGAATTAAAACTTTGAAGAAAAATCAATCTATCGCTGTAGTAGTGCTATTCGGAAAATAATTTTTTATAACGTCATTAACCCGCAATAAGACTCGGCAAAATTTTTGAAAAATCACAAAATGCGAAAAAATTATGCATTATTCATAAAATTATGAAATTTGGCACGCATTTATCCATGTATAAGATTAACATACGTGTTATGTATCGTCGGTGGGCAATACTAAATGACCTAATTTAAATTGAAAGGCAATCATCAGTTTGTTATCCTGGGCGACGTGCCAGCAGAGTGCATAAAAATCAGCATATTATTTATATAGAAGGCAATGGTATTTTTAAGGGTTTAGTTCCTGACTAGACCTCTATGGTTTCGTTCGTTTTATTTGTTTGGTCCTGGATCTAGGTAAAAATGATGTAATTCTTACAAATGCTAAAATCTGTTATGATTTATCTCCAAAAACACTTCTGAATTGTATAATACCTCATAAAATAGCATAATGATCTATAACACTTGGTTCACTACTGTTACGCCGCCAAGGAGAAGCTGATAATTGCCTCTCAAATTAAATTAAATCCTATAGTATTGCCAACCTAACATGCACACACACACCACACACACACACACACACACCACACACACACACACACACACAATATATATATATATATATATATATATATATATAACTGAATCCCTTCCCCTTAAAAAACCACATCCATCCTTCATGACCCATATCTCATCAGCTTAATTTACTTTTGGAAAAAATTCGCCAATTTGAAACTGCCTAGTTACGTAATCTAGTAATGTTGAAAATATTAGCAAATAAATAGTTATCAAAAATCAAATTTAATTAACAACTTACAAAGTCAAATCTAATTTTAGACTCGTTAGATTTAAATTAGAAACAATGTAGTTTGTATTGGATAATAGCTGGTATACTTGACTTTGGTTGACAACTCGCTTCTATTGATCAAACACTCAGTCTTCATGAACTTATTTATTATTGCTCTTACCTTCATCAACTATATGCATCTACTTTTAAATCTTTTATCTAATAATTATGAAAGTAATTAGAACTTACTTACGATATTTCAAACTATGTTGTGAAATACCTCTAGACTAAAGTGATGTAGAAATTTATACAATAGTGGTCCCATTCTATGGTTTGAGTTGCTCCTTTTAAACCATGTTTCTAAGGAATCAAGATGGTCTTGTATATTATTTGAAGCCTGAACTGGATCTGTGTGAACTGATAGCATACTTTTTATGATGAACTGATAAAGTACAACAACAACACATTTTTTTTTACCACAAGAAGTAACAACATTGCAATGTTTGGGTAACAGTTACCAAAATGATAATGGTAAACTTACAAAATTGAGTTTAAAAAGTCTAGGACATGATTCCCCTCATATTTTAAGGATTTTATTTTGGTGATCTGAATTGTTTCACCCTGTATACCCATGAATGGTACCTCTATTTTATTATTAGAAACTACTATTGCGTTACTTATGTGGAATTTTCAAGATTTTTAAAAATGCTTTGTATTTTGTTAATTTTATATTTTTTTTATTTAAATAAATTTATAAATAAAAATATTACTGCTTGGATAGTGTTTTACTTCTTATTTGATCTATATTGGGAGAAATTATACTGGGCTGTAACATTTAAAACATTTGGCACCCCTTCTCGGTTGACAATGTTCATAATTCGGTATACACAGTTGTTAAAATTGTTTAATAACCCTCCCATAATTTTAAGATAACCCCAACCCCCTGTAAATATGGTTATTAAATGAAGCCCTGATATCTTAGAGTATAATACTTAATATTGAAGGAGCATAGGACTGTAAACAGAATGAAATTCCTCTGATAACACAAGAGCCGGTTTACTGGTGGTCTTAAGTAGAGGTACCACCTTGAAACAATACATTTTTTATTGTTTTTATCATTCTTACATTGTTGGCGCCCAGCCCGCAATTTTTAAATTTTTACTTTTCCTCATTTATACTGTAGGTATACAGGAAAAGTATTGTGTTTGCAAAAAAAAAATCAAAAACCAGGATGAAACCGAAGTTATCTGATTCAGGCATTTTTAAGGCCTCTTGAGTGGTTTTTGCAAAGTTGTCTGTATGTGTTTGTGTGTCTGTTATTATCGTAGAGCCCAGTGTATTTATGCTAGAGAGTTAAAAAATTGTACAAAAATGATTCTACTGCTGTAGTTGTACTATTCGGAAAATATTTTTTATGACGTCATTAACCGCAATAATAATTCAGCAAAAATTTCGAAAAATCATAAAACACGAAAAAATGATGCGATCAGATTGAGATTTGGCACTCATGTGACTATGTATGAGACTAACATATTTGCTAAGTTTCATCTCATTATCAGCTTTAGTTAAATTTTTATTGAATGACTTGTATAAGTTTTTTAAAAAATTGGGAAATGGTCCAATTGAGTTGAAATTCGGTACGAATGCATACCATTACCTAAGTAAACATAACGTTACTTAAGTAAGTACATTAAGTTTCGATTCAATGCGACAAGTATATCTATGATTTTTGTAGGGTCATAAAAATTAAGGAGCATTGAGCGTGATCAATGCTTTATGGGTGCCTGCTTCGGATGCAGCAGTATTGGAGAATGATACAGATGCATTTACTATCTGAACACGAGCAAATCGAATCCAAAGACATGTTGCCATATTAATATGAAGAACTGAATTTCTAAGGACGAGCGAAGCGAGTCCGAAGCAGGGAGGATGAGAGTAGTGATCCGATGTAACAAGGAAAAGTTCCAAGGTACTCCGTACCCGATTTTTTTTTCTCATGGAATAATAAAATGAATTTTATACAAAACAAAACAAAAAAAACTACTTCTGAAAATGGCCTAATTTACGGCCGAAAGCTGAAATTTTTGTTTTTATTCAATCTGACCACTATATGAAATATTTTCTTATTTAAATATTTTACTTCACCTATGGTTCTTCCATTAATATTTTACTCGTTTGAATCCCTACCTATAGAAACAGATGCTCTTATTTCCTTTGAGGAACCTTTTTCGGACAATTTACCAGCAGTACAACCAACCGCATGATTAAAAACATGTCTTTAAAAATGTATAAAAAAACAGGGAAAAATTTATATAACAAAATCGTATAAAATAATATAAAAATTATATAAAAAAATATAAAAAATCGGGTACAGGGTACCTCGGGACCTTCATCACATCAGATTCGTTACGCTCATTCTCTCTGCTTCGGACTCACTTCGCTCGCCTTCAGATAGTAAATTCATCCGCTTCATTCTCAGTGGTCACTCATACAGCACTGACCACGCTCAATGGTATTTAACTTTTATGATCCAACTATATACTTGTCGCATTCAAACGAAACTTTGTGTATTTTATATTAAGTAAAGGTTTAAATTTGTACTAAATTTCAACTCATTTGAATAATTCTCTAATTTTTTACAATTTTTTAGAATTGTTCATAAGACATTAGATAAAAATTAAACTAATGCTGATAATGTGATGAAACTTGACACATATGTTATTCTTATAGATGGTTACACGCGTGACAATTATTTTCTAAAAAGCAGGACTACAGCGGTAGAATGATTTTTGTACGAAGTTTCAACTCTCTTGCATTACTTCACTGGGCACTAAGATGATAACAGACACACACACTACAGACAGGCAGACATCTTTGCAAAAACCACTCAGGAGGCTTTTAAAACATCCCGGTTTCGTTTTTTTTTGCAAACACAATACTTTTCCTATATACCTACGGTATAAATGAGGAAAAGTAAAAACAAGCAATTATTAAATATTTCATAAACATGTAAGAGAAAACAATATATATGTATTAAGCTGTATTGATTAGCAAAATTTGAAATTCAAGAAAATTAAAATGCATGAATAAATAGCATGTTATTTATTGCTTTGCAAGAAAATACCATGCAATATTTAGCAATATCTGGTCACGCATAGAGAGTGTTTAATTAAATTTTTATTTTTATTCCTAAGTAGTGTGTAGTCCCCACACTACTCTGCTTATAGCCACTACTACCAAGAAATCACCGACTTACCCCACTGGACATTCGTCCTCACTAGAGACTCATAACTGGGGTAGATCTGTCGATTGAGGCAGGTCAAATCGACCACCTCCAAGGAAAAGACCTTTGAGATAGATGCTGACTCCAAATTTGACAGAGGCATTAAAATTAGTCTTTACGGTCCTTAGCTTCGACACTTTAATAAATGAGAATCTGGTGGGTGTGAAGACTGAGCCGAATCTAAAACCACCAATACTTCTAAACTTTCTGCTTCAATCATCTGGGTGGAAGCTGAAGATCCTGCGATTTTGGTTGCTGAAGTTGATGGTTTCTGAATGGCGGCGATGTCTACTCTAGAGTGGTCCAAAGGCAAGCGACACCCGAAGAAGAGGGACACTCTGAGAGGAGACCGCCCCACGGGGGTCCCCCAAGACAATCGATTCACCGACATTTCAAGGTTCTGTCACCTTTTATAGCGGAAGAGACCCTGACTCAGAAGCACCTCGCCGCCTACGTAATCCAGTAGGGACCAAGAAACCCCCCGACTCAGCATCCAACTCAAGCACCGACGACTCATGTAGAAGCCTTTAGCTTATGAAGGGAGTCCAAATAAGTCATATTTAGATTTCTGTTCAGAAATTTTGATAAAATTTTAGCGCTAAATTCTTTTAAGTGTATTCAAACGGTTTGATATGAGATTGGTGTGTATTAGATCCTAAATCATTCATTCACAGGCAAAGTGGGGCAACAATGAAATACCTACATATCTAGGTTAGAGACTAAACAAGACTAGGGTGAGGGAATGGTAGGGGCTAGACCTATCTAGTATGGTCACCTTTTCTCATAATCTCTATAATTATGCACAAATTGATAGCCGAGGGGTCGAGCGGACCCCACAATAACCTCTAAATAGAGAGTTAATTAACTGATTACGATTGACAACATGTAATTGAATAAGAAAGCTTCTCGCTACCTATATATTGCCATGCAGTATTAAGCCATCTTTCAGATATAAATATTCTCCTAATGAAAATTAGAAAAATAATTTCTGTAAAAATAGATGGTAAATGTAAACAGAGTTTGAAGTTTGTTTATTTGGCAGCCGTTCCTCTTTGCTTTGTAAACTCTGGTTTATTCATTTGGCAAACTTTTTCTTTTTGTTTTGCCTCATTGAACATTTTGTTTTTCACTTCAGCTCGTAAATAGCTGAGTTCCCATGCATTAAATATAAATATATATATATATATATATATATATATATATATATATATATATATATATATACATATATATATATATATACAAAGTATGTGTGTGTGTGTGTGTGTGTTGTGTGTGTGGTGTGTGTGTGTTGTGTGTGTGTGTATACTAACAATAAAGACGAAACTGTTATTGAAACCAAGAAACCAATTTCATCTTAAATCTACCATATTGAAATAAAATAAATTAATTTTTATAGTTTTTTTATCTCTCCCGGATGTACTTTTCCTCATTGTGCATAGAAAAATTCTGGCGCGGTGGTCCGCATGTCGGGCGAATTTCCTTTGGATGCGTGTTTCCGTGCCTTTTACATTATATAAGTTTCAACTACTAAATAAATAATTCCGCGCGGTGGTCCGCTGTCGGCGAATTTCATTTAGAATGCGTGTTTCCGTGCTAAACAACCCATATCTTGCTTATGCAAGAACCATGCCCATTGCGTGGTTCCGGTTCATGCTGTCAAGCACTGCTCGTAACTCATTTTATCTGTATTTTCCAAAGGAAATGCGCATAATTATCTAATTAATTGTACAAAACTATGCCTCTAAAATTAAACCACTTAGAGTAGTCGTATCGACTTCGGACCGGTTTCATTCGATTCAGCGTCTCAAAAACATAAATATTGACCTTTTTCGCGGCAAAAAATATTAACCCTGAATTTTGCTGATTTTTTGAAAATTTCGCTGACTCAGCAAACCGGGTTAATGACGTCACAAAAACCTGGTTTTCATAGGGTTCGTGTCCTCCCGTCCTCCGAAGGTTGATTTTTGTACCAAGTTTGGTTAAAAAATATTTAATCCGTTCGAAGAAATAATAGTATATATACATATATATATATATATATATATATATATATATATATATATATATATATATATATATATATATATATATATATATATATATATATATATATATATATTATATATATATATATATATATATATTATATATAAAGTCTCGCGAAAATTTTTCATTAGGGAGCTCTGAAACGGATTTGTGTCGTGGTCCGAGGTTCGAATTCCGCCATGACGCCTATCCCATTAGCGAATTTTTTCCCAAAGGAAATTCGCTAAAAGTATTGTGTTTGAATAAAAAATCTGAAACCGGGATTTTACTGGAATTATCCGTTTTAGTTGAAATTTGGTACAAGTATATTCCTTTACGTAATAAATAAGTATACTAAGTTTTGTTCTATGGTTTTTGTTAAATCATTAACGTTAAGCAGTATCGAGCGATGTCAGGGCCTGGATGGGTGACTGGGGAAATAAAACAATGGAATTACGATCTAAGGACGAGCGAAGTGGGGCCGAAGACATTTTGCTGTATTAGTATGGCGATTTGTGTATCTAAAGAAGAGCGAAGCAAGTTCGTACTATAGAGGATGAGGGTAGCGAATCCAATGTGGTTAGGAAAAGTTCCGAGGTACCCCGTACCCGATTTTTTTAATAGCCGAGTGATTTAGGGTTAAGCGTAGTGGGCATGTCTCGCAAATGAAACGTAAATCACCATCTATCTCAGCCTATCTTCAGTTCCGACAACTGAATAACATCCAATTCGATTATAGTAGAAGATATGACCTATTTCCCAAATATATTTTTATGATATTTTCCAACATAAATCTGTTCCAACATGTTGCACATGTCTTGTTTAGATATTCTAAACATAGTTTATGTGAAGTGGGCCACTTTTTATGTATCCATAGTCTTTGTATTCGTTGTTTATTTATAATTTATACAGTCATCTATCAATCTATATAAACATTCAGATTACATCTTTTTATTTTTTTCTTGAGCTGATTTGACTCTGTGCATAGTATTGTTTTAAATAGCCATCTAATTTTGTTTATAAATTCTGCTGATGTTCTAACTTCTTATAGAATTAAAGAACCAATAATTCTGCTGATGTTCTAACTTCTTATAGAATTAAAGAACCAATAATTCTGCTGATGTTCTAACTTCTTGTAGAATTAAAGAACCAATAATTCTGCTGATGTTTAACTTCTTATAGAATTAAAGACCAATAATTCTGCTGAGTTCTAACTTCTTATAGATTAAAGAACCAATATTCTGCGATGTTCTAACTTCTTGTGCTGTGTTTTAACTTCTTATATAATATAGAACCAATAATTAGCCATCTAATTTTGTTTTTTAATTCTGCTGATGTTCTAACTTCTTATAGAGTTATAGAACCAATAATTAGCCATCTAATTTTGTTTTTTAATTTTGCTGATGTTCTAACTTCTTATAGAATTAAAGAACCAATAATTCTGCTGATGTTCAAACTTCTTATACAATTAAAGAACCAATAATTCTGCTGATGTTCTAACTTCTTATAGAATTAAAGAACCAATAATTCTGCTGATGTTCTAACTTCTTATAGAGTTAAAGAACCAATAAGAAATTTAATGTATATTTGATAATATTATACATGTATCAACCAAAATTAGTTATTTATTAAGTCTCGAAGGAACATTCCTAACCTATATTTACAGTTATTAATCCATTAGAGGTAACAAAAGTAATTAAAAAATTAATAATATTAGTAAAAGCAAATTAAAATTTGCTTATAGCCTCCATAGGGAATCACTAGGAAAAAATTGGGTGCGGGCTACCTCGGAATATATATTATTATATATATATATATATTATATATATATATCCTCTTCCACAGTGGATTCGCTGAGTTCATTAGAGTATAAAAATCACCGACTCCATGCTGCAACACTTTCGCTTACACACTTTTTATAAATAATTTTATAAAAAAAAATATTTTTATAAAATTAAAATTAAAATTATTTTATGAAGTTATTTAAAAAAAATGCTTTTCCTTGCCTGAACCAAGGTTGTTTTAACATTTTGCAACACCCTGCTCGGCTAGGGGGGGGGGGGAGCCTGACCCCCCTGGCTACTCCCATGTAAACCATGTTATATAAATATTATAGATATTATTATGTTAATATTATTTATCCATGCCTATGTCTATGTTAACATCTCATCGGCGCGTGCTTATTTAATATTCTTTCTAATTGAGCATATTCTGCATTCTATCGGTGATTTTGCTTACTAAACTCCAACTTAGTTGAAATACTATCCGTTAGATGTCTCTAGGTGTACGAGTTTGTAGGTCGATAGTAAAGAGCGGGGTCGAAGGGTCACACAGGCTGGTTACTTACAGGCCGGGTTGCCCCTGACCTCAAATAACTCCAGCTCTATTCCCTATCCCCCTATAAATACACAACTTGCGTGAAATAATCTAATTTTAGCATCTCCTCTCCATTGATATAATTATACTCTATTGGGGGGGGGGGGGATTAGAGTGAATTTCTAATAAATATTAACTTTGATCTTTATTTAGCAACCACCTCCCTGCAAATACACAAACCTTCTCGTATACTGCCATTTGCCAACATTTCAAATGGAGATAAAATTATTTTAAAAAAATTATCCAATTTCCTCATTTAAACTGTATTAGGTATGTTATGATTCGAATTTTCAATATGACTTGTATATCTATGGTTTTTGCTAGATCACTAATGTTGTGTAGCATGGAGCGAGGTCAGTAACTGGATGAGTGATCGCTGGGAATAAAACGGATGTTTTCACTGTCTGAGGACGAGAAATAGTATCAGTCCAAAAAGGTATCGCAGTATAAATTAGATGATTTCCGTATTTATAGGATGAGCTTAGCGACTTGGACAAAGAAAGGAAAAGTTCCAACTCTCATCCTAGCTGCTCAACTTTTATGATTTTACAAAAACCGAATATATATTTTCCCTATACATTGTACTAACTTTGTATACTTATTTGTTATGAAAAAGCTACTCTAGTACCAAATTTCAACTCATTTTTTTCGATTTATTAGAATTTTAAAGTAATATGTGTTTCAATAGAAATGGAACTAATAATAATAAAATGAATGTACTGACAAAGACTTACTGACTTTAACTCCAGTTTTCTTACCTTATTTGGAAACCTTTCTTTAATGGTGTATCAACTTTGGAACTTGTCCAAATAAGGTAAGAAAACTGGACTTTAAGTCAGTAAGTCTGTAAGTCAGTGGTAAGAGAAGGGAGAGGGTTGGGGGAGGAGGTATGCGTTTCACCCGGGGCTTTAAAGGAAAATTTGATTACTAATCAAATACTTGTACCAGTATCACTGTACAAGTCATTCAAACGATGTTATAAGAGGAATTTCCTTATAAAAATTGAATAGAATCTATTCAATTCTATGAAATGAATAGGACCTTAAAATATCGGGGACGGGGTGCCTCGGCATTTTTAATCACCACATCGAATTAGCTACGCTCATCATAAGTGCTTCGAACTCGCTTCATTCGTTCTCAGAATATAAATTTTATAATTTGACACGTTTTCGGACTTGCTTCGCTTGTCCTTAGATAGTAGATTTTGATTTATTAGCAGTCACCCATCCAAGCACTGACCTCGTTCGATGCTGCTTAACTTTTAAGATCCCACCGTATCTACGGTATATCTACCGTAGATATACTTCCTGTGTTAAAACAAATCTTTTTAAACTAATTTTTTACAGAAACGGACACTTGTACCAAATTTCAACTCAATTGTTTTGTCTATTTTTAATTTAAAAAAAAAAACGTGTAAGTGTCATTTGATAAAAATTGAACTAATGCTGATAATGAGATGAAACTTGGCACACTAGTAGGTCACATGACTACTTGTGTGCTAAATTTTAAATAGATCGAAACATTTCTTCGTGTTTATGAATTTTCGAGAGTTTTAATAAGTAATTTTTGCCGGTTAATGATTTTACGTGCATCATTTTGATACTACCGAGTTTTGCAAAACATGAATAGTTGACGCAATATAATTGTGCGAGAGACACCTAGGAAATGTAACAAGCAAAATGCATGCTACAATCTGGGGAACTGTCCATCAATTCGACATTCGTCATCATATGATGGACACGACATAATGATCAATGTACCCACTCTGTTTCGTTACGTCTAACTTATCCAGGGCGCCGACTGTAGCATTGCACTCTTGCTTGTTACATTTCCTTGGTGTCTCTCGCACAATATATATTGTAATCGACTTTACGTGCATTTGACATAAAAATAAAAAAATCGGGTATGGGGTACCTTGGACTTTTCTTTATTACATTGAATTCGTTAAGCTCATCATCCCTACTTCGGACTCGCTTCGCTCTTGCCTCACAATGTACAAGTCGTTAAATTCAATTACAAATCATTATCGTTAAATCAATACCAATCCGCTCGTCCTCAAATGGTGAAAATATCCATTTGTTCCTAGTATTCGCTCATCCAGGCACTGACCATACTCAATGCTGCTTAACTTATGGTCCTACAAAATCATGGATATACTTGTCGTATTCAACGAAAATTAGTGTACTATATTTGTTAGGTAAGTAATTACACACTTGTACTTAATTCCAACCTTAAATAGAATATTTTTCCGATTGCTGCGAAATTTTTAAAGAAACGTACACAAGTCATTCGATAAAATTGAATTAATGGTAAATAATGAGATGAAAACCTTAGTAGAGGAGGGGGTTGACGGTAGATTTTATATAAGAACATACGATATAGGTCCTTCCTCCTATTTAAGTCCTTGGTTGAATTTAAATAGATTAACTATAGTTACTATAATGTAACGTTCTCCAGAACAAAGCCTCTGCGCTACCCACGTTAAAGCTAGATGACCACCTAATTCTGTTTGGTTTAGAAACCTAATCATAATTCTAATTTTTTGGAGGAACTCTTAAGGTACAAACAAACAAGCAGCGACATCGAAGATTTGTTTACTTTAAATGGTTACAAAGCTTATGTATTCAGGAAATTATTATTATTTGCACATATGTTAGTCCTATACATGGCTTCATGCGTGCCAAATCTCAAATTGATTGCATCATTTTATCGCGTTTTATGATTTTTCATAAAAGTCATTATTGCGGGTTAATGACGTCATAAAAATATTTGCGAATAGCAAACACACAGCATTTACACATATAGATTAATTTTTTTGCAAGTTTAACTCTCTAGCATAAATTCACTATAGGAGCTACGATCATAACAGACACTCACACACATATACAGACAGACAACTTTGTAAAAACCACTTAGATGAACTTAAAATCACATTAAGTGTTTAAAATAATTCCGGCGCGGTGGTCCGCATGTCGGGCGAATTTCCTTTGGATGCGTGTTTCCGTGCTTTTTACATTATATAAGTTTACAACTACTAAATAAATAATTCCGGCGCGGTGGTCCGCTGTCGGGCGAGTTTCATTTAGAATGCGTATTCCGTGCTAAACAACCCATTTCTTGCTTATGCAAGAACCATGCCCATTGCGTGGTTCCGGTTCATGCTTTAGAACCTAAGCAGTTACTCAATTGTCAAGCACTGCTCGTAACTCATTTTGTCTGTATTTTCCAAAGGAAATGCGCTAAAACCTTTAAAGATAACTGGCTAAGCTTAAGGATAAGTAACTAAGCTTTAAACTAGTGCAAACAATAGTGCGTACTTCTAATTTTAGAGGCATAGTTTTGTACAACAACTGGATGATTATGCGCATTTCCTTTGGAAAATACAGACAAAATGAGTTACGAGCAGTGATTGACAATTGAGTAACTGCTTAGGTTAATGCATTATGCATTAACATTCATAATGCATTATGAATGTTAATGCATAATGCATAATTTAATAATGCATAATGCATTATTAAATAAATATTAATGAATTTTATTTTATTCATTATTTGATTTTATTATTTATTTCTTTATCCTTTTAATTACGTTTATACACGTACATATTTTATCTCCCATGTATTTTATTCATCATGCTTTATTTATGATTATATTTTATTTATTTATTTATTTTTTGGCTTTTATTTATTCTATTGTAACTTGTTTGTTAGGTTTTGCACTGATGATGGCCTCTAGTTAGGTTGAAAGCGCTTTGCCAATAAAGTTTTGTGGAGACTTCTTTTCTTTTATTATACATAAATTTAAGTATTTTTGTGTACATTTGGTTTATCATATGTCTAGTGGTTAACCCAATATGTTTAATAAAAGAAAGAAACATTTTCAGTCTAGGAGTTAGAAGTGTAGAATAGAATATTTTCAAGTTTAAAACGTGAAAGTTACTGTTACTATAGCAATGTCTGGTCATGAAAATCATGACTAATACTTGTGTATCAGTAATACTAGATAAGAATCAGTTTACAGAGAATCAGGGCACATAAGAGTCAAGATTTCATTCTGAAATTCGTTTGGCAAACAAGTAAAAAGAGAATATTAATAAATACAATATTTAAGAAATGAAAGTAATCTCATATTTTATTTCCCTTTTCAAAGTACAAAATTATAATAATAACGACTTTTCCCTCTGAAGAAAACTTTATTTCCAAGAGGAATGAAATCTTTAAAAGAACAAAGGCATGGAAACAAAAAAGACTCGTGAAGAGGTTATCTTTGGGCATGGGAAGGTTATCGCCGGGAATGTAGACGGGTTATCGTGTACTTTATTTTACTGTTTCAAATGAAGAAAGGGATAGCAAGTAAAAAATAGGCTTAAAACAAAGGCATATGCAAATTTCAAGCCCTTTGCCAAATTCATAACTTAAAGAAGAAAATTGAAGCAAGGTATCGTTTATTTTATGAATTTTTAATTTAATAATCACGGGTAATAATAAATAATTTCTTTCTATTAAGTTAGATTAAGTTCTTGCAGTGTATCACTTAGTTAAATTGTAATTCCAAAATCATTTAGTGACATATATTATGAAATTTTTAAATTTCTGGGCTTAATAAAGGAGGTTAAAAGCAGGGAAGGTATAAGTTAGGGACGAGGTTTCTTGAAAACTATGTCTTCACTAGTATATTTTCAGGGTTTAGGGAAAATTCCACCCAGTTTACTACAAGGGGCTTAAAAACAACCAGCCAAGGTTTTCACTGATTACACCAGTTTTTTTCCATTGTTACCATTTAATTAAGTGAATATACCAATCAATAATTGATTTTCACTTGTGTCAATAATATAAATGCTATTTTGGTTTCTAGCTAATATCTATTAATAACTATTTTATAATTAAAATAAGTAGATTTATTCTAGCAATAGACGTATATATATGTATACTTTCCAATAGTTTTTATTACTCTGATAAAAATAAAGTTTACGAAGAAATGTGTGATTTAGGTGGGTTTAAAAAACTTTATCTTGTTTTTGCATGTGTGAGTACGAGAAGTTACCTTCGTGTCACGTTAAATATTTGGGTTACTTTATAGATGGTAACGGGTAATTTTTATGTACCTAGGAGGCAGTGGCGTAGCCAGGATTTAATTTCGGGAGGGGCTGAATGTTAAAAATTTTATATGTAAATATATATATATTTGTATATTGTTCAATGTTTTCAAATTAAGTTTAATTTTATATATGTGTTAACCTTAGAAGCTCGCATTTATATTTTTTCAGAATTTTATATTGCTATTTAATTTTGTAGAAGATGCATTTCTTCTATCAAATAAAGTTTATTATTATTCAATGTTTTCAAATTATTTTTATATCTTTCAATTTCATTGTATATTTTTTTTATATATTATGATATTTATACAGGTGACTTACTCTTAATGGGACAAAATAAAATCTTGATTCTATGGACACAGGATGAACAAAAAATGTCATGTAAGCATAGGTCGATTCTCACTAGTTCTTTAGAAAAAATCGATATATCGAATTATTCGATACTTTACTATCTAATTCTCTAAAACGATCTATAACTTGAAACTACTAAAGCTAAAGAGATGCGGTTTTCACTATTCTCAAGGACATTAAATTCCCTTTAAAATGGTATACTTTATGTCGCAATCATCACAATTAAACTTTAATTTATTTGCATTTAAAATAAAAATTTTTATTAGTACTAAAAATGTAAAAAATTTTAAATGCCAAAATCTTCGATATTTGTTCACTCATAGTTAAAACCTAAAAATCTTAAAAACAGCCTCATTCCATACCCTTTAAAATGATATAACATAATCTATGGCTTGTTTTTAACTTTAACCGAGATATTCTTAAAAACTTGATGTAAGTCGCTTAGATTCTAAATTATTCACTATGTAAACAAAGACATTTATATTTAAATTATTTCAATTTGATTTACAAAATAAACTTTATTTTATTAGTTATAACTATATTATTAATTATTCTATGCTTTGTTAATCATAGAAAATAATCAACCCCTCCCTCCACTCCCATAATAGCTAAAAAACTTAATTTAAGTCTCTTATAATAAAAGCAAATGCAAAAAATATTTCTTGAAGAATTTGTTGAAATAATACAAAGTAATAGGTAAATATTTATACAAAATTAAATAAAATAAATAATTAACTTTTAACTGCAGAGGGAATTAAAAATCATTCTTCATGTAAATCATGAAGAGATTCAAATCTTCCTCCTTCAACTCTAATACATAGTCTACATCTTCTTAACCCTGATTGTGTAGCTTTTTCAATTTGTGCTGCAGTTATTGCAGCTCTTGACTCATGCACTTTTAGCATCAGGTCATCTCGATTTTGTGGGGCTTGCCTGTATACTCATCTTTCATTGCGCCCCAGAGAAAAAAAATCTAGAGATGTAAGATCAGGAGATCTCGGAGGCCAGGCTATTGGTCCTCGTCCAATCCAGTGATTGGGATAATTTCATTCAGCCCCACAAAATCGAGATGACCTGATGCTAAAAGTGCATGAGTCAAGAGCTGCAATAACTGCAGCACAAATTGAAAAAGCTACACAATCAGGGTTAAGAAGATGTAGACTATGTATTAGAGTTGAAGGAGGAAGATTTGAATCTCTCTCATGATTTACATGAAGAATGATTTTTAATTCCCTCTGCAGTTAAAAGTTAATTATTTATTTATTATTTAATTATGTATAAATATTTACCTATTACTTTGTATTATTTCAACAAAATTCTTCAAGAAATATTTTTGTTGCATTTGCTTTATTATAAGAGACTTAAATTAAGTTTTTTAGGCTATATGGGAGTGGAGGGAGGGGGTTGATTATTTTCTATGATTAACAAAGCATAGAATAATTAATAATATAGTTATAACTAATAAAATAGTTTATTTTGTAAATCAATTGAAATAATTTAAATATAAATGTCTTTGTTTACATAGTGAATAATTTAGAACCTAAGCGACTTACATCAAGTTTTTAAGAATATCTCGGTTAAAGTTAAAAACAAGCCATAGATTATGTTATATCATTTTAAAGGGTATGGAATGAGGCTGTTTTTAAGATTTTTAGGTTTTAACTATGAGTGAACAAATATCGAAGATTTTGGCATTTAAAATTTTTTACATTTTTAGTACTAATAAAAATTTTTATTTTAAATGCAAATAATTAAAGTTTAATTGTGATGATTGCGACATAAAGTATACCATTTTAAAGGGAATTTAATGTCCTTGAGAATAGTGAAAACCGCATCTCTTTAGCTTTAGTAGTTTTCAAGTTATAGATCGTTTTAGAGAATTAGATAGTAAAGTATCGAATAATTCGATATATCGATTTTTCTAAAGAACTAGTGAGAATCGACCCTATGCTTACATGAATTTTTTGTTCATCCTGGTCCATAGAATCAAGATTTTTATTTTGTCCCATTAAGAGTAAGTCACCCTGTATTATGAGTTTATTGTTAAAAAGTATATGTTATGTAATTTATTATTTTTATATATTTTTTTATAGGTTTTATTTTTTCCACACATTTTTGCGGGTTTAGATTATGTAAAAATTTCGGGGGGGGGGGGCTGAAGCCCCTCAGCCCCCCTTGGCTACGCCACTGCTAGGAGGTTATGTTTAGAGTTATGTGAGTAGGTCTAGTTCATGATGCTTCCAAAATGGTTTTTATTCCTCCTCGGTGTTATTCATGACTCAATATTAAAGTATATCTGAACTCAAACTCACTCTTTTTTTATTCATACTTACGCAAAGTACTACTTACTTCTAGTACTTACTAATTCTTAGTGGTCATTGTTGGTAAAAATCTAAGATAGGCATTTAGCAGCATAGTTATATTTGTATATTTTATATACATATATAAAATGTTGTGTATATGCATACGTCAAGGCCAATAACCTCTACGACATTTGTTAGATTCAGCAGTGCTATATAGTAGGAGAATGGTATGGAAAAAAGGCTCTTACCTTTTGTTCCGGCCTCGTTAACCTACTTTCCCAGACAAACAGGACAAAAATAGCTCCCAGAAACTACGGTGATCTAAGCAGGCCCACAAAGTGGAAGAACCTTGATGTTATCTTGTTATGGTCGTAGGCTTTTTAAAATTATTGAGACCGGTTTCAGTTTAATCGGACCATTCCAAGTAGCGCAAATGTTATACATATACATACACACACACACACACACACACACACACACACACACACACACACACACACACACACACACACACACATAATATATATATATATATATATATATATATATATATATATATATATATATATATAATATATATATATATATATATATATGTGAACATTTAGGTCAATTAACTGTACGATTTATGACAGTTTAGGTAGTGTTTGAGTGTTGTGTTGTGGTATGGAAGAAAGACCACTCCCTCTTCAAGCCCTCACAAGCATACTGTCCCAGACAAACAGATCAAAAATGGCTTCCATGGAAACACGGCGAGCTAAGTAGGGCCGCAAAGTGGACGGACTTTGTAGTGTTTCTCAGTGTCATTGGCATTCTAAAATGATTGGGCCTAGTTTGAACTCAATTGGACCATTCTAAGTGGCGCAATTGGCTAATAAGTTAATTATGACGTCATCACGTATAGGTAAAAAGAAAGTTTCTTTTATAATACATTATTTTGACAGTATATACATACATTATACAGTATCTACATACATTATTTAAATCGAATCTGTCAGTGATAATTTTACTGTCAAGTCTGTCAGTATTAAGTCTGATAAAAGACTTAGTCTACGGAACTCCATAATCGACGAAGCTCAGGTCGTACTTAAAATACAGTATAGTCTGGTGTTGTCTTTTTGTAACCTCCATCCCCAAAGTCGAAGTTGTCTTTGGGTTGGTCGTTGTCCACCTACCTACCTACTTCAGTTCAGGAGTTCAGGCACCTGGAATTTTATAGCTGATTATTATGTTTCCGACGGCGCATAAATACGAGCCGAAGGCCCGTATTTTGTATGGCGAACGATAACTCTCGTAGGCTTTCTCAAATCGTAACGAAATCTTTGCAATGCTTCAAATCTTCGTAATGCGATCTTTGCATATCGCGAGATGTTGGGAGAGTTTACAGGCACATTTTTTGTAAAAAATTATGTTGTCATCAACCCAAGTTATGATGTCATGAAGAAAAATGTTTATAATGATTGTTTAACCTTAAAACAAGGTATTACATATTCTATGTAACACTGCATATTCATGTAATATGGTAAAATGTAACATGAAATTCTAAAACAAATATAGCGAGGCGATGAAAATTCGCTTGAAAAAATTTCATGTTACAAGAAATAATTCGCAATTAAAAGTCCGCAGCGCCACCGTCGCGGATAAGATATTGATAACGAAAGAGTGATCGTTGTTAAAGTCCTTATGGGTTTTTTTGTGTTTTCTTATTTGTGACGATTACTTCTTTAAATTTTTTCTTGGAGTGCTTTAATTTAATTAACTTATTTATTAATTTAATTAACTATCCAAGGTGAATTAGCTCAGTAGAATCACTATTTCATTGAAAAATAGGGTTTTAATGGGTTGTCACGAGTATTGAAATTGAGTGACATGAAGGTGAAAACCACAATACAGTGTTTTATTTGATCTATTGTTTATTAATGTTAATTTTAATTAATTTAAGTTTGCACAAACCCACAAAATTGCCTTTTTATAGCATTAAATTGTTAAAATTAGTTGTAACAGGTATTTAAATTAACTGATAACAAATTGATTTTCACCGTAATGGTGTTTTAATTTATTAATCAATTTTATTTATTCACTAAAATAATTAATAACTCAATAAAATAATTTTTTTGTAAGATGTTTGTTTAAATTATCCGTTTAGGTTTTGTTATTTCTGAGTTAAATCGGACAAATCCAAGTCAGAAGTGATAAAAGCCTGATTCTATATTTAAAATCCTGGAATAATCGAAGTATTTATCGATGAAATATTGACAATTTTTTTTTAGCACTGATGGTCGTACTATTACTTTTTACCTCATTTATCACAAATTAACTAACAATAAATAAATAAAAGACGAATTTATTTATTATTTGATTTGCTTAGTTTTAAGTTAACATTATGTAATAATTTTGTAATAATTTTAATATGTATTTATTTAATAAAAGGTATTTAAAAAAAATTAAATAAAATTAAAAATTATCGGCTCCTATGCTAATCCCATGATAAAAAAGTTTTTGATCACCATTTGCCAACCTTACAACTATCTCTTTGAATCGCGAATATTAAAACAGGCCACGAAGTGGCTCCAAGAGCCAACGCCGCCGAGCATCTATGCATAGAGATATATACTAGAGGGGGCATAGCGTATATCAATACATTAAGAGACCTGAAACATCTTCTTGGGTTTCTCAAAAAGAGTGACTTAAGGTTATAATAAATCAATTGTTTTCGACTTTCTGCACATTGTTTGTGTTTTGATTTGTATTTTTAACGTTCTGCTATATAAGTCACTGTAATTTTTTTTCTTTATTTGATCATATTGAAGGCGGTAAGGTTATTTTTTCAATGTTTCAAAATTCAACCAAAAGAGCCCCTCTAGTAATATATCTCTATGCATCTATGGGCCGGAGGCCTGTATTTTGATAATGCAATGCTTCTCCCTCCATTTAGAAGATAGGGAAATAAAGTATTATTTTTAATTTAAAAAAAATCAGAAAATGCAATTTGCATTAGCTAATTTAATCTCGGCAAGAGATCTCAGCTAAAAGCATTAATACTTTACAAACTAATTTTCTTTAATTTAATTTTAATGCAAATGAATGTAGCCTCTAGCCGCCCCCGGTATGGTTACCTAGCTAAGAGCTTGATTTAGTAGAGAAACAAAGAAATTAACCTTCCTAAAAGATTCAGTTAGATAAAACCCATAATATTTCATTCTGTTTTATATTTAAATTTATTGCAGTTTTAATTAGCGTTCATTGCTATTTCTAATATTATACACAACCCACCAATAAAAGAGATTAATATTTTAATGCTATTAATGAGTTGCATCAGGAAATCACGTCAGATATATACATCATATTAAAATATTTAATAGCGGACTCGCATTGCTCACTATAGATAGAGTTAATAGGGAAAATATATTGTATTTTAAAATTTATGCAAAAAATTAAAAGAAAAGCTCACTTCGTTCGCTAAATTGGATATGTTATTAATGCGTAAAAAAGGCTGTATGTATTATTTGCTGTATACGTAAAAAAGGCTCACTTCGTTCGCTAAATTAGATGTGTTATTAATGCGTAAAAAAGGCTCACTTCGTTCGCTAAATTGGATGTATTATTAATGCGTAAAAAAGACTTACTTCGTTCGCTAAATTGGATGTGTTATTAATGCGCAAAAAAGGCTCACTTCG
>JACMZG010001863.1:53419905-53614905 GCA_018340805.1 Microvelia longipes
ATAAAATTATCTAATTGAGTTGAAATTTAGTTAAAGTATATTATTACCTTTACGTAATAAATAAATGCATCAAGTTTAGTTTCAATATAACAAGAATATTTATGATTTTTGTTGGATCATAAAATTTAAGCAGCATTAAGCGTGGACAGTGCTGTATGGTTGACCACAGAGAATGAAACAGATGCATTTACGAGGACGAGTGAAGCGAGTCCGAAGACATGCTGCTGTATAATTTTGACGAATCGTATATTCTGAGGACGAGCGAAGCGAGTCCGAAACAGGGAGGACGAGCGAACCGAATCCGATGTGTTGAGGAAAAGTTCCGAGGTACCCCGAACCCGATTTTTTCTGAATGCTTTTTTTTGGCTTCGCTCGTAATAATGGTTATTTATTTTGAATTTAAACCTGGAATTTTTGACTAGTAAATAAGTTGTGCTAAGTTGTGCTAATGCTAAACTCGCAACCCGCCAGGGGGAATCCCTTTGAAAAATAAATTGCTTCGCCACTATACCATCCTATGAGAAATAAATTGTAAATTGAAATAAAATAAAAATAAAAAAAAATAAATAAATAAAAAATAAAT
Source organism: Microvelia longipes (assembly GCA_018340805.1). Lineage (NCBI taxonomy): Eukaryota > Metazoa > Arthropoda > Insecta > Hemiptera > Veliidae > Microvelia > Microvelia longipes. Next base: position 53,420,489 of record JACMZG010001863.1, read on the forward strand.
TAAAAATAAAATAAATAAAATAAAAATAAATAAAACAAAAAGAAATAAAATAAATTGCTTCGCCACTATATCATCCTATAATTAATATCCCAAAGTAAATGCCTTATCACCCGCACCATTCAATTGAATTTAAATGTAACCAATTTAAACTATTTATATTAAACGTTAAGTGAAAACAAATAGCTAAGAAGAAATATAAATAACATCGACTTGGACGTGGGATGTGTTAAACGAACAAAATATGCATTTAGATTGGAATTATTTTACTGTCCAGCTTTATAATTGGACAAAGTTTTGATTGGGTCCTCTATATTATGTATATAGATCATGATAACGTTTGGTTTGTGATATTCAATTTGTATAACTGAAGTGAAATGAACAATAAAATACGCATTTATAAAAATAAAGGATAGCAATCGAAAACAAGCTGCCGATCAGGATCGAGGCTTCCTACTTATAACCTATAATACTTAATAAGTATTCTATAATATTATAAAATACTTTTCCTATTATTATTTATTTACATATTTGAGGTTTTACTTTTATTTACAAAGTTTCTCAATTGTCAAAAATTTTACCAAAGATCGGAATGAAAAAACCACAAAAAAAAACGAATAGATTGTAATTATTACGTTAGACTGCATACCAACATAGACAGCATAAACATGACAGCATAAACATAAGGACAGAATAACTTGACACCACCACAAACTTGATTTACACCAAATAAAGCATAACATACATGATAAACACTAAACATTAAGTAGGGATACGTGAAGTTATCAAGCTAAAAAATTCGTAACATCCCTAATTTAGGCTTTCTCAATGTAACAATGTAACAATGTCCTTCAATGCTTTTTTTGGAATTTTTGGGGTGAAAGTTCAACTGATCTGAACGCGCGGGTAATTTATTAAAGCACCTTTTATTACATTAAAATTTGGGGACTGGTGTAATTTGTTGAGCCTAAAAGTGGGAATATTGATAAATTTGCTAGCGTGTTAAAAAGACGCGCACATCTATCCATATAAATAACTCGATAATTGAGCTAGTCACAGATAATGAGGTCTGAACCTCACTGTACTTAAAAATCTCCATTTGACACATTTTTTCAAAAAAACATAATATAATAAAAAGTAAATATAATTATTTAAAGTGACGCATATTGTCAATTGATACATCGAGCTGGATTACTTAAAAATCTAATAAGTTTGTCCTCTTAAAGAACTTGATTTTTTGAGCCATGTTTCATTTAAATTAGATTAGCCATTAGAGCCAATGAGTGTTAACAAGGAACGTAAAAATCATTTATTCAAATTTTTATTAACATGTAAATAACAGGTTATTATTTGAAGATTGGCTGAACTTCGTATACGGGCACCCTGTTATCAATACTATATATCGATATTTTTTTAGTTTAGAGAGGTGACGTAGGAATAATCATATATTGCCTTTTCTTTTACGTTTATGAAACATATTTTATTATTTTTTAAATGTTTTTGTGTTGTTTTTTATTTATTTGTTCCGCCCTAAAATGGGTTTATAACTATTTCATATTTTTTTATGTTTGATATGTTTTTAACTATGTTTTCTAAGAATATCGGATGACTTGCACCACATTTAAATTTTAAGTTACGCTCGGTTATTTTTTACGTATTTTGTTTTTTTTTTTTTCAGTTTTTAATTATATTTTGTTGTTAATGTTTTCATTTAATTTGTTGTATGGTTTTTAATGTGTTAATTATAATTAATAATTTAACGACGCTGCTGTATCTTGTAAGTGCTCAGTTCTCGTTACGTGCGCGTTAACCCGAGGATAAAAAAATCTCACCTATCGATATATAAGTATTGATACAGGGTCACCGATACCGAAGATTTACCGAAGATTTACCGAAGATTTAGGTCTTCCAGTGGTGAAAGCGTCAATGTAGATGAAGAATCTGGCGTTTCGTTTTGTAGAGCATTGTGTTTTGAAATCTCATGATGTCTACATCCTGAAGATGCCTCCCACAGTGGAAGCGAAACGTCGGATTCTTCATCTACATTGACACGGTCACCACCTGAAGACCTAAATCTTCATGACTATAACCGCGGAAGCCTACGCAGTTTATTAGGTTATTATTTGATAACAAGTTCTTTTAACAGCATTGTTTGACTATCGAGCTTATCGTTTATTTCGATTAACTTCCATTTTGGTTTTTTATCCTCCAGATTTTGGAAGTGGGTCTGAAATCCGTTTTAGACGTCCCCCTACCATAAAATAATACGTTTCGCGAATCCTTAGTATATGTATATATATAAATATATATTATATATATAATATATATATATATATATATATCATTAATTTATATGTATTTTGGGGCGCTGAATTAAATTTAACCGGCCCGGAATCGATACGACTACTTTAAGTTGACCAAAATGTCAGAAAAAATAAAAACTAAAGGTTGTTAAAAGAGTAAAAAAAATAAATAAATTAGTAGTTGTTCCTCTTTATCCTAGATTAAGAATCAAGTAAAACCAGTTTATGCAACCTAAAATATCTTAAATAACTAGAAAACACCTGATTTCCAAATAAATTTATTACGGAAGAACGAAGTAGAGAGAGAACAATACGAATTGTGAATGGTTTCTTGACCAATATCTATCTAATTGGTATAGTGCTCAGAGCACTGGACTACAGATCTAAAGATCCCGTGTTCGAGTCACTTTAAAGATTAAAATATATAATATGTTGTAACGCCACTGCTCAGGTTGTTAAATATATATTGAAAACTGGGAATAATTGGCAAAAATTGGATTAATAAGCAAGAAAGCACGAATTTTAAAGAAAATATGCCCGGCTTGCGGACTCCTGCGCTACAATTTTTGTTTCTATGAAAACATTAGAGGACCCCGCAAAATCTTATGAAAAATGGCTCTCGGCTAAATTCGCTGAAACTTTGCATAAATACTAAACTTAACATGCTGATCAAACCGTATTTATGCAAAGTGTCAGCGACTTTGACCGAGAGCCAGTTGTATATGGATATACACTGATATTGTAATATAAGGGCCTTACAAGGCTAAAGGATAAAGATAGAGCGTTTGCCCATTGACACGTTGATCAGCATGTTAAGTTAGTATTATGCAAAGTTTCAGCGAATTAGCCGAGAGCCATTTTCATAAGGATTTTGCGGTCCTTCGTGAATTAATTTTATAATTTAATATCTATAAAGACAATTATAAAAAAATATTTTGAGAGTGCTGCTATTGGTCAAATAGCAATGCTAATGATAGACAATTCATTTTTATTTTATTATGTAACAGAACTTACTTCCTCCATGTACCTCAATTGCATATTGAGATTACTCCATTGAATTTTGGAATTTCACCAGAAATATCTGTTTTAGGCTTTTTTTAAGTCGTTCCGTATTTTTCGTTGAATTTCATACATCTTATTAAAAGTAAATAATTTATTCGCTGATAATTTTCCTTAATAATTCATTACAATTTGGAATGAAATATTAGCTTTATCATCGAATTGGACAAGTAGGATTTATGATTTTCTTATCACGAAGTTTGAGTTGCTGGAGCGAGAGGAGTTAAATGTAAAGGAAATTATGACTACTTGCCCCCGAGCCCTTTTACTTTGCCCTCTTATAAATCTTAAAATATAAACCAACAAAATTTATCACGTAATTTAACTTGGAAAACAGTTTTCCAAGGAAAGCCTAAAAATAAGAGCCGGTTTAGTATTTCCTTGTTATGACTTTACTAATTCATAGTTTTTTTGGGAAGGTAAGATTAAGAGATTAATAGTACCGCTATCTAGCTAAAAAATAGTAGTATTTGATATGATTATTCTAAGCTGTTTGAACGTGAAGAATAGATGTACAAAAATAAATTTGTCTACGGTTAATAGTACATTACTTTAGTGAGTCACCCGTGGTGTAGTGGTTAAGGTGCGTGGCCATAAAATGAATGGACTTTAAACTCCCGAGTTAAATTAGTCATGGGTTCAATCCCAGCACGGACCCCTGGGATTTTTATCAGAGGGATAAGAATTCTGCGTACCTTCAGAAAAGACGTAAAGCCGGTGGTCTTGGGCTTGTGCGTTGTCAGGTACTCGTTAAAGATCCCTTACCCTAAATGAAACTGGGTATAGGCAAAATTTAGGACCTCAGTAGATTCATTAAAATACTATAGTGTGTCTGCCTTGTAGTTTAAAGTGTATGGAGGTTTGGTTTAACAGTTTGGGCACGTGTTGTTCCTAGTTTTCACTAGACTATAAGAGTCAGTGAAAATGTATGATGTCAGTGAAAATGTATGATGTCAGTGAAAATGTATAAAACTGTATGATTGCTTAAAAAAAGCATAAGAGGAAATATAGAAATTCTCGGCTCTTCTGTCTAAATTAGATGAAATATACCTACACTTCAAATTAAAAGGGGTAGAACACTATCTTAGGGAGCTGGTAAAAAGGGCCCATTAACGTGGCCTACTTGCCTGGTAGTTACTACCACTCCCCCCCATATTACTACAAATACATTACTTTAACCTTTGGGCTTTGGGTGAGATCAACACCGGAGGAACCTATAATGAGAAAAACGCATCTTTGCATGTTCTATGAATTTTCAGATTTTTTGCTGAGTCATAAATGACAGTTAATGGTGGCATAAAAAATATTTTCCAAAAAGCACCACTAGAGCTAAAGATTAGTTTTGTCCTAAGTTTTAAATCATAGATAAACAATATTAACATATACAGCTATGTTTTGATAATTAACATAACAAAACATAAAAACCATAGGTTAAAATTTAAGCATGTTCCTTAATAAGGTGAAATCCTTGTTTTTGATTTTTCACAAGTAGAATACTTTTCCTATATACCTACGGTATAAAGGAGGACAAATAAGAAATAATTTACAAGCTTATAGTCGCATAATATATTACGTCTATGGCGTTGTCTAGTAATTATATTACTTAAACAGAATTGATATAAATATATAAATAAATAAATAAACAATTTATTCGCACTTAAACATAATTAACATAACAAACAAACAAAACACAAACATAACATAACAAACAAACATAACATAAACATAACATAATTAAACATACAAAGATAAGTAAAATTTTGTGCTAAGTCGGGGCTAAGCCGTGGTGCCCCGGCAATAAATAAATAAATGGGAAAATACAGGTTTTTATATTATTTAATCTTGGATTACTTATATTCGTGTTTGTAAGTAAAGTACATTGGTTTCTTCTTTTTCCTTTATTCTTTATACCCTTGCATCTATTTCATTATTTCTATTAATTTTCTTTTATTAATTAGTTTTACTATTATTTAATAGATAAAATATTCAATTTTTAATGTTAATTTTTAACACTTACATGCAAATGCGCGTATATAACAAATAAATAATTATCTAATTGTTTATCTTTTAATTATTTAGTTACTAAACTTTTAACTAACTAATGTTTAAATATTAATTAACTTATTAGTTAACTATCACAGCTTAACAGTAAATATATTATTTAAACAGAATTGATATAAATCTTTACTTCAATTTGACAGATAAGAGAAAGCGATCTCAATGCGTAGATCAATAGTTTTTTATAGATGGTGTGCGTTCTCTGTGCTGTATGTTATACATAGTAACATACAGAACATGGAATACATGGTTTTCACTGTCACAGCTTGCCATAGTAATTACATTAGAGAGCTCAGTAGAATGTAGATGGGCTCAGAGGCCTAATAGTTCTCCCAACTAATAGAGTCGTTTTGATTCCTCCTGGGTCTAATTTGATTACGTATCTGATGTTATTAGACAATATAATGGAAACAAGTTGGGTTGAATAGGATTCAAGCGAGTTTTACATTATTTAGGTTTCAGAGACTTTGTACTAAAAATATATATGATTACTTCAGATCTCCTTATTTGATTGGGGCGCCCTCTCCCCCACTCAAATCGGTTAGTTAAAAACCCTTGAAATTTGGAGTTATCGGCCACAAAAGTTTTTTTTGAAAGGATTGAAAGAAATACCTCTATACAATTAAAACTACATTTTTGAGCTCAATAAGTAGAAGAAATACATTTGTTTAACTTTGAAACAATCTTGTTACAATATTATGTAATTCAATAATTTATGCAATAATTCTTATTTCCTATTTCCCAATATGTTTACTAGAATTATAAGTTCACTGGAGAGCCGAGCTCTGTGTAACCAGGTTGTTAAAAAATAGCTTATAATATGTTAAAAAGTATAACATGCAAATATTAATATATATATATATAATATATATATATATATAATATATATATTATATAATATATATATTATAAGTTCCCACACCCACATAAAAAGCCTAATTAGTATCATGATTAGGGACTAAAATACATCGATCCAAGCATTAGCTTAATGCTATCGCAAATTTTGTTAAAATATAATTGAACAATCTAGTTTCAACTAGATTGTAGAGTATATGAGTAACTTCTTATACTCTGGTTGACTTGAGTAAGCTTTGACGTTAAGTGCTTTACGGCAGTAGTTGTTTTATATACAGTTAATTTGAATCTGAGAGTTGATTTGAAGAAGTCCAGCTAGTTTAAAATTGTTTGATGATTAAATGAATCTTAAGAATATGTATGATGTATTTAATGAGAGACGAAACAATTAATTAAGCATAATCTCTCCCATGCCGCAGGACTTGGTTCTCTTTTGTTTAGTATTATTGTTTAGAAATAATTTTCGTTTATGCCGACATTGTTCCCACAAGATTATCTGTTGACTATAAACGTATTGCAATACACGACATTTCTTTTAGAGATGCAATTTGGTGTGCACTGTAGAAGAAAATTGTTTCTCTTTTATTTAGGCAATAATTATTTACCCTCGACTACGACTCCAGAACTGATATCTTTTATTACCCTAAATTTAGCCTCGGTGCTATCTCTCTTACTCTACGCATATCTAGTTAGTTCGCCTAGAATGAAGTTTATAATAATTAACATTATCTCAAAGAAAATACCAATTGCCTATACTAATTGGCGAGGAAGCAATTATTTTTAACCACCTTCATGTTCTTTACTTTACCTACCTATTCCCTTTCATGTTTTCATTCAACTTACCACAAAAAGGGCAAATATGATTGGAAAATATACCTCAAAGAAATATGAAAATAATTTTCCCGAGTACATCTATTTTTAGAGTCCATTAGTGGGTTGTCTAGTCTAAATTACTGTTGTGATCAAGCCTGCCGCCCTCGATAACTTTCTCCGAGTTTTGTTAGCATTTCCAATCTACAGCAGAGTGGCCGACCCCTCCCATTTCTAAATATTAGAATGGGGAAAATCAATTTCTTGTTCTAGACTTCGTTAAGAAGCTTATTTCAAGCTGCTTATAACTCTACAATATTTCGCTATTATTAAGCCTATTATGCAAATCTGTTTCTCTTCCTCATTATAACACCTTGTATTGCCTATTAAAAGGTCAATTTGTTACTCCCTCCTGAATGCTCAATAACAAACCATTTATCATCTTTTAATCCTAGTTAAAACAGCTCTTTGCAAAATTATCCCTGTGTAATTCCTGTATTGCCTTGTCGAGTATTTAAGCCAATAATATAATGCCTGCCATAGACAGATTCCAATTTTTAATTGGAATCTGTATTAAATGTATGCAAGGGATCTGATGTCTGTCTAAACATATAATAAAATCACTATAAAATGAATTGTACTTTTAATTATTACGATACAAGATTAAAATTGCGTAGGCTTCCGTGGTTATTGTCATGAAGATTTAGGTCTTGCGGTGTTGACCGCGACAATGTAGATGAAGAATCCGACGTTTCGCTTCCACTGTGGGAGGCATCTTCAGGGGTGTAGGACATCAAGGATAGAAACACAATTTTCTACAAAACTGAACTCAACTTCATTAGACTAGATAACCCCTTTTATTCAATTTTCATAGTTCAGTTTTGTAGAGCATTGTGTTTTTATCCATGATGTCCAACATCCCTGAAGATGCCTTTCACAGTGAAAGTGAAACGTCGGATCTAAATTGAACGGTCTGAATCTAAATTGAAACATCTAAATTGACGCGGTCAACACCGCAAGACTTAAATCTTCAAGATTAAAATTCTTTATGACTATTTTGTAAAACCTTTATGCTCCGTCTAAAGGTAAAGAGAAATACTCTATAAAACTATATTTTAACTCTATTTGGCTAAAGTATCGATATTTATCAAAACTTCTTTTGACTAGATAACCCCTTTTGTTCAATTTTCATAAATTAAAACATATTTCACCCTATACTTTACACAATTATTAAATGACAAAGAGAAAGAAACAAAAGAACTAAGAGTCACATAAAGTAAGGAATCCTTGAGGCTAAACAATTTGTGAAGCTGTCGATTGTCTTATCAAGAAATGGCATTTAAAGTTTTATCAAATTTATGGAATGACTTGTGTACGGTATAGAGTTGAAATTCGGTACAAGTTTATACCTTGACGTAATAAATAAGTGTAAAAAGTTTCGTTTCAATACGACAGGTATATCTATGGTTTTTGTTGGATTATAAAAGTTAAGCAGCATCGAGCGTGGTCAGTGCTGTATGAGTAACCGATGAGATTAAAACGGGTGTATTTATTATCTCAAGACGAATGAAGCGAGTTTTTTGCTGTATAAATTTAACGACTTGTACATTCTGAGGACGAGATAAGTTAGTCAGAAGCTGGGAGGATTAGCGTTGCGAATTCGAAGTAATGAGGAAAAGTTGTTTGTTGAAAAATTTGTTTTCTGTTTAGTGTAACTCTGTTAAGCCGTTTGACTTTTACCGTGAAAACAAGAAAAGTACAACCATCTCTTATTCCGTTAATAATATGGTAGCCTAATTCGTGTTTAATTTTTTTTTAATCCGTAGGTACTCAAACGTAGCTAACTAACAGGACACATGAGCATAAGCTTCATAAGAATCTTTTATTTTACTATACTTTTCCTATCATAAATAAATCTTACAAAAAGTGGTTACAATAAAGTACCCCATACTTTAGATCTTAAAAAATAACTTCGCTGGATAGGGCTATTAATCTTAACAATGACTTAAGAAAATAAAATCGGGTACGGGGTACCTCTGATCTTTTCCTCATCACATCGCATATGCACTGACGCTCATCCTTCCTGCTTCAGATTCGCTTCGCTCTTCCTCAGAATATACAATTTATACAATCCGCCAAATTTAAACTCGTCCTCAGATAGTAAATGCATCCGTTTCATTCCCAGCGGTCATCCATATAGCACTGACCACGCTCAATGCTACCCAACTTTTATGATCCAACAAAAATCATGTATATTTTTGTTGCATTAAACCGAAACTTTGTGTACTTATTTATTAAGTAAAGGTATACTCTTGTACTATATTGTAACTCAATTGAATAATTTCCTGATTTTTTACAATTTTTTTAAAAAACTTGCATAAGTCATTCCATAAAAATTAAAATAATTCTGATAATGAGATGAAACTTGGCACATACATTAGTCTTATGCATAATTTTTCCGCGTTTTTTGATATTCCAAAAGTTTCGCTGTGTCATTACTGCGGGTTAGTGACGTCATAAAAAATATTTTCCAAATAAGCACAACTACAGCGGTAGATAGATTTTTCTATTAAGTTTCAATTCTCTTGCATAAATACACTAGGAGCTACGATGATAACACACACACACACAAATACAGACAGACAACTTTGAGAAAACCACTTAGAGGGCCTTTAAAACACCTGAATCGGATAACTCCGATTTACCCGGTTTCGGATTTTTTGCAAACACAATACTTTTTCCTGGTACAATTGAGGAAAAGTAAAAAAGATCAAGAGCCTGTCCTTAAATATTTTTTTTTATTTACAATCATCGCAAAGCGCATTCGAGCGCTTTCTCCTTTGTCTTTTTTTTAAATATTATCTTTCTTCATTGATTTGTGTTCACGGTAATTTAATTGTTTAATTATTCTACTCAATTTATATTAATTATCTTCCTACCTGTCTTTTATTTATTTTGTTTTTATTATTTTTTTTGTTATCTTTAAATGTTTTGAATTTTGTATTTTATAATTTTGGTCAGGATGATGGTCTTGATAGGTCAAAAGCGCTTTGTGTCATTTCTACATAAACAGAGAAAAACTATTTATCTTTCTTTTCTTTAAATGATCTCCATTTATGCTCATAGTGGAACTTAAAAAAAACTTTTTGTGGTGCGTATAAATTTGACTGGCTGCTTCGGCTAGTTTTGGCTCAGTTTCAGAGAAAAGCACCTAAATTACAACCAGGATTTTATTACAACTCCAAATTATTCTTTTCAAACTTAATCTTAAATAACACACATATTTTTTATTTCACTTTATGAAATGAAATAAAATTGGTTTTAAACCCATCGTGTATAATATGGTAATGAATTCTTTAGAAGTAAATAGAATTTTATTACAGAATAGATTTACTCTTTCATTAAACATACCTTATCTGTTTGGCAGAATTTCATATGGCAAAAAAAAGTTTTTATACGTTATAAACTCCTATATTTTTCCAATGTATTTTCCGTATATTTTTACTGGTTATTATAACTAAATGGACAGGAAATATTCCAATAATGATAACACTTATTTTATTTTTTATTTTATCTTTTATTTAAAAGGAAATGAACGCAGAACCATACAATGGGACAAATAACTTTTTCTATTTTTTTTTCTCTGTATACTTATTTAAATTTATTTTGATATTTATATTTTTATAGCATATATTTTATATATAACGTATATGTGCATAATAACATTACCTTATTATTTGGCAGACATTCAACTGAAATAGAAACCTTTTTTACGTATAAAAATACGTATGAGCCATATACATACATACATATTATATGCATAAATAAATAAATAAATATATATATATTATATATATATATATATATATATATATATAATATATATATATATATAGAGGAGGCATAGCCTATCTTAATAATTTAGAGGCCTGAAACGTGTTCTTTTGGCGGAATAACGGCCTCTACTACTTATGTGACGTCAGACGTAAGAATACCGTCGTGTTGTACAATATTCACTAGAGCAACACTCATAAGAGTTTATTCTATACTGTCAACAAGATAATACTGACAGCTGTAGTCATCACGTTCCTTAGGAATTTTATTACCTGGAACATGGAATTGTTTTGTTTCAGTCTTCTTTACATTCTATTGAACTGCAAGTAACTGTTGTCCTTACGATATTTCTAACTAAAACTCCCATCTGTACTCAAACGACCCAACCTTTAGAAAGTTCCGTTTCACCCCACTCTCTCACCCATTCCCCTCTTCTCTACTTTAAATGCTTATTTCGACTATTTAAAATTAATTTAATTATTTTTTACAGCTTAATATATTTTTTTAATCACATTTAATCATTTTATGAGCAACCTTTTTTTTTTGTTGAAAAAGGCAAATACTCTGTTTAACCAATAGGGCCCCTCAAGTAATAATATCTGTATAATTTGTATTGTAACACTGACTTGGTTTTCAAGATATAACGTAGATATATAACATGGTAACGTTATATATCCAAACTACATACTTATAAGACTATTATGTAATCAGCTGACTAGAGAAAACATTTTTTTCGTGAAGCTAAAGAGAAATGTAAATATAAACTTAATCTTTGTATAGCTTCATTTTATTTTTTTAAACTTCTTATTATATTTTTTCAGCGAAATATTAACGACCTCTGCGCCTGAATTATTTTGAAGTTATGAACTTAAATACTGTAAAAAAGACGATAGCAAATTAGAGCCGGTTTATTGGTGTTATATAAAAGGGGAGGGGGTGTGGGAGCGGTGGTTCTATAAACCTTTTAATAATTTTGTTTTGCTTTTCTTCGTCGTGAGGGGAAAGCATTGCATTAGTAAGAAAAAAATGTTTTCTTAATAGTTATACTTAATAAAAGAGGTTCCTAAGGATATTTTGGTGTTTTCTGAATAGAAAAGGACCTCAACCACATCCGTGGCTAGTACACCTCTCGCGCGAGGTATAAGAATTAGATGTGGACATTCCTTTTTAAGATTCTTTACCTCAAATGGTTGATCCAATTTAAAGGAAAACTTGGCACAAAAATCAAGTCTTATGAGAGCAGGAACTGATTAGATTTTGATGTTACAATTACGGCGTGCCATAAATGCGTCACTTTAAACATGGGCTTAGCCAGGGGGGAAGTGGGGGGGGGGGGGGGGCAGGCTCCCCCTAGCCGAGCAGGCTTGTTCCAAAAATTATATAAAACTATGGTTCAGGCAAAAAAAAAACATTTTTTAAATACCTTTATAAAATAATTTTAATTTTATAAAAATAATTGATTAATTATAAATTTTAATTTAATAATTATAATTATTTAATTATAATTTAATAATCAAAATCAATATCTTGTATGCATAATAATCCTACAAATAATCCTACAAATAATCCATTTTTCAATTCTAACAAAAGGAGATAAAGGCAAGTATGGACCTATGCAGTAATAATTTATGAATAAAGATTTTCACTTTCAAAGCCTCTGCAAAATTTATTGCTAAAAGGATAAATCGATTATTCGGAAAGTTTTATTTATTTACAGGTTTAACTTTTAATCTACCACGGGGGATTCAATTGTTTCGCTTCATTTTTAATATTTATTTTTCAGTTAGAGAGCATAATTCTTGTGGTTCTCTTTTACAAATAAAATTCCAGTTATTTTACGCCCAGGTTGCTCGTCGTAGAATGGTGAAAGAAGGCAAAAGAAGAGTGAGCGAAACTTATGGCTTCCAGAACTAGAAAGCTCAGTCTGGCAGTAGGGCACGTGTTTATTCTAGTTATAGCTATTAGAGCTAAAGTCCCGGCTCTTCTCTAGATTAGTCGCAAAATGCCTGCACTAGAACGAACTTTCAATTTGTAAGACAGTTGACAAAATGTGTCCAACAACGTAGCCTATTTGCTTGTGATATATATATATATATATATATATATATATATATATAATATATATATATAATATTGAATTACTTAAATTACTTAAATTATTGAATCATTAACTATTATTAATATTATCTTTGGGTTTAATGACGCATTAAATGCTTTAATTATTAATTTGCATTAATTATATCAAATTTTAAATTATTTAAAACATTTAACTTATTATTTAGAAACATTATTATAATAAACTGTTGTATTTTTAATTATAATTTTTTTAATTGAAATAACATGCAACATATAGCGTGTTGAACATGACAGTCGTAATGTTACATGTTATGGTGAAAAAAAATATTATAATAATATGTAGGGCTGAAAAGGCATTTCGAGAGATTTCCCCTACCACATCTTCTAGAGAGCTTTATCCCACGGCTCCCTTCTCAACATAATGCTATTCAAGAGATATGCCATGTTGGTTTATGTTAAAAAACATGTTATACATGTCTTGATGATATCATGTTGCTTTTGAATACATGAATATGTTGGCTCAAGGAACTATTTATAGATTTCATAATATTCCATTAGATTGATATCCTACGATTTTAATAATTCTATTTTGATCTATTTGATGAAAACAAAAATTTTTCTACCCTGATTATGTTTACAGAAAATATTAATGTATTTTCCAAAAAATAATAATAAAAAAACAGATACGGGATACCTCGGAACTTTTTCTCATCTTATCGGATTTGCTACGTTCATATTCACTACATCGTATTTACTACGCTTATCTTCACTTTATCGGACTCACCAAAATTATATTGTAGTGCATCGTCGGACTCGATTCCTCAAGCAATAATTTTATCCCTTTATTCTTTAGCTGTCACCCATCCAGTTACTGTCCTCGCTCGATGCTAAATAACGTTAGTGATCCAACAAAAAATCGGATACAGGGTACCCTTGGTACTTTTTTTCACAACTTTGGAAACTTTTATAACTTTTTATTTTTCCTAAATAAATAAACCATATATTAGGTTCTTAATTTAACAAGACCTAATCGGCCGAAAGCTGTGGTTAAAGATTATCTTGAGATTTTACAAAAGATTGTTAGTTCTTATTTTTATTATGTAAATATATATAGAATTTATTTAAGACAAAAAATTATAATTTAATACTAAAATTGCAATGCAGTATTTTATGGCGTGAAATAATATTAAAATCTTAATAAGGAATTCCAGTCATTACCTACTAATGTATACATATTTTTCAAATATACTTCACCTTAGACTATGTATATATAATATATATATATATATATATATATATATATATATATATATATAATATCATCTATCATATATACACTTATAAAGTACCATGAATAAATAACAAGTAACAATAACATATTTAAATAGGTAAGCAATATTAATATTTCCATGCAATAAATATGTTTCTTAATAGTAGCTTTAGATTAGTTTAATCTACAAATGAAAGACTAAATAACAAATATATTCATCACTTTTCCATATGTTTATACACATCTATAATAGTAAAACAGTTGATAAATTAAAAAAGTTGATCACACTTCTTTCTATTAATTAGTAAGATGAAAATCGACACTTATTATTTTTAATATTTTTCTAGATTATATTAATTTACTTGATTTAATGACTATTAATTCCTAAATAAACAGGTAAACTACTTCATTTATAATAATTTTAATTCTAAATTTTTATTTTTCCTACTTATACTTAATTTACTCTACTTGTACTCTTAATTATTATTTTTAGTTTGCTCTAAAAACTTTATGTTGCATAAAAACCGAATCGCTTGGTTTTATTGGTTAATTGAATTAAACGCGTAGGGTTTCTCTTTACATGGATTAGACACCTTAAAAATTCAGCTAAGCAACTTCACAGAGACAACCAAGCAGCGTTAAAATCAATTCAAATTTATGCCTATTTAGTCGGAAGTTTCTTTAAAATCTATTTCAGAGGCATTTTGTCATATAAAATATAAGTTTTGGGGATGCTTATATATATATTATATATACATTTCTATATATATATATATATATATATATATATATAATATATATATATATATATATATATATATATATATTATATAATATATATATAGATATTATTATTAATATATATAATATATGTATATATATTATATTTTTTTTTTCAACATTTATTTATTTATAGATAAGTTTTACAATATTAATTAAGTACAAAAATATAAATAACATGACATAAAAACAAAATTAACATGTATTAATAGTAACTTGTTAACTAAAATATTACCCTCCATCTTAGGAAAAGCCCTGTGCTGATGGAGGGAACCAGTAACTTCCTGGTCATCATTACTGCTTTTATAATTACTATTTAATAAATCAATGTAAAATAATTTAATAAAAATTTCTGTGAAAAAAAGAACAAATAAATAAATAAAATAATTACTATGACTATAATAAATTTCATCTCATGTGATACTTTTTATTTGACTTATATACTTATTTACTTATATAATTTTTGTTTTTATACAATTTATTAATTAATTTTATATTTTAGAAAGTTATATTTTTTGGTGTTTTTATTTTAAATATCTTATTTATTTTTATTATGATCATATATATATATATACACATATACACATACATACACACATATACACATATATACATACATGTAAACATACATATATACATATACACACATATACATATATACATATAACACACATACACACACCTACACATATATACATACATATAATACATACATACATATACATATACACACATATACATACACACATATACATATTTATCTCTAACTAAACTATTAAATTAAAAATTCTGTTATATTTATTTATATATTTTTTTACAACATTTTTCAGAGGTTTGACAGTTAATCCTATTTACTAAACTTTATCTGTTTAGTATAACAGATAAAGTTTAGATTTTTTTAATTCTTGTATATTGAAACAAAATGAAAAATAGCTTGATAAATAATTATTCGTTGTCCTGTTGCTTATTAAAAAGTCTTTCAGTTTGGTTTATAGTTCTTGAGAGTTATATATATATATATATATATATATATATATATATATATATATATATATATATATATATATATATATATTATATATATAATATATATATATATATATATATATATATATATATATAATATAATATATATATATATATATATATATATATATATATATATATATATATTATATATATATATATATATATAATATATATATATATATATATATACTATATAAGTGTTCAGATAAAACTCAATCGAATGAAACCGGTCCGGAATTATGTCCGGGTCGAAAAAACGGGAATTGTAAATAAAATGAAATTAAAAAGAGTTGTCCACTAATGATGTATATATGACATAACCAGTTTTCAATCTTAACAGAACATCATCAGAGCCGGCGAGCAGCGAAGAAAAGAGTCAGGAGACAGCGGTTAATGTTTTGTCTAGAGGTGATGATTACTAACTGTGACTGATTACAAACTCAGCTACAAACCTCTAGACGATACTGTAACCTTAATTATCTCTAAAGTTTTTCTTCGCTGATTATTAGTGGAGAGACACCGTTTTATTTCATTACTTGATACTCCATAACTAATTTTTCCTTATTTAAAATACTAAAGGTTCTTAAAAGGGGAAAATTAATTAAGGTGACAATGCTTCTGTTCCTCAACTGTAATTAACTCTAGTAAAACCAGTTGGTACCAAAAACCTAAAATAACCAGTTAAAATTACCAGAATTGGCAGGAAAATCTAAAATCAGCCAAAAACGGGATGGGACATAATTTTGTTTTAGGGAAATCATTATTTTAATATAAATTCGAGTCCAATATAGATGTAAATGTCAAAATAATATTACGAGCATTAAGTAACACTCTGCGTAGGCTGGTCTGAAAGCTTGGCGTATCTCCATTGAAATTACGCTTGTGTTTCCTGAAGGTTTTCAGTTTAGGTATATCTTGCTTAAATGCAATGTTCGTGATTCGTTAACTAGAGTAGTAGTGTTATTACTGGTTACTCAATGTTTTCCCAATTTCCCAAGGAAATGTGCTTAAACATTTGAAAATTAAGATAATCTGTATTCTTAATTAGTACGATTAATGCTGTGGATTTTTAATTTTTGAATAATAACTATAGTTTTGTTTAATATGTAGTATAAATATGCGCATTTCTTTTCGAAAATTCTGAAACAATATAGTAACAAGTGGTAATGCAGCCGCTTTAGGTTATCAGGGTTACAAACTGTAGAACAAGGAGGCACGCATTTTAGAGGAAATTCGACGGGTTTGTGAACCTCTGCGCCAGCATTGTATAATTGTGCATGGACAGTGGCGTAGCCAGAATTTAATTTCGGGGGGGGCTGAATGTTAAAAATTATATGTATATATATATATATATATATATATAATATATATATATATATATATATATATATATATATACCGTTAAAATATAGACAGATTACAATTTATACATTGTTTTTTTTATTTATTATTAATAATAATATTATTTTATATTAAATAAATAAATAAATTGTTTCTGGTTAAGTATATAATCAATAAAATACACATAGTTATAAAACACAAACTATATTTTGCACAAAATGTATTAAATTTTTTTATAACGTAAAATTAATAAAACATTTAATTTTTATTATAATATTATATTAAGTAAATTTTGAAATAGTCCGCGACATCAGGGGTACTTGTCATTTACCGGATTGTACAAACCAGAGACTATATATACTTAAACAGTAAGACTGTCGACCCCATGGTGGGAAAATTTGGATTCCGATCGACGCTAGCGCCGCGGCAAACCTACTTTTCAACTAAGTAGGTGTGGTTTAATTTTTTTGCTCTTTGCCTACGTTCCATTTGAAATTAACTTTATAAGTCATATATTTATAGTCCAAGAGCCAGACGCAAAAAACGTGACCGTTCTAGCCCCAAAGGTTTAACCCACTAGATCGACTTATTCTGGCTCTCTGATAATGAATCAGGTGGTCTGCCGTTTCAGATAAAGGAATTTTAGCCCCGGGGCCCTTTTAAAATCCGTAAAATTACCTCAAATTCTGTTTTCGCCCAATTGATTTTATCCAAAAATTTAAAGGGTTGTTTTTTAAAGTTTATTAAATATGTGATAAATCCATTTTTAACCATCAAAATCGGTCCAGTAAAACCGGAGATACAAATGTTGAAAGATTACCGAAAAAACATCTAATAAGCATACATTTTTGTCCAAAAACGTACAAAAACCTTAAATGTCATGTTTTTCCATATGAACATGTTTAGGAATTAGGCAGACTTAAAAATTATGCATATTCTGTTAAGCTACAGGTAATATAGATTTGTTCTAGAGAAAAAAATCAGTACAGCTCTAATATGTGATGACTTAATGACCGACATATAATGCTGAAAAAAGTGTATTTTTCTACAAATTAAGTTTTTACCTATCTTTCAGCATTATATGTCGGTCATTAAGTCATCACATATTAGAGCTGTGCTGACTTCTTTCTCTAGAACAACTCCATATTACCTGCAGTTTAACAAAATATGCATGATTTTTAAGTCTGCCTAATTCTTAAACATGTTAATATGGGAAAACATGACATTTTAAGATTTTTATGCGTTTTTGGACAAAATTGTATGCTTTTTAGTTGTTTTTTCGGTAATCTTTCAACATTTGTATCTCCGGTTTTACTGGACCGATTTTAATGGTTAAAAAATGGATTTATCATGTTAACCGGCTTTCGTGTTATCAGTGGTATTAAATTGTGTGTAATACCTGCTCCTTCTATGTATAGTATTATTCTAAGCACAGGTCACACAGTTATTACTCAAAGACCTAACTGACCGTTATGTCGTAATTGGAACTTCGAGATATATTTCGGACAAGCCTACTTTACTTTGTATTGTTCACTGTTTTCAAATTATTTGTATATCTTTCTATTTTATATAATGTATTTGATATATTATGATGTTTATATTATAAGTTTATTGTTAAAATATATGTTTTAATTTATTATTTTATATATTTTTATAGCTTTTTTCACACATTTATTGCGGGTTTAGGTTATGTAAAATTTCGGGGGGGGCTGAAGCCCCCTCAGCCCCCCCCTGGCTACGCCACTGTGCATGGAGATATTACTATAGAGGGGCCCTATAGATTAAATTTTAAAACATTGATAATGTAACCTGACCACCTTACCTTACAAATATAATCAACTATTCAGAACAAAATTACTATAACTTATAATAGTAAAACGTTAAAAATACAAATCAAAACACAAAAAAAAATGTGCGACAAACCTAAATAAATTTATTAATTAATTATAACCTTAACTCACTCTTAAGGGAAGTTTCAATGAGGTTACACAGAGCCCCTGAGAGCCCCAAAAAGATGTTTCAGGTTTCTCAATGTATTTAGATTGGCTATTCCCCTCTAGTATATATCTTTATATATTATTTGTGTATGTACTGTATAGGCTTTTACTGAAGTTGTGGAAGGTCTGCTGATCTTGGGTTTGGCGTATCGACGTTTAGGCTGTAAAACCTACGTATTAGGCAGTAGCCTAAATATCTTCATTATAAGAGCTAAATAAGCTAAGAGCTGTTGTAACTCGAATTCACTAACTTTGTCAATTAAACTCTTAGACTTAGTGATTCAATCAAAGACTTGTTGATGTTAAACTAATTTGTTTCGATGACTAGTTAACTTTTCTGGAAACTTAGCTTTTCAGATTTCTCTCTCTTGCTAAGTTTGCTTTGCAGGAGTATAAGAGAGTTGCTTTAATTTTAGTACTTTTTATCATCTGACTGAAATAACTGCTGATAAATATTAGAATAGAAGATCGCTTATTTGATTCCCCATAAAAATATTGTTCACACCCCCCCCCCATAAAAATATTGTCGACACCCCCCCCCCTCAAAAAAATACTCTCCTTATCGTAAGGTTACAAATATATCGATATTTGTTACAAATATTGTTATAACAGTCCTCTATTTTCCTGAAAACGCTGGCCTCACGATTTTGGCTTTATTCTCTCCAATTGTTCTAAAAACTCCTTTCACTTTAGTTTTTTACTCGTTGAGTTTTTTATGGCGTCAAGAGTGATTTTGTATTTTAAAATTTTAAATTAAGTATAAGGAACATAAAAGTCTACCTATTAAAAAAATGAAATAAAGATCTATATAGACATTATATAAACATCGGAAATATTATTCCTATAATTTAGACTAAAAAGAATCCAATATAATATTTTTCTTTCTATCTTTCCTTTAGTCGCGTCTTTTATTATTTATACTTTTCCTGATAAAAACTTCCTGACAATTTGTGATTGGATAGAAAGCAAAAACTCCAGTGAGCATGATTGGACAAAAAATAGAAGGAAATCCTCGGCGGATATTGGTTTATCATTAATTCCACCATTATGAAACATTTCTTTTTCAGAGATTATATTTTTTACCCTTACAGCTTTTCCGAAAAAGGGGGATGAGAATTATTCCCAATAATATTTTTTCCGAGAGTGGTTCCGGTATCTGAAAAATCTACTTTTTGAATTCATCTTATCCTAAAAAAATATTAGGATCAATTTTGTAGTCATTATTTTTGTGAATAATAAATTTTCAGGAAAGCGTAATTTTTGTTTGTTGGAATAATTTCGGAGTAATATAAGTACGAAAACTCTACCGGTGATTCTGCTTGTAAAATATTCATGAATTTGCCAAATCGATTTCTAGTAGCCAAGTAATTCCTAATCTCTGAGCCAGTTTATTTTTATAATCCAATTAACTTTTTTGTTGCTTATTGTACCAATTTAATTTTCAACGATTATCGCTTCGTAGTTTAAAATAAAATCAAATAAGCATAAATATTTAGTTAAGTTTTAGAGTGCTTTTGGTCTATATTGAAGAGTTTTATATTTAAAAAAAAATCCGATATTATATTAAAAATATCCGATAGAATACTCGTCGGAATATTATGGCAAATTTGACAAAATCTGGGGCCATGACTTCTAATGGCCGGGTAACCGTGAATTCATTACACAGTACTATTAAATGAAGTGACATTATTTGTACTGATGATAGGACATCTCCCAAAAATATGGTCAACAGTTTGAGAAGACAGATTGTTACATAAATCGCAGGTTAAATTTGTGAAGATAAGAATAAAATTTGCCATGACCAGTCAAAGATTTGTGTCAATTTTCAACTGTTTTCCATGTAATGCATTTTTAAACTTAGACGCTTCTCGACATATGGCATAAAGTCTCTAGTTAAATGACCTGTGATAGATATCAGCCAGGCATCTTGCCAACGAGAGATGATTCCTTTGTACACTAAAAGGTTTACTGTTGACGATGACAAGCAATCTTAGTGACGATCTTCTTGGGTATGCGAGGCGTTCTTAGCAAATCTGTCAGCGTGCTTGTTTCTCTCGATGCCAATATGGGCCTTGAATGAGAGTTGAAAGAGACCTGAACAAAACATCCAAAACTCTTTGTTTGGTTCGGTTGGTTTCTATTCAACGAAGATTTTAGCATTATTTAAAGAGCCGAGAGTAATTTTACTATCTGTTTTTACACAAATTGTTTCACACGGTGCACATTCAGCTCTGTCTAAACTAGAGCTTTCAGGATAACCCATTGTTCGACTATTGTTCGGCTACTTCCATTTAGCAGGTCATTGCTCAAATAGTTAAGCCGAAGCATTGTTTGTGTATATGTGTGTCTGTTATCACCGTAGCTCTCAGTGTATTGATCTTTTGTATCATCACTCTTCCTCATTTATACCGTGTAGGCGTAGGCTATCGTGTTTGACACCGTGTAGGAACCGGGATTCAATATGAATCATCCATTTCATGATTTTTCGAGACTTCCTGAATAGATACTATTCAATAATTAATACCGTCCTGAATAGTACTGAATAGCATCGAATGAGGACAGTGACTAGATGGGTGACCGGAGAGAATAAAAAGAATGTATTTATAATCTGAGGATGAGCGAAGTGAGACTAAGAACGTGTTACAATATAAATTTGGATATTTTAATATCCTGAGAACGCGTAAAACGAGTTCCAAGTTGGGAGGAAAAGCGTAGTGAATCTGATGAGATGAGGAAGAGTTCCGAGGTACCCCGCACCCGATTTGTTTTGTTGGATTAATATGGTAATTTATAAAAATTATATTTAAGTCTCACTTAGTGAATTTAACCAAGTTTTGCTAATTAATGAACAAAGAGAGATTTTTAATTTGAAACATGAAACGAGTTAGAATTTATAGCTCTTTCCTTATTTGTAAGGTTTAGAGATAGTATCTTCGAAACCAAAGTTAATTTAAAAATTACATTAATAATTTAACGATGTCGAACAAAATAACGATTATAAAAAAAAAGTTTATCACATAGTTTCCACCAGCAGATAATAAATTTTAAAAAGTTGAAAAAATAAATTTTCTTTTGATTAAAAATATAAGAAAGGGGCTGAGAAGTTTTATGAGGGGTTCGTTCCGAGACATCAGTGCGACCAAGTTTACAAGGAATTTGGAAGGAGGTAAAGTTAGAGAGGCGAATCTTGGATGAAGAATCTGAGACTAATGCTAGAGGAAAAAACAAATTGGAGTTTAGCTGAAGATGTCTAAGTCTCTGCACACAGATGAAATGATCAAACTCGCTTTCAAAACTTGCTTATTCATCAAAAGTTTTTTAACTTAATTTTTCTTGTATTTTCCTTTTTTATATTTTCTGTCCTACATATTTCAACTAAACTTTTAAATGCAATTCTTCTTTTGTTTCATTCATACATTAATATTTTTCTTTCTTCTTGTGATTTGAGGCACGGGACATGTTGATTTAACATATATTATGCATTCTTTTACTGCAAAGTTTCCACCTTTATTTATTTGACTGCAAAGTTTCCACCTGTTTATTTATTAGGAATTTTTACCTGCAAAGTTCCACCTTTATTGACAAATCTTTTTACCTGCAAAGTTTCCACCTGTTATTTATTAGGTGATTTTTTAACTGCAAAGTTTCCACCTGTTATTTATTAGGTGATTTTTTAACTGCAAAGTTTCCACCCCTGCAAAGTTTCCACCTGTTATACATCAGACAAATCTTTTACCTGCAAAGTTTCTACCTGTTATTTATTAGGTGATTTTTTTACCTGCAAAGTTTCTACCTGTTATTTATTAGGTAAATCTTATACCTATTAAGTTCCACGTATTATTCATCTCAGTTTTCCAGTCAGGTCATTACATTACGAAGGCTATTAAATAATTTTTTTTGAGGTAGTACGTAATGAGCACTTTATTGGACCGTTTTAGGATGAGAAGCCAATCATTATTGTTATAGGAGGTTTATTTAGTACTTTTCACCTCCGAGGACAATAATGAATGTAAAAAAAACTCCTAGGACGTAAAGTAATTCATATATGCCACATTACTGTAATGTAGCGTGTTCAAAAAACAATCTGTGTAAAACCCTCATGAGATTTCTTTAAAAACGTTCATTTTGTTCATAGAGAAGAGATTAAAATGATTTTGTTTCTGTTTTGTTCGTAGACTTTTTTTTTTTCGTTTTTAAAAGGTTTTTAACTAATTGACAATTTTTGTATGTTTATTTGTAAAGCTTTTACATTTTTGAGTAAAAGTGTGAAGCTATGGATGAATTCAATGACGACAATGATATGGAGTTAATTGGACGTTTGTTTTTTTTCAATTAAGTATATAGTGCTGTTTATTTAATGAGTGCTACCTCAAAAAAAATAGTGTATGCCATCCGGCTGAGAATGTCTTTATGTCTTGGCAATTTTTCCCGACTCGCTTCGCTCGTCGGTAAATCTAATTGCCGTGACATAAAGACACACTTCTCAGCCTTATGGCATAAATAACTATTGTTTGTGATTCACTTTGAACAAAAATTCACGTGTACCATTGTCATTAATATTTAATCATCAGATTTAAATGGATCAGCATCATCATCAGGAAAGAGTATCAGAAGTAAAAATGAAAACTTAACCATTTATATTCTTGTCTGCTTAAAGATGAATATAGTAAAATGTATTTCCTATTTTAAAAATTGTTTAAAAGAATATTTGTTTAAGGCCAGCACGGTACCTTTAAATTGATTTTGAATAAATTTTACACATAATATATTCAACGATCAGATGGTTTGATTTTTTATGAATTTTAAAAATAATAGCAAATAAACTATTTGAATTCAATAACTGTGAAAAAGGATATCTTTTTAGAGGATGGATCAGACGAGTAGGTCAGTATGTTTGAGTTCACCAAGGTGACAAATGAAATAAAGTAAAACTAAGAAAACTGTTGATCAAAGTTCCCGATTGATTAATCAATCTTTCCCATGTTAGAATAGACCATAGTAATTTAGAAAGGAGCCCTTAGTGATAATACAGAAGTTAGGTATTAATATATCCCTAACTACACTCTTAATTACGTTCGCACAAAACTTTATGTTTATTTATTGTCTTAAAAAACGGTGCGCTGCCCCTGAGGCTGTTTTATAGGTTTTCTTGCTGAATCTAAGCCTCAAAACTGTTAGCTGCCTCTAAGACTGATGTACAGGTTTCCTTGCTGAATCTAAGCCTTAAAGCTTTTAACTGCCCCTGAGGCTGTTTTACAGGTTTCCTTGCTGAATCTAAGCCTCAAACTGTTAGCTGCCACTGAGGTTGTTCTACAGGTTTCCTTGCTGAATCTAAGCCTCAAAGCTTTTAGCTGCCACAGAGGCTGTTCTACAGGTTTCCTTGCTGAATCTAAGCTTCAAACTGTTAGCTGCCACTGAGGCTGTTCTACAGGTTTCCTTGCTGAATCTAAGCCTCAAAGTTCTTAGCTGCCACTGAGGCTGTTCTGCAGGATTTCCTTTCTAAATCTAAGCCTCAAAGTTGTTTGATGGCACTGAGGCTGTTTTGCATGGTTTCTTTGCAAAATGTAAGCCTCAAAACTGTTAGCTGCCACTGAGACTATTTCGCAGGGTTTCCTGATGAATAGAAAGCCTCGAAAATGGAAGAACTGAACCAATTTTTTATTCTTATAAAAAGTTATATTAGAAGCTTTTTTTAAAAAAAAAAAATAAGGTTGTAATTTTAACAAATTACTATGTTTCATTCAATAAGTTTTATTTTTTTAATGCTTTATAGAGTGTAAAATATTGGAGAAGACTTTATACACTGATGCCTTCTAAAACTACATAATTATGCATTCAAATGAATAGCCCAGAGCTACTCTACTGTGCTTGAATTTCCATGAAAACAAATTTAAACACGAAAATTATAATTTACGTTTTATATCATAATTGAATGATTAACATAACGATTTAATTGAAATCGTGTTTTAGTTATAAAATAACTTCATTTAAATTTAAGAGAATTTTTAGTATAAATTTAAAATTAATAATGTAATGTATTATTAATACGCCCTATGAGCTGATACAATTTTTTGTTAAACTAACATATTAACAAAACTTATTAATTATTTATAATAAATTTATCATTAATGTTAATGTATGCCTACACGGGGGGCTTAAAACTTCAATAATTACTGTATTACTGATAAAATAATCATTTATTTTTAACTAATACAAAATTATTAACACAATTCTAAAAAAAATTAATGAAGCCAGGAATAATCAAGTTAAGCGTCAAGGACATTCAAGATATTGCTTGAAGTTTGACAACTGCTTACCAAAGAATGTAATGGGTACAGAATGTCGAAAGATTTAGAATAGTGTCAGACAGGAGGTGGGAATGAACACTGTGCTGGCCTCTAGCGGCCATTCTTTCATTATTTATAGTGTATGGTTTACTGTATATTAGAAAACAACAACTATTAGCTATAGAAATATTTATTAGCGGATATCAGCTTGAGTATATCTAATACCTTTCAATTCACTAGCAATGACTGGCTAAATCATAAAGTTTTAAACGTTTTATCAAAATAAACTTGTATCGAGTTTATTAGTAATAAACAGTATATTTAAAATGGGTTTTAGTTCTAACGGGTTACCTGAATCAAACATAAAAATACAGTAAAAATTGCATTAGTTTGCAAGATAAAGTGAAGCACTATCCTTCTTTTCATTCTCTGCTCAGACGAATTTAATGAGCGTTTTTATTACTTTTTATTTATTACGCTTATATTGAAGATGACATAACCTAGCTTTTGACCATAAAAAGTTCTAAAATACTTATTTTTGAGGCAGTAAAGTATTTATATACAGAGGCAGAAAAAAGCACAAAGTGTCTGATATATTAACTTTAAGTAAATTAACGTAATATATTTCATGGAAATTATAATAAAAACAAGAAAAATTGTTATTAATTCTCATCTACGAAAAATGTATTGGGACCTCTATTAACTTTTCCCGGAACGTCAAAAAAAATGCTAGAACATTTGTCCCTCCGGAGTGTGGGAAACTGCTCAAGCCTATTTCTGCTACCAGTAGGAACCTTCCAGTTGCCCTGTAAGAGGCTGGGATACCAGTCAATTGGAGCCATTAAAATGACGGATACCAGCATCTTTGTCAATAGTAATAAATCTGTCGTTTTAAGCTTATAAATCATTGTTTATGTTTATTGTTCTATTAAATAACTATTATTGTAACACAAAGCTAATACAAAATTCTAAAAATAAAACTACTTCTGAAGAAGGCCGAAAGCTCAAATTTATGTTTTTATATTATCTGACCATTAACTCATAAAATTATCTTTATGAGGTTCTTTATTACTGTAACGATGTACTGTTCATTTCATTATTTATAAATCGAAGATAGTCAGGTTACTTTTTCAATAAATAAAACGCTGAACTGTGGAGCAATTGTTTAAATATAAACAACATTCTCTCCACTAAATGTAAAATTTATTTACAGAGCCGGCTTTCAACTGTAAACAGCTATCATCAGTGCCGGTAAGGTGCGTTTAAATCAGTCAGATTTAAACCTCTGTCTCAAATGAAATGAACCGTTTACTTTTAACGTTTTCTTTCGCACCTCACTGGCACTGATGACGGCTGTTTACATTTTAAAGCCGGCTCTGTAAATAAATGTTACATTTAGACTGTTGTTTATATTTATTTACTTCTTCGGTGTTTTATAATTTAACCAATAGGGTCTCTCTAGTTATAATATCTCTATGATTCTGCATGTATTTATTAAAATATTAGAATCAATGATCTGAAAGTTTGTTTCATTATGTTTCAGGTAATTGAATCCATTCTCACTGCCTGAACATGCATGTAAGTGTATTGTTTACTTTCATTCTTATTCTAGCCTGTTGTCAATGTCAGACCAAGGACAAAACTGTACAATGTCAGACCAAAGACCAACTGTACTGTCAGAACCAAATGTTGACAAACTGTACAATGGACCAAAGACCAAACTGGTACAATGTCAGACACAAGAACAAACTGTACAATGTTAGACCAAAGGACAACTGTACAATTCAGACTAAAGACAAAACTGTACAAGTCAGACCAAAGGACCAAACTGTACAATGTCAGACCAAAGGACCAAACTGTACAATGTCAGACCAAAGGACCAAACTGTACATGTGAGACCAAAGACCAAACTGTACAATGTCAGACCAAAGACCAAACTGTAAAATGTCAGACCAAAGGACCAAACAGTGCAATGCCAGACCAAAGGACCAAACTGTACAATGTAACAGACCCAAAGTTAACATGGACAAAAGACCAACTGTACAATGTCAGACCAAAGGACCAAACTGTACAATGTCAGACCAAAGGACCAAACTGTACCTGTACAATCAGACCAAAGGACCAAACTGACAATGTCAGACCAAAGGACCAAACTGACATTGTCAGACCAAAGGACTAAACTGTACAATGTCAGACCAAAGGACCAAAACTGTACAATGTGAGACCAAAGATCCTAACAGTACAATGTCAGACCAAAGGACCAAACTGTACAATGTCAGACCAAAGGACCAAACTGTAAAATGACAGACCAAAGACCAAACTGTACAATGTCAGACCAAAGGACCAAACTGTACAATGCCAGACCAAAGGACCAAACTGTACATTGTCAGACCAAAGGACTGAACTGTACAATGTCAGACCAAAACAAACTGTACAATGTCAGACCAAAGACAAACTAACAGCTAGGAACAGGATGATTTACGTATTTACGAATAGTCCAATATTTAACTAGAAATTTCCTTTTGAACATAGCTACTAAAGGAAATCTACTTCAAGATATAAACTAAGGTGTACTACTACCTCTAGTAGTTGCTATTTCTAGCAAACCTTCTAACTCCTGTCCTAACACTGTCTTACATTAAGTTTATAAGGTTTTGTTAAAGTCTTTCCTATATATTCGTCCCGAAAAAAACTATTGATCTTCAAATATGTCACCATATATTGGTTTAAGACATTAACAAACATAACCTAATTATGTTCTTAGTAGTTATTAAAAAATATAAGTATTTAAAAAATGAGTGACCGTGAAGCCGAATACGTGCTGCAATATAATTTAGGAGGTTTTCATATTTTGAGGACGAGCGAAGCGAGTCCGATGCAGTGAGGATAAGCGTAGCGAATTCAATAAGTTGAGGGGTTCCGAGGTACCCCGCACCTAAATTTTTACACTATGTCTATTTTTATAATTATACTAAAAAAAGAAGGATAATTCCTTTTACAAGACAAAAAAACTTTATAGGGACATCTATTTTAAATTATTAAAGCTTTTGGAGGAATAGGTCCAAAATAATAAAAAAACTTATTTTGCCGAGCTTTCGATATAATTTTATTTTTTTCAAGGCTTTTTTTAACAAAAAACAGTTTCATGGTTGCTAAGAAATAGATCTTTGGACAACTACTAGAGTAACAGACAAATAATTCCGTAACAAAAAAGGTAACAATGTTGTTGAGTAAAATTAAGGTCTAAACGAAGATCTACAATTAAAAACTCCTTAGTTGGCGCAACATTGTTACATTTTTTGTTTTCAACGGGATTGTTTGTCTGTTACTCTAGTTGTTGTCCAAACATTTATTTGTTAGCAACTATATGTACCTGTTTTTTCTTATGAAATGTTACTCCTTGAAAAAGATAAAATTATATCGAAAGCTCGGAAAAATTAGTCTTATTTATTATTTTGGACCTATTCCTCCTTAAAAGCTTTAATAATTATTCTTTTTCTATTCAAATCTTCAAATGAATTTACCTAATGAAATGTTAAGTTTGAAATATAGAGCAAAAAAACCCGTTGCAGCTTAGAATTGAATCCAATCTAATTGATGAAAAGAAATTCAACAATACTAAAATTTTCCTTTCGTCCGTAAAATGAAAAAAGTTTGCAATAAAATCCAAATCCATTCTCTTTCACTGTATTTTATTGTAATCATTTAATCATTTTTATTTATCGCCGAATATAAAATTAGAATTTAGGTTCAAAAGTGGAAATTGAAAATACCAGGATTAATTTATCTCTATCAAGAATTTTCTATTTTTAACATTGAGATTAAAAGTTAATTTTTTTCCTTTACAGACTAATTTTTGCATTGTGTGTAGGGAACCAATCAGAATACTCTGAACAGAATGGTATTATATCGATTAATTTAGGGATAAAGATCTTGAATCAAACAATGGATTTCAGAGGAATTTTTCCTTGTTTTCTACCCTTGAATTCCAATTTCGGAGATAAAATGGAACGAATTTTACTTTCCTGTATTCAAAGTGATACAGTGATGTTGTTAAAAAGAAAATTCGAACATACTTAGTCATGATAAATTGGCGTATATGCCCTCACAGATATCGCAACTGTTATGATTATCAGAGATTTTATGCTGCGTGTTTAAATTTCCACTGACTTTTATCGAATTTCCTTTTAAAAAATCGCTATTAAGGTGAGTGAAACGAGAGCGGGGGTGAGTCGAAAATCTTTTTTATAGGCCCCATATCATGAATAAATATGTTTTCCACAACCTTTCCATTTGTATTAATTTAAGACTACATAGTCCGCGCTACTTTCAGCACATTACTCAGCGAAATTAAGCACATTTCAGCACCGACTTATCAATACAGCAAAGCTTAATATTTGTTGTGTTGTTATAAAAATGGTTTAATAATATTATATTCTTGAACATAGCTAGTCTGTAAACATTTAGTGTCAGAATTACTTAATTTTAACTTTGTTGATTAAGTTTTATGTATTACTAATTTTATATATTCTCCCTGGTTGCCTTTGCCTGCAAATGGTATATTATACTACTAGGCTGTAAAATTAATTTCATTTTTTTTACCGGAGCAATTATTTTTACTAGCGAGCAAAGCGAGTCAGTAAAATGAGCTAAAGGTAAAAAAATCATTCACAGCCATGTAGTGTATTCTTTTTTTCTGAGGTAAAAACTAATATCAAAATGTATAACACTCACAAAACACTATCATTCACCACTTTAATCGATAAAGAGTTAAAGTTTGGTGGAGTTGCTACCAACTCAGTGTCACCTAAATCACTATATATATATATATATAATATATATATATATATATATTATATATATATATATATATATATATATATATATATATATATATTATATATATATATATATATATATATATATATATATATATATATGTATGTATATATATATATATATATATATATAATATATATATATATATATATATATATATATATTATATATATATATATATATGTACATAGGTAACATTCGTAGTAGGCATAAAATGTTTATCAAACTTTTCTATGATTAGTTTTAAGTTTTGACTTTCCTTAGCGTCTAAATCAAATGACGAATAAATATCTAATCCTTCATCTCCCATAGAGTGAAGTAGTAAGCCGACTTTCTTTTTATCAGTTGCATCAAGAGCAACAAATGCATCGCAAAATAGTTCAAATCGTTTCTTGAACTTCTTCCAATTTAAGGCAAGATTTCCAGAAAAATTCATTTGTTGTAATGATGCTGTCCCTTCCATATTTACGTACTTATTAAGATAAAATAACAACTTACGTGCTTATTTTAACGCTTTTCCGCTGCCACCATGTTATATTAAGTTAATGTTAAGAAATTAATAAGCATTAAGTAGAAAGATATGCATTAATCATTTATTCGGTCTACACATAATGACAATCAAGTTGTAAACAAAACATAATAATAAATTTCAATATGTTGCCATAGCAACAAGATTAACTATAAAATATACATCAATATATATATATATATATTATATATATATATATAATATATATATATATATATATATATATATATATATATATATATATATATATATCACAGATAGTTTAACCCTATACAGCTGTGGAAAATCTGTGAAGGGACAGGTTGACAGCTGACAAGCTGGCAAGTAAGATGTCTACCTGTGATTCAAATATTTTCATGCGTAAGAATGTCAAGATTAAAAGTCAGTCGTAATTGAGGAGTCCTGAGAAAAGCATTAGTCAATTTTAAGTTATTGTCAATTATTTAAGTCATAGTGTTTAATTTGTTTAATTAAAAAGACTGACTGACTTTAAATAATGAGGTTGACTTTATTATTTAAAGTCAGTCAGTCTTTTTAATAGTGATCTTAAAGGGTTGTGATTTCTCGCGGTAAATAGATGAAGTCTTAGGGTATCTGTGTTGTACAGAACCTGAAATTAAAAATTGGTATTCACTGTAAACATAAGAGTTTTTATACAGAGTACAAAAAAATTCTTACGCACAACTTTTTACGACAGCTCTTCTTGCTGACCTGCTTGGCTCGATGGTGAAAGTAGTCACTTCAGTAAAAAATATTAATTTCACTGCCTAGTAATATAATATACCATTTGCAGACAATTAGGAAAAACTTCTAAAATTAGTAAAACGTAAAACTTAATTAACAAATAACTTCAGTAAGCGCAATGGAATTTTCTTCAATAATAACAACACCAAAAACGTCTTTCCACTAAATTTAAACTTTATTGTGCAGAGCCGGCTTTCGGCAATAATGCCATCTACAGTGCCTTTTTTTTTATTGTTTTAGGGTTTTCCTAATGTATATACTGTTTTTATTTATTTAACTTTTTTATTGTGTTTTAACTTTTTTAGACTTAACTTATTTACTTGCTTTTTTATTTATCTACTTGATGTTATTATTATTTGCTAAGTTTTGTTATTACTTGTTTAACTGTAGGCACTGTAGATGGCATTATTGCCGAAAGCCGGCTCTGCACAATAAAGTTTAAATTTAGTGGAAAGACGTTGTTGGTGTTGTTATTATTAATTAACAAAGTTAATATTTAGCTGACTGTTTAATGTCTAGTTTAATTCTAGTGTCTAGTTATTGGTTAAATAGTTTTATACCAACATAGTTAATATTAAGTTTTGGTAAATTGCAAGTCGGTTCTTACAAGTGCTTATTTTTTTTGAATATCTAGGATTAGCATATTTTTAAAGACTTAATTCTAAAAAAATTGAAATATTCCCCGGTGTATTTAAAAATTGAATGCAAATAAAATAAGGTTTATAAATTGAAACCTTGAATTATATACATGTAGTAATTGTTAGGCCAGTGTGTAGGCTTTGTGAATCGGAAACCGAAACTGCATCTCACGTACTTCTGAGATGTGAAGCCCTAGCCTTTCAAAGGTTCACCAACTTTGGTAGCAGCAATTCTCACTAAGTTTGACTCTACCAATGATCACTGGTCAAAAAGATCCTAGACCTAGTCCGGGAAAAGGATTATTCTGACCTGGACCAATTGAGGGGATTGTACAATAGACTTCCAGTCGCAGTGCAAATGGGGTCTATTCCTCGACTCCAACCCCATCTTTAAATAAATAAATAATAATAATTGTTAATGATATATTTTTTTGAAATTGTCACAAAATTCCCCAAGATAAAAAAATATATGACACAACAATTTTAAATCTGAATAAATGGGTAACATCAGCGCAGTAAACATATTTGAATAAAATATCTGTTTGAAGGGAAAAATGCTTTAGCGTTGAAAATCAGCAATGAAAAGCCTCCTAGGGAGAGGAAATCGCGTTGGGAACAGTTTATATGAAAATGTCCTGAATTTTAACGAGATAAAAAAAGATTTTTATTATATCAAAGATGATTATGCAAAAGAGTTGGGCTGAGAGTTAAAATTTGGGTTTCTTTCAGTGCTCTTGGGTTTTTAGAGTTAAAAATTTGAAAAAGATTCATTTGGTAATAAAAAAATTCCGTTGTTTGCTCCTTACTTTTTGTGGGAGCAAAAAAAGGTTAAAAATACATTTGTTGAAAAGCTAAAAATCTTAAACAAAAGTAGTCCATAAAGGTTAAAAGCTGTTTTAATTAAAAAAAAAAAACTATAAAATAGAAAAGCTGTTTTGATTCAAAAACAGTTCATAAAGTAGGAAAGCTGTTTTGATTCAAAAACAGTTCATAAAGTAGGAAAGCAGTTTTGATTTAAAAACAGTCCATAATGTAGGAAAGCTGCTTTGATTAAAAACAGTCCATAAAGTAAGAAAGCTGTTTTGATTAAAAACAGTCCATAAAGTAGGAAAGCTGTTTTGATTAAAAACAGTCCATAAAGTAAGAAAGCTGTTTTGATTAAATACAGTCCATGAAGTATAAAAACTGTTTTGATTAAAAACAGTCCATAAAGCATAAAAGCTGTTTTGATTAAAAAACAGTCTATAAAGTATAAAAGCTGTTTTGATTTCATAACAGTCCATAAAGTGAAAAGTTGTTTGGTTTAAAAACAGTCATAAGTAGGAAAGCTGTTGATTTAAAAAACAGTCCATAAAGTAGGAAAGCAAAAACAGTCCATAATTATTCTTTTATGACCTCATTGACCTGCAATAATAACTTGCTGAAATTCATAAATCACGCAAAAAATTTCAATGTGAAATTTAGCATGCATTTATAGTACGACACACGGTAAAATCAGTTGTATAAAAGCTGTTTTGATTAAAAAACAGTCTATAAAGTATAAAAGCTGTTTTGATTTCATAACAGTCCATAAAGTTGGAAAGCTGTTTTGATTAAAAAACAGTCTATAAAGTATAAATGCTGTTTTGATTAAAAACAGTCTATAAAGTATAAATGCTGTTTTGATCAACAGTCCCATAAAGTTGGAAAGCTGTTTTGATTAAAAAACAGCTGCTGTTTGATTTCATAACAGTCCATAAAGTTGGAAAGCTGTTTTGATTAAAAACAGTCATAAAGTTAAATGCTGTTTTGAATTAAAAACAGTCTATAAAGTATAAATGCCTGTTTTTGATTAAAAAAACAGTCTATAAAGTATAAATGCTGTTTTGATTCATAACAGTATAAAGTTAAAGTTAAAAAACAGTCTAAGTATAAAGTGCTGTTTTGATTAAAACAGTCTATAAAGTATAAATGCTGTTTTGATTAAAAAACAGTCTATAAAGTATAAATGCTGTTTTGATTTCATAACAGTCCATAAAGTTGGAAAGCTGTTTTGATTAAAAAACAGTCTATAAAGTATAAATGCTGTTTTGATTAAAAAACAGTCTATAAAGTATAAATGCTGTTTTGATTAAAAAACAGTCTATAAAGTATAAATGCTGTTTTGATTTCATAACAGTCCATAAAGTCCATGATACTGTAAAATCAGTTGACATTGTGGGAAACAAGTGTTGAGAAATACCGCTGGAAGTAAAAGATGTTTTACTGCATAAGGACGGACAAAGCAAGTCCGAAGATGTACTGCTGTATAACTTTGGTGATTTCCATATTCTGTTGATGAGCCAAACGGGTGGAAGCAGTGAGCAAAAGAAATCGTACCAACCTGTACCCAATTTTTTAATGATGCATAAATAAATAAAATCTATTATAATAATAATGATAATAATGCCCGTTTTAGGGCCTTTTGGCCCTTCAGGGTATTCGCCCTGCGGGAACCACCTCGAGTGGGTCACATCTACTATGCTCAAAGTAAAGGTAAAGTTGGCGAAATCTTTTTACATCATATTCTATTCATAAAAACTGAGAGCATAGCCTAGGCTGTGAACCTCGGACCTCTAGTGCTGAAGTCCAGTACTATACGACCGCGGCTACGGAGGAAGATTATAAAATCTATTATTATTATTATTAAATCAATTATACGGATAATTCTTGAGAAACCCCTGTTTCAGATTTTCTTTCAAACACAATACTTTTCCTATAAACCCGGTATGAATGAGGAAGAGTAAAAAAAAAAGAATTAAAGATGGAAATAAATAAAGAAATGATTTTGTGACCATAAAATTATTTGTGGTTTTTTGTTACTGAAAGTGGCGAAATGAAATCAACGAGATCTCATTCAATTGCAAACGCCATTAGACACAAATGACTCAGCTTATTCGTATATCACTCAACTTAATTTCATATAGCTTACTTTAATCAAACTTTATTCCGGATTCGATTTTTACACGAATGTGTTTCTGATAGGAAAGTATTGACGTATTGTAATTTGAATTATTGAATCCCTTCAATACGCTATGTGGTCTCAAACCACAACAAACCACCATTGTATGAACAAATGGAGTAGAGTCAGATGGGCGTTGTAATGGTTTTTCATCAACTCTTTGCATTCAAAATAGCTGTTCCAATGTTGCTAAGAGGATGGGTAAAACCACTTTCCTGCCTATGAGATGGAACAAATAATGATACCAAAAAAAAGTTTATTTAGGTACATTTTGTTAGTAGGTATTTATTAAATTTTATTTAAATTTATTTATTATAAATTTATTATTATACCTAATTTTATTTAAATTTATTTATTCATCATAAATTTATTTTTATACTAATTTTATTTAAATTATTTGCTATAAATTTATTATTATACTTAATTTTATTTAAATTTATTTATTCATCATAAATTTTATTTACTAATTTATTTAAATTTATTTGTTATAAATTTATTATTATACCTAATTTTATTTAAATTTATTTATTCATTCATAAATTTATTATTATACCTAATTTTATTTAAATTTATTTGCTATAAATTTATTATTATACCTAATTTTATTTAAATTTATTTATTATAATTTATTATTATACCTAATTTTATTTAATTTTAATTTTTTTTATTTATATGACCCAATTTTAGGTATTTTTTGTGAAGGAAAACAAATTTCAAAAACATATTTTCTTTGTATTTTGTTTTTATTTTTAATATAAAATATTCAAAGAAAAATAAAAATTGTAATCTGATATATGTATTTTTTACTTTTCCTAATTTATATCGTAGGTATATAGGAAAAGTATTGTGTTTGCAAAAAAAATCCGAAACCGGGATGTCACCTTAAGTATCTGTTTTAAGTTTTTTATAGCCTCCTAAGTGCTATTCGGAAAATATTTTTTTATATGACGTTATTAACCCGAAATAATGACTCAGCCAATATTTTGAAAAATCATAAAACGCGGAAAAATGATGCGATCGGATTGAGATTTGGCACGCATGTAGCCATGTATAAGACTAACATAAGGGGTTCATCTGATTTTCAGCAAGAGTTCAATTTTTATCTCATGACTTGTGTACGAGTTTTAAAAAATTGGAAAAAATCGGAAAATAATCCAATTTGTTAGTTAAATTTTAGTACAAGTTTATACTATTATGTAATAAATAAGTACACCAAGTTTTGTTTCAATATGACAAGTATACCTATGATTTTGTATGATCATAAAAGTTAAGCAGGATTGAACGTGGTTAGTGCTGCATGGGTGACCGGTGAAAATAAAACGAATGTATTTACTATCTGAGGACGAGCGAAGCGATTCCGAAGAGGTGTTTCAGTAT
This sequence comes from Microvelia longipes, assembly GCA_018340805.1. Classification (NCBI taxonomy): domain Eukaryota; kingdom Metazoa; phylum Arthropoda; class Insecta; order Hemiptera; family Veliidae; genus Microvelia; species Microvelia longipes. Next base: position 53,457,292 of record JACMZG010001863.1, read on the forward strand.
ACATTTGACGAATTGTATATTCTGAGGACGAGCGAAGCGAGTTCGAAGTAAGGAGGATGAGCGAAGCGAGTTCGAAGTAGGGAGGATAGCGAAGCGAGTTCGAAGTAGGGAGGATAGCGAGTTCGAAGTAGGGAGGATGAGCGAAGCGAGTTCGAAGTAGGGAGGACGAGCGAAGCGAGTTCGAAGTAGGGAGGATGAGCGAAGCGAGTTCGAAGTAGGGAGGATGAGCGAAGCGAGTTCGAATTAGGGACGAAGAAAAGTTCCGAGGTACCCCGTACCCGACTTTTTATAAATCTATCAGCAATGAAATACAAATATATTTTTACCTAAGTAATAACTTAATTATATTATATTTTTACCTCTTTGCTAAAAGGCTTACGCCTTTAGCCCAGCTAAAAGGCTGAGCTGGGGAGAGGGTGTCTTCTTACATTTAGCTAACAGTTTTTAGGGTACAAAAATTATTATTAGGGGGGGGGTAGAGGAAATACTTCGATATAACTTTAAAAATAGAAGAAAGTGTTCTTTAAATATATATTTTTAATTATATAACCAAGATTTTAAATAGTTAATAATGATTAATAATAATTATACTTAATTTATAATTATTTGAATCAGCTTTTATTTTCATGTTAATTTCTACTATCATTTATGTTTTCATAATTATAAGATTTTACTTTAAGTTAATTATTCCACTTTGGTTTAAAAATTGTTTATGCAAATATTTTTTTTAAATTTAATTTTACTTTAATCGTTTGATTTGAGATTATTTTTTATTCTAAATAATTCATATTTTTTAAAAATTATTCGTTTTTTATTTAATTTTGGTTTTTTACGTCTATTTTATTTTTAATGTAAGACCTTTCAGTTTTTCTCTTTTTATATTAATATGCTTGTTAAATTAATTATATCACATAAGTTTGAAAATTTTTAATTTTATAAAAATATCATGTTATTCTATGTATTTCATGTCAAAATCTCTTTACCTATGTAAACAATGTATGTTAAAGGCTTGCAAAAAGCTGTTTTATTAAACAAATAAATAAATAAGATAAAATGTTAGTAATATAGTTCTTCATAAATATTAGCCTCCTGCTAGGGACTAATTATTAAAACAAATGAAGTTATAATTAAGTAGAGTGTCGGGATGTGTAAAAGTTACACTTGCACTTCGAGAAACTTCTTCAGGGATTAAGCACATCATGGATGAAAACACATTGCTCCACAAACAGAAATATTTTTTTGGTACGGATTAAATTTTTGTAGTGCGTGCTGTCATTTCTGATGTCATACGTCCCTGAAGATGTCTCCCATACAAAAAAGCAAACCGTTGAATTCATCATCTCATCACCATCATTTATCATTCAGCTTATCTCGACCCTAACACTAATACCTTCCAGCCAATCCTTTTGAAACATTATTCCAAAAACCATCAATGAAACAGCTAATCCTGTTTAACAAAAACAGAGATGCGTATTATTGTCATACCCGTATGAAAATAATAAGCCTTTATCCCTTCTTCGTGTTAGAATAAGGACTAAAATTTAATTGTAGACCTGGGGATAAACCAACGGGTCGATTTATATACCTCTTAAACAAATATTATTCTAGAGAGATCTCTATTCCAAAGCCTGTCCTTGGCCAATAACTTAATCTATTTATAGCCTCTTCCATGCCTATAGCTCAACATATTCCAGGCTTGTCTTGTGCCTATGCCTTGCCCTATTTAAAGCCTGTCCTAAGCCTATAGCTCAACATATTCCAGGCTTGTCTTGTGCCTATAACTTAACCTATTTAAAGCCTATCCTAAGCCTATAGCTCAACATATTCCAGGCTTGTCTTGTGCCCATACCTTGCCCTATTTAAAGCCTGTCTTAAGCCTATAGCTCAACATATTCCAGGCTTGTCTTGTGCCTATACCTTGCCCTATTTAAAGCCTATCCTAAGCCTATAGCTCAACTTATTACAGATTTGTATATTGCCTAAACCTAGCCCTATTTAAGGTTTTTTGGCCGATTTCTCAAACTATTCCTAATTTATTAACTTTGGTCTTCGCAGTCTTTCTATTGTAGATTTTCTCAGTAAATTTAAAAGTTATAAACTGACACTCATCCCACATAGAAAAAGAGTTATGACTATTTTTTATATACAATAAATAATAGAGAGGAAAATCGAGACGGGGTACCTAGGAAACTTTCTTTTCTTAACAGATGGGTTACACTCATCTACTTCACTTTGGACTTACTTCGCCCACTTTAAAATTTTGTGCATCGTCTTTCTTGCTTGACTAACGTCCTTAGACAAGAGAGATCGGGTCAAAATAAGCGATCACCCATACAATTATTGACCTCGATCGATAAGTCTTTATTCTCTAGCACAAACGTACTAAGACTTGAATGATAACGAACACTAACAATCACATACAGACAAAAAACTTGCTGACAACCACTATGATAAAATGCCTGAAACGGATAATATAAGTGGCATGTTGGTTTTAAGCACGTTACTTATCTTACACCGGGTAGAACATTTCAGGAGCACCAACGTTAAATATTTAGAAAATTAGGAAAACCTGGTCCTAGACATTCCAAAATGACCTTTAACCCCAGTAAATTAACTCTCTGTTTGTTCAAATTTACCATTATTGTTATTGTAACTATTAACAAGTATAGCAATATTGTAACCACTTATTAGTCTAGTCAACGAACTGGTTTTTTGCAAAGTTTTTAATAGTTAATATTTTATTTTAGGAATCTATTAGGACATGTTCAGGGACACCTGAACATGTCATGACACCTGAACACACAACATACAACGACAAGAATTTTCGAAGTAGGGAGGATGAGCGAAGCGAGTTCGAAGTAGGGAGGATGAGCGAAGCGAGTTCGAATTAGGGACGAAGAAAAGTTCCGAGGTACCCCGTACCCGACTTTTTATAAATCTATCAGCAATGAATACAAATATATTTTACCTAAGTAATAACTTAAATTATATTATATTTTTACCTCTTTGCTAAAAGGCTTACGCCTTTTAGCCCAGCTAAAAGGCTGAGCTGGGGAGAGGGTGTCTTCTTACATTTAGCTAACAGTTTTTAGGGTACAAAAATTATTATTAGGGGGGGGGGTAGAGAAATACTTCGATATAACTTTAAAAATAGAAGAAAGTGTTCTTTAAATATATATTTTTAATTATATAACCAAGATTTTAAATAGTTAATAATGATTAATAATAATTATACTTAATTTTATAATTATTTGAATCAGCTTTTATTTTCATGTTAATTTCTACTATCATTTATGTTTTCATAATTATAAGATTTTACTTTAAGTTAATTATTCCACTTTGGTTTAAAAATTGTTTATGCAAATATTTTTTTTAAATTTAATTTTACTTTAATCGTTTGATTTGAGATTATTTTTTATTCTAAATAATTCATATTTTTTAAAATATTATTCGTTTTTATTTAATTTTGGTTTTTTACGTCTATTTTTATTTTTAATGTAAGACCTTTCAGTTTTTTCTCTTTTTATATTAATATGCTTGTTAAATTAATTATATCACATAAGTTTGAAAATTTTTAATTTTATAAAAATATCATGTTATTCTATGTATTTCATGTCAAATCTCTTTACCTATGTAAACAATGTATGTTAAAGGCTTGCAAAAAGCTGTTTATTAAACAAATAAATAAATAAGATAAAATGTTAGTATATAGTTCTTCATAAATATTAGCCTCCTGCTAGGGACTAATTATTAAAACAAATGAAGTTATAATTAAGTAGAGTGTCGGGATGTGTAAAAGTTACACTTGCACTTCGAGAAACTTCTTCAGGGATTAAGCACATCATGGATGAAAACACATTGCTCCACAAACAGAAATATTTTTGGTACGGATTAAATTTTGTAGTGCGTGCTGTCATTTCTGATGTCATACGTCCCTGAAGATGTCTCCCATACAAAAAAGCAAACCGTTGAATTCATCATCTCATCACCATCATTTATCATTCAGCTTATCTCGACCCTAACACTAATACCTTCCAGCCAATCCTTTTGAAACATTATTCCAAAAACCATCAATGAAACAGCTAATCCTGTTTAACAAAAACAGAGATGCGTATTATTGTCATACCCGTATGAAAATAATAAGCCTTTATCCCTTCTTCGTGTTAGAATAAGGACTAAAATTTAATTGTAGACCTGGGGATAAACCAACGGGTCGATTTATATACCTCTTAAACAAATATTATTCTAGAGAGATCTCTATTCCAAAGCCTGTCCTTGGCCAATAACTTAATCTATTTATAGCCTCTTCCATGCCTATAGCTCAACATATTCCAGGCTTGTCTTGTGCCTATGCCTTGCCCTATTTAAAGCCTGTCCTAAGCCTATAGCTCAACATATTCCAGGCTTGTCTTGTGCCTATAACTTAACCTATTTAAAGCCTATCCTAAGCCTATAGCTCAACATATTCCAGGCTTGTCTTGTGCCCATACCTTGCCCTATTTAAAGCCTGTCTTAAGCCTATAGCTCAACATATTCCAGGCTTGTCTTGTGCCTATACCTTGCCCTATTTAAAGCCTATCCTAAGCCTATAGCTCAACTTATTACAGATTTGTATATTGCCTAAACCTAGCCCTATTTAAGGTTTTTTGGCCGATTTCTCAAACTATTCCTAATTTATTAACTTTGGTCTTCGCAGTCTTTCTATTGTAGATTTTCTCAGTAAATTTAAAAGTTATAAACTGACACTCATCCCACATAGAAAAAGAGTTATGACTATTTTTTATATACAATAAATAATAGAGAGGAAAATCGAGACGGGGTACCTAGGAAACTTTCTTTTCTTAACAGATGGGTTACACTCATCTACTTCACTTTGGACTTACTTCGCCCACTTTAAAATTTTGTGCATCGTCTTTCTTGCTTGACTAACGTCCTTAGACAAGAGAGATCGGGTCAAAATAAGCGATCACCCATACAATTATTGACCTCGATCGATAAGTCTTTATTCTCTAGCACAAACGTACTAAGACTTGAATGATAACGAACACTAACAATCACATACAGACAAAAAACTTGCTGACAACCACTATGATAAAATGCCTGAAACGGATAATATAAGTGGCATGTTGGTTTTAAGCACGTTACTTATCTTACACCGGGTAGAACATTTCAGGAGCACCAACGTTAAATATTTAGAAAATTAGGAAAACCTGGTCCTAGACATTCCAAAATGACCTTTAACCCCAGTAAATTAACTCTCTGTTTGTTCAAATTTACCATTATTGTTATTGTAACTATTAACAAGTATAGCAATATTGTAACCACTTATTAGTCTAGTCAACGAACTGGTTTTTGCAAAGTTTTTAATAGTTAATATTTTATTTTAGGAATCTATTAGGACATGTTCAGGGACACCTAAAAAAGTCCCCTAACTTTGCTACACAACTGCAGTCATAATGGGGCAAAATATTTATAGTGGATAAAAATGTATCTATGTACCAAATCTCAAGTGTCTACAATTTCTGGAAGTGACTTAGAATTTTGATGATTGAGTGATTGAGTGAGTGTCAAAACTGCCTAAATTTGAGCCATTATATCTCAACACCTGTGAATGGTAAACATATGAAATTCGGTAGAATGGTTCAGCTCAACAAGATCTTTTAGTTAAGATTAAAAAAATATTTTTTAATGTCCTTAATAGAAAGATACGAGGGGGTTAAAATAGCCTCGAGGAGCTTCCTGAAAAGGATAGAACACCAATGACCACTACACTTGGAGTGGGCATTACCGTGCCCCCAGATAACAATAAGAATAGTAAATTTGAAGTCGCAAGTGTCAATTTACTGGGGGCAGTGAACATTTCTGAAAGTCTTGGCCCATGTAGACCATGTTTTTTCCAAATTTTTAAAAGGTTTAGGCCCGTGTTATATTCCCTTAATATGCTGAGGTACAGATATTCTGACCTACCTTAATAATGTACACCTCAACAGCCCTGAGACTATATATGCTAGTTAAACTTTAAAACATTGTTCATTTCATTTTCAATTTTAACATTGTTATTATGGTGAATCTATGTTAGTTGTGTCATTGAAATAAATCTAGTTTTTAAAAAGTTATTTTGTGTTTGGCTGAACTTAACTCCCGTATTCAAAGACATTTTCCTTACCTAAACCTAACATTTTCCTAAAGGGCTCCTTAAGAAACCCTTAAGGCTTCCTCAACGAGACCTAACATTTTTCTTACCTAAACTGTAAACCTAACATTTTCCTTAAGGGCTCCTTAAGGCAAATTTTCGGAAAATGTCTCTGAATACGGGCCTTAATCACGGAGTAGTTAGATTTAAATAGTAATATAAGCCCCTGGTTTAATGTTGGTACGCTTGAGATGTTTCACTTGGTATACCTACTGTATAAATGTAGACAAATAAATAAATCTGTTATTAAAAACAATATATAACAAGAAAGAGTGATATATAACACGATACTCCTCCTCAAATACAAGACTCCACCCTTCTCAAGAGAGAAAAACATTCCCACTCTTGAAAATTAAATCATTATGTTACATGTGTATGTATTGTATTCTGTAATAAAATATAAGAATTTTTTCTTAATTTTATTCTTTTTTTGTAGTTTTGTACTCCTGATATTGCATAATAATTTCTTTTTTTAAAAAATAATATTATATAATATATAAATAAGTCTTATGTAAATTGATATATAGGTGTCATATGTTTTAAATTATATTTCTTAACTGTTAATTTTAATTATTTTAACTGTATGTGTTTTATTTTTAAGTGTTGTACTTCTTGTTGAATTTTTTTGTTGAATATTATTTTTGTTGAATTTTATTTTTGTTGAATTTTATTTTTGTTGAATTTTATTTTTGTTTGAAATTTTTTTTTGTTGAATTTTATTTTTGTTGAATTTTATTTTTGTTGAATTTTATTTTTGTTGAATTTTATTTTTGTTGAATTTTATTTTTGTAGAATTTTATTTTTGTTGAATTTTATTTTTGTTGAATTTATTTGTAGAATTTTTTTTGTTGATTTATTTTTTTTGAATTTTATTTGTTAAATTTTATTTTTGTTGAATTATATTTTTGATAATTTTTGTACTTTTTTTTGGCAAATAAAGTTTTTGAAAAAAAAATTGGTTCGGTTTCACAATACATAAAGGGATGTACTTGAACCGAATTTCAACTTAATTGATTTCTTTTCCGATTTTTTACGTTCATGTATAGCTGTATACAAGTCATTTTATAAAATATATAAGTACATTTTTCCGCTTTTTATAAATTTTAGAATTTTTTTTCTAATTGTCGAGTCATTATTGCGGGTGAATGACGTCATAAAAACATCATTTTCCAAATTGTACAACTACACCTATAGACTGATTTTGTACAAAGTTTTAACTCTATAGCATCAATAAACTAGATGATACAATGATAACAGACACACATATAAAGACAGATAACTTAGTGAAAACCACTTAAGATGTCTTAAACCGTCTGAAACGGATAATACAGGTGAAATACCGGTTCGGAATATTTTTGCAAACACAATACTTTTACTATATGCTTACGCCTTGTCTACTATACGTCTGCCTCCGTGGCCGTGATCGTAAAGGCGTTCGATTTCGGCACCGGAGGTCCGGGGTTCGCAGCCCGGGCTATGCTCTAAGATTTTATGAATAGTATTTGTATTAAAATAATTTCGCCAACTTTAATTAATTCTTAGAGTGTAGTAGATGCAACCCACCTGAGGTGGTTCGGTTCCCGCAGGGTGAATACCCTGATGGGCCGAAAGGCCCTAAAACAGGCATTTCATTTTATTTTATTTTATATGCTTACGCCATAGACGAGAAAAAGTAAAAATGTTAGACATGAAGTCAATATTTAGAAGAGAAGTCGGTGTGGGGCGCACCAAGGCTGCTCTAGGTCTAGAGAGGGCAACTTTACCGTGGCATGGAAAAAGTAGCTCATGGAGGTTTTAGTTACTTTGAGTTGTCTAGTTTATGTATTGTAAACTTCAAAGAAACTGTCGAATAGGTTGTTCCATCAATAATAAATTATCTATTATCTATTTTTAAAACTAACATTTTTAATGTTAATACAGATAACTTTTACATGCTTTAAAATTCTGTACAGTTATTTAGGTTGCTAATACTACATAGCATCATGCGGGATTCAATATTGGTGTTATAATTCCTTGACATAATTCTGATTACTTGCCCCCCCCCCAGAAATGCAACTCTCATTTAATTCAGAATTGAACTAAGCCCAAACTTATACTCCCCATGTTTAAAATTTCTCTCATTAGAAAAGTATTTATTCTAGAAAACTTTCGCTAAAAATATGTCTGTATTGTGTCTCTGGACAAAAAGTTTAACTCCCCTTATATTTAAAGAAAATCCTACAAAACTATTATTATGAAAATTCGCTAAAAATATACTCGGGAATGCATTAAATTATATGACAGCCATCGTTTATACTTGGATATTATACTATCATAGACTTACAACAGTATAATAGTATTACTGTTATGACAATATAGTATTTATACAAAATTTATACTTTGAAAATATACAATCATGGTTTTATAATAGTATTATAGTATTACTATAATAGTATTTATAATAAATTTTTCCCTCGATATTATACAAATCATAGTATTATAACAGTATAATAGTTTTACTATAATGGTATTACAGTATTACTATAACAGTATTTATAATACACATTTACTTCCATATTTTATAATGATAGTATTATAACCGTATAATAGTATTACTATAATGGTATTATAGTTTTATACTACATTTATACTTCGATATTATACAATCATAGCATTATAACAGTATAATAGTATTTAATATACATTTATACTTCGATTATATCCTATCGTATGCAATTAAGATTAATGAAAACTGCTTTCCTAAATAATTAGTAATTTAATTATAATTACATAAGATTTCAACGTTACGCTGCGTCATTATCAATCGTAATTATAATTTGAATATCAGTCCCAGAAATTTACTCTTTAACGCTATCATAGAATTATAACAGTATAATAATATTATACTGTTATACGAATACGAAAAATAGTATAGTTCGTATTATTTCCCTATATTTTTTGCAGTTTTATTATTTATTTTGTTGCTATCTTTTTTATTTTTTATTTAGTTTTTTTATGTATGTTACTTTATTGTTTTATTTGATTTAATAGTTTTATTTTTTTGACTTGTTTTTACAGGCACTGATGATGGCCTCATCATCAGTTTCATGGCGTTGAAAGCGCTTTGCCAATATAATAGTGTTTTTGGAGGGACTCTTTTCTTAGTATTTATACTATTTGTATAAATACTATTATTACTCTGTCATTATTATTCATAAAGTTTTATTAAACAGTTAAAAAGTACATGCAACGTCATGGACTTTCCTCCCTCTATACAATTTCCTAACACCTTGTATGACGTGACATTTTTACGCCACACTCTTGATAGACATTTTCTTTCATATATTTTCTTTTCGGTAAAAGTTTTGACCGAAAGTTACGATAAAACGTATTTCTGACTGGTCCGACAGCTTATATAAAAGGAAACCCTGACGAAATGTTTTCTTTTGAATTGCCAGCAAAGACGCAATAGAAATTTTCAAGAAAAGCTGTAGCTAAAGCTAGAGAGAATTGTGAACCTTTTAGATCTTTTTACTTTCCTTTACCTATTAGGTGTAAAGCAAAAGTACTGTGTTCGCCCAAATAATAAAAAACTGTGACTTCCATGAGAGCTACGACGTTTACACACAAACGCGAACACGTACATACAAACAGATACATTTTGGAAATCCACTTAAGAGGTCTTAAAAACACATGCAACGAATTATCCAGGGACTTCATCCCCGGTTTCGGATTTCTTTTACAAACATAAAACATTTCCAATATACCTGCGGTATAAATAATGGTAAAAATAGAAATGTATGTCAAATATAAAAGATGAAATTGACCACCAGTCGTTCATAATGGGTGAAAGAAAAGAGTCTCTCCAAAAAAATTATTTGATTGGCAAAGCGCTTTCAACCTAGCATGAGGCCATCATCAGTGCTTGTACAAATAAGTCAAAAAAATATAACTAATCAATCAAATAAAACAATAAAGTAACATAAATACAATATTAAATAAAAAAGATAAAATAAATAATAAAAAAAAATAATAGGGGAGTAATACGAATAAATAATTAGCAAATAAATAATTAAATAAGCAATAAAAATTACCTTAGAGTAAAGATGAAATCAATAAAACATGAGACAAATAAAATTAATAAAAACCACAAATAACTACTTCTTTCTCTTAGATGGTACAAGCTCGGTGAGCTGTTAAGACTAACTTGCAGTGGGGGAAGAACCTTCAGTAGAGTACGGAAAAGCGACTAGCTGTCCCGTCTTATGTTTAAATCATAAGATTCGGTTTTAATCATAAAACCGACTAGCAGTCGGTTTCATCATCATATAAACATACGAGAAGGTCCTCACGAAGCCGGCTTTTTACATTATGTTGATAAGGGACAAAAGTTTACTTACTCGAGAAGCTTGAAATACTGCGCAGTCAGCTCACAATGTGGGGGATTTAACCTAAACATAAGAGGGGACAGCTCGCCGCTTCTTCGTACTCTACTAAAGGTTCCTCCCCCACCTCAAGTTAGTCTTAAACGGCTCACCGAGCTGTTACCATTTAAGATAAAGAAGTTGTTATTTGTGGTTTTATTAATTTTATTTGGCTCATGTTTGATTAATTTCATCTTTATTAAGGTAAGGTAATTTTTTATTGCTTATTTAATTATTTATTTGTTGTTTATTTAATAATTTATTCGTATTACTTCCCTATATCTTTTGTTCTTTTATTATTTATTTTGTTGCTCATTTTTTCCTTTTTTATTTAATTTTGTATTTATGTTACTTTATTGTTTTATTTGATTGATTAGTTTTAGTTTTTTGACTTGTTTGTACAGGCACTGATGATGGCCTCATGCTAGGTTGAAAGCGCTTTGCCAATAAAATAGTTTTTGTGGAGAGACTCTTTTCTTTCACCCATAAATCTAATATAAAAGTTTAGTTTTCTATGTTAGCGAATATATATATTATATATATATATATATATATATTATATATATATATATATTATATATTATATATATATATATATATATATATATATATATAGTAAGGGGCTGTAGCCCCCTAAGATGTTCACCTTGAATATCCTATAATGCAAACACAATACTTTTCCTTTATATTACGATATAAACGAAGAAAGTGAAAATCGTGAATATTTTATTTAATTCTTACAATATCTTTCTTTAAAAAAAAGTTTCTTACAACTTAAACTTATTCAAAGGCTTTTCTTCAAACAATTCTGGACTTACAACATACTTTAGTATGCAAAGTTAAATCTAGAGCTTGAACTTTATTTAATTCTTTGCTTTCTGATCTCTTTCGACTTGTGTAAAGTTTTTATTAAAATACTAAAATTTAAAAGGAAAATTTATTTATTATCTGAAAGGACTAGAAATGAAAATCACGAAACAATTGAATGTAGTGAAAATAAACATGTAATGTAAATATTACGATAAAAATCATTTGCCGTTACCATAATTCGAACCGGGGTATCCAGCCACTTAGTGATGAAATTGACTTCGAACCGGTTTCCTTATCACCGAAAACGATGATTTATTCGAAATTTGTGTTTTATCGTATTATATTATTATTATTATTAAGTCTTATTAACCACAACACCATTTTTGGTCACTTAAACTTTGGACCGGTTTAATTGGACTCAGCGCCCCAAGAGACCAAGGAAAACCTATTTTCTAGGGGATTTTTTCATTATGTAGAGACTTTATAAAAATTTCGCTAAGTTGGTAAACCGGGTGAATAAGGTCACGATAACCAAGTTATCTATTCGGTTCATGTCCTCAAAGTTAATATTTGTTCTTAAGTTTCATGTAAAAAATGTTTATTAGTTTGAGTGAAACTGTGTTTACAACATTCCACTAAAAATACCCACATTTATATATATATATATATATATAATATATAATATATATATAATATAATATATATATTATATATTATATATATTATATATATATTATATATATATATATGATATAACAGGTCGCAAGTTTGGGACCTGAGCAGTCTTCAGTTTTATCTTCATTTATCAATATTATACTCTATGTCCATTGTCTATCCGTTTTTACCTTTCCTCATTTATACCGTAGGTATATAGGAAAAGTATTATATATAGGAAAACCGGGATGAAACCGGAATTATCCGTTTCAGGCATTCTTAAGGCCTCCTGAGTGGTTTTCGCAAAGTTGTCTGTCTGTATGCTAGAGAGTTGAATTTGTTTTACAAAAATCAGTCTACAGCTGTAGTTGTGCTATTCGTTGATATATTTTTTTTATGACGTCATGAACCCGCAATAATGACATTGCAAAAATTTCAAAATATCATAAAACGCGGAAAAATTATGCAATCAGATTGAGATTTGGCACCTATGTGACTATGTGTATGCTTAACTTACGTGCCAAGTTTCATTCATTAATAGCATTAGTTATTTTTTTATTTAATGACTTGTGTTTTCCGATATTTTTGAAAAATCGGAAAATAATCTGCTGATAATCGTGTTCTGTCCAATAATTTTATTCTGTGTGTTGATGTATCCGTATATATATATACATATATATATATATATATATATATATATATATTATATATATATATATATATATATATATATATATATTAAAGAGTAATGTATTTGCTTTGAGGGTTTTTTTACCTCAAGCCATGTCTTTAGGGGATTGTTTTCAAAGGAAATTCGCTGAAAGTAATGCTAGAAAAAATTCGGGTTTAGCGTGATAAGAAGGGGTTTAGCATGATAAGAAGGGGTGTACCCAGGTGTATAGACGCTCTTTACATTCCCCATAAAGAGCAGTTTAAAAAGTAAAACCAGTAAATTTCTTTTCCCATAAAGTTTGTCTGAGCTTGTAAAACTTCTGTAATTTTTTTAAACAGAATGTGGGTAAAATCTCTTGAGAGTATGGAGGGAAACCACTTGGGCTCTCTTTGGCCCTAAAACACTGGATTTTACTACACATTGTTAGTTTTTAGAGTTTTTTTATATTTCCAGAAAATGTTGAAATATTTTCTTATACAACAAAGGGGCTGTTGTTAAAATGTTCTTTTTTTTGTAGTGAAGTAAATTTGAATTATTATATATTTATTGTTTGAGACTTGAACTGAAGAATTGAATAATAAACAATTCTCCCTTATATCAGGAAGAATAGCTTAAAATAAATTATTACCACCCAATGTCTATTTTAGAACAACTACAAAGCCCAATAATTAAGTAAGTTGGAATACTGGGAGGATATGGAGGCTTTCTATCTCTCTCTTAATGTTGGTATCAAAATAAAAACAAATTTACTGTCCTCAGGTTTCATTGCACTGCTGGTTTAGCCTAAGCTTTTATGTTTGGGCAAGTTAATAAAAATTCTTATAACCCCATACATAACTTTGTAGTAGGAATAGGCTAAAATATTCGGCGCGGAATAACAAGAGGCTTTGAGCCTCTTGTTCAGGTATGTCGGTCACATATCAGGTAGTACATATATTTTAAATTTCAGCTTGGTCAGCCAGTTTTTTGAGATTTCAAGTGATTAGGGTGTTTTAATGACGTTATACAATTTTCATTAACATAGGCTTTTGGGCATATATAATGTTAATTTTTTTGCTAAGTTTCTATTATATTCAAAACAAAAATGCTCTTGGCCGCTCCGCGAGCTCGGCGCTTTGCGTCCAAATGTATACTAAATTCATTTATACGTCAACCATACATGGTTATAAAACTTCAAAAAATTGTCTGATCGGGCAATATACACGTGTACTAATATGTATATTTAGCCCAAGAGCCTGAAAAAATGTGACTCGTTTTGTACTACTTCAAACCAAATTTTTCTGAAAATATACCTTAAATTATGAAGGAAAATAATAGTCACCAGAGTGGAGCCCTTAATATGATTGCGCATATCTAAAATTTTATAAAATCTCACTAATTCCAGTTTTCTTGAAATAAGTGGTTCCCTGTGGGTTGTGTTCAAAACACTAAGAGAACATTTTTTAAAGCTGATAAAATTTTGTATAAAACGAGTGTTGAATCATCAAAGTCGGTTGACTACAACCAAAGTTATGGCTCATTCAAAAACACCGAAAAATGGTTATTATATGCAAAGTCAGCGAATTTCATTGAAAAATATTGACTTTTTGTGCATTTTTTGGCCATTTAACAAATGTCATAACTCTAGTTTTAGTATTATCCAATTTTGACAAAAAAACACTCGTTTTATAGGAAAATTTATCATGTTTTGCACACGATCTACAGGGAAACCACTTATTGTTAGAAAACTGGAGTTTGTTCGATTTTATAACATTTTTAGTGAGCGCATTCATATGAAGGGTAGTATATTTATTAAAGAAATATTTGGTTTGAAGTAGTACAAAATTAGCCACATTTTTTAGGTCTGGCTCTTGGACTATTAGTACATATGTATATTTCAGCACGATCAGTCAATTTTTTAAAGTTTATTGTTTTTTACATTTTTGCTAAGTCATTATTGTAGGTTCATGACGTCACACATATAGCATAAACAATAGGGTTCAGGACATTAACAGTATCAATTTTCGTACTATGTTTCATTTCGATTTTTTTTAAGCTCGTTTTTTGTTTGAAAATTCGCTAAAAAGAAAATTATTGTAGGAAAGAAAAAATATAAGTATAATGAATCTGACCCAAGTTCACAAGTCAATGTTATACAACTTGGACCACCGAAACCGGATACAAATTAATATAAATAAATAAAAATAAATTAATTCAATATTGCAAAATTTAAAAAAAAACGAAATTCAGATGAAAAGACGGGTCATGCCATTGACTGACATATATAAAGACTGTTCTTTACTAGTATTAGGTTTATTACTAAGGAAATTAACTAGAGGATTTTTGAAACTAGGACTTGTAAAGAAAGCTGCGGAAATTCCAACTCCCCGCCTGCAGCTTCGTCCTTCACCGCGTTCCCGAAACCCTTTTTACCACCCTTATATGAATAAACTCATAAATCCTGTGCCCCTACCTCATAGTTTTGTCTAAAGGACTAGTATTAAACCATTCATGAATATTTATATTGAAAAGTAAGAAAAATTTGGTTTAACGATAAAGTTGTAAAGTTTCTTCGTCTTAATAGTCTAATCAGCATAGAATTGAAATCGTGCTGTTTTTGTACCAAAATCAGCTAAAAGCTACAGTACATCATCTTTCCATTTTAAATTATAGGCTGTCAGCATCTTTCCATTTTAAATTTTAGGCTAAGTTAGTATCTTTTCAATTTAAATTATAGGCTGTCACCATCTTTCCATTTTAAATTTTAGGCTGAGTTAGCATGTTTTGCATTTAAATTATAGGCTGCCAGCATCTTTCTTTTTTAAATTTTAGGCTGAGTCAGTATCATTCCATTTTAAATTAAAGGCTGAGTCATGATCTTTCCGTTTTAAATGATCCTTATACCATGATTCATATTTAAAAATTAGTACGTGACATATGAGGTATTAAATTTGGATAAGTTGCTCGTCACAGTCTCTAGTCGTTGTAGAAGAAGGGCAAGTACTGTTGTAGTACCAGACTTCTTAGCACTATGCTATACTACCAATGTACTTTGTCAAGTAGAATACAGCTCTTTAGGTTGCCTCTTTTGGCAAAGACTAATTTCTGAAGCAGTGTTCTGTCTTTACTCTCATAATAATCATTCGGAAAATCGGTATAACTGATTACGGGTTACTTTAGATAAACCTAAATTATTAAACTAAATCATTGTTATTCTAGATATTTAATAAAGAATAGCATAGAATAGAACAGAACAGAACTGAACAGAGTAGAGCAAAACAAAACAGAATAGAACTGAACAGAGCAGAGCAGAGCAGAACAAAACAGAACAGAATAGAATAGCCATTTATTAGACAAAAAACATAAATATTGACATATTCAAGAAAAATACCTAAGTCTGGTTAGCCGTAGCTGTAGCAACTTTTAGTTCGCATTTTATTTTTTTTATTTTTTATGATGTTGCTTTATTTATAGTTCAAATATAATTTCTTAATTAAAAACATTTTTTTTAAAGTTTTATATTACATTAATAATTTCTATTAAATTATTAGCTATTTTTTTTTATTTAATCAATAGTATACTTAATCAAAGATTTAAAATTTTTAATGAAAATCACATTTTTAATAAGGCAGAAAGAAAAAGTGAATATTTAGAAAGTCTTACTATATTATATTAATATTTTATTCTTGTACATACAATATTTACATTTATCTAATAAAATCGGTTCTACATAACGTGACCCGATCCGTTGAATCCTTTAACTTTACGCTTAAGAACAAAAATAAATAAAATACGTTTCATATTATATTCAATGAAAGAACTCTTGACTCTGATATTGAAAATGTTACATCAATTTCTCTTGTATCTCTTTTGTTAATTAGATTTATTACACTTGTGTTGTATTTAATTGTTTTACTACCATGCAAAGCGGGAGTGTTTAGAAGCAGATTAAAGCAATAAATAAAACTCTAATGATAACTCGCTGAAGCAGAGGAAGCGTAGAGCTTATATACTGTTATTTATTCTTTCAAATTGCTCTACCTTTTTAACCTCTCCTTAATTAATTATTGAGCACTTTAAGTTATTTTATCAATTAAAATTAATGATTCTTAAAGTAACAACTACGTACACACTGCGTATTTAACAGGCGATCGTATTGGATACGTATGCAATACGGTCAGCTAATTTCACGGTTCTCACAGCGTTTTGTTGAGCCGATCGAGTAAGATTACGTGATAGCTAGGTTAGCCGTAGTAAAGGTTTACTTTTGGTTATAAGGAAGCTTAAAACAAAATATATATTTAATTAAATTGTGATTTCTTTGCACAATAATAATGTAACACTAAAAAAAAAATATTCCAAAAGTTATTTGATCAAAAACGGTAATATTGAAGTGAAATAAAAGTTAAATAAGATCGTCTCTAAAGGTACATACAGCGTATCGGGGGATTTATTTAGATTCCATCTCTCTAGTTCTAGCGTATGCGATCGAATCCTCTCCGCATGGTTCATACAGCTAATATTACCGTATTGAGAGATTGTATCCAATACGATCCGCGGATCTAGAAGTTTGTGTGAACGTATTAATTGATACAGAAAGTACTTGGTTCCATCTTAGATAGCAAATTATTATATAAATACCACAAATTATTAAAAATAATATTTAATTACATATTATTAAGAAAGAAGGAACTTCTTATTATTAAGAAGGATAACTTATAACTTTTCTTCACTAAATCGGTTTCTCTACGCTTATACTTACAACTTCCGACTCGCTTTGCTCGATCTCATACAGTTGATACTGTTAGGACAGGAATAAGAAGGTTTGCTAGAAATAGCAACTATATGCGTAGCTCTCTTCTGTCCTGACACTTAAACCAAGTTGTAAGAATTATTGTTTCTTAGGGTTTACAGTGGGGAGTCTATATAAGGTTTATAGTTTATTCTTTTAAAATATTTGTAGAATAGAAAATGTGTGTCTATTGTAGAATATAATTCGTTTTACTATGAGATTATTGTCGAAGCTGCTTAAAGAGTATTAAGGTTTATTTTAATTTTTTTCCCCACTACCGTATAATTTCAATCTTTTGGAAATAATTTTGTCCAACCATTTTATAAACCTACGATTTTATATTTTAAAGTTGTATAAATTTATAGAAGAATACTTAATGAAATAAAATTTAAATTTGTCAGTTTGATGATTTAAAAATTTAAATAATTTTAAAAATGTAATAACCTTATAATTGTTTATAGGTCAAATTCAAAACTAATAATGAATTCAATATTTTTTACTACGATGTGAAATGTTTTTAATGAAAAACCATTAACTCCGTCTTTTCCACAAGATTTTTACTTTATTAAGGCAGAACCGGCTTTCAGCTTACGCCATTATCAGTGCCGGAAAGATATCAGTGCCGTCAACCGTCCAGGACCTCTGTTAAGAGTTTGGATCGTCCAGGACTCTTAACAGAGGTCCTGGACGGTTGACGGCTCGATATTTTTCCGGCACTGATGATGGCGTAAGCTGAAAGCCGGTTCTGCCTTAATAAAGTAAAAATCTTGAGAAAAAGACGGAGTTGATGGTTTTTTATTAATAATGATTTGACGAAACAAGTTTCAATCGTGTGAAGGGAACAAAATTTGGATTTAGTAATTCATCGAATGGACGTATTTGACACACTGAAGGATGGGGTAATATAAATAATGGGATTGAATTTTTCCGACATATCTTAGGTACATGAATTTAAAACAATATAATTGGGTAAAATGCACAAACTATGTTTTGCAAAACTCACATGACACTACAAATATTTTTTCTACTGATATTGTTTTTACTGACAAACGCGTACACGAGTTCTGTTAAAGAAAAGGATTTATTAGAGAAAGGAAACAGTGATAAATAAACGAAGAGATCCGAGTTTATCATGACATATGATGAATACCTTTTTGTCTTGCGGTAATAACTCTCTGTCAGGGCACTAGTAACTCACAAATATACTAAATATTTTGAGGCAGAAAATGAGGAATAACGTATACGCACGAATAACTCATAGCTATGTAGGTTATGTAGCCTTCATCATGTAGTCTAAAGTGAAGTTAGAATCTTGTTCTATGAAAACCTTGCACCAAATCCTCAAGGTTATTTTTTTTCTTAGATGGTAGTTCTTTCTACATTCCACATTTAAATGAATGTATTATTTAAAACACTAATTGCTGGTTTTCAGATCTTAGTCGAGAAGAAATAACTGTACAAATTAATGCCTCATATATAGTTCGACGGAAATAATTTTCTCACATTTTTAAAGAGTTAAATTTTACCGGTAATACATGTATTTTACCGGTTATTCCGATTCAACTCTATTAATTAACTCTTGGTTAATTAGGTTTATTAATGTGTAACTGCTAAGTATAAATTCATTATTTTCATGGATCCCTAATCGCAAAATATGGAATGCAAAGTAGACTAAACTATGCCATATAAGATATTTGTAACATCAGAGTTTCATAGTTATCAAATATCATTAAAATTATAGCGACATTGTCACGATCGCACTTCATTGTTTTTAATTATCTATTAAACTAAGTTTACATATTTTAGTGAGACATTTTTTAGATAAACCCTGCGTCAAAAATCTTATTTAAATATAGCTGAGACCAATCTTAGGGAATTATGGATTAGGTGGAAAAATATTTTTTAAATTTATAATTCTTCAACAAGCAGACGTGTCAAGAATTATTTGCTTTGTAAAAATGGTATCTTTGAAACAAAAAACTAAATTTTCCCTTTTATATCTTTATGAAATATTATTCTTACCACTCTTACAACTGTTTTAAGACTTAATACTTTTTTAAAACAAGTCAAAGACAAAGAAATTTTACGTGCTCAGTTGTTAAATATTAAGTTCTGTCTAAATATCCTTTTCATACTCGCCCGTATCTGTCGCAATTATTATTATTAAATAATATTTTATGTAAGTTAAGTAATCTTAATGAATTCAGAGTATATTTAACAGTATTTTATTCTCAGGCTTGATAGTGCTACAAAAAACAAACTATTAGTCTTTTATAGCTTTTATAAAAACCAATTCTCATACACTGAATGTAGTAAAGTGTTTTAACTAATAACCGAGATAAACAGTGAAAGATAAAGAAAATTGTTTTCTTACAAGTTTCCATGTAAAAGTGAATACAAAGATTGTTTGTAAGTTTAAACAAATTGACATGTTTGAGAGCGGATTTTTCTATGATGACAGAAATTTAAGCGTACTAGTAAGGGGTAATAGAATGAGTGAGATGAAATATTTAGCGAGAAAGTATACGAGTTAGATAGAGTTCGAATAAAAAGAATAAGAGAGAGAAAAAAGGTGTAAGCAAGTGTCAGTGTTCGAAAACCTTTAGACGTAAGATGTTGGTGAATCCGTGTCTGTGTAGAGAGAAAAGTGCAATTGGTGTCTAAGTGTCTGTACTCCACATAAGAGAGATGCGAGACTTTATACGTGTGTGTGTGGCCCATTTCCTCTAAGAGATCTGGATATAGATAAAACATACCTCCTTCTCAATTTCTATCCTTCTTAAAATTTTGTATTTTATATGTCAATTGATTATTTGTTTACGTCTTTCTTTCTTGATATGTCGTAGAATAAATTGCAAAATGGACAATCGTTATTTTGTATAAATATGAAAATTTAAGTTATTACAAACTAGAAAAAATAATGTAGAATCGTCTTAGTAATATTTGATTTCTAACTAACGAGAAGTTGAGTTTATGATATAGAAAGTATAATTTGTAACTGCCTTTACTATGCTACATAACAAGTATAAAACTATTTACTTATAAAAATAGCAGAGTAAAATAGAAAATAGGATGATAGAATATACTTGATTTAGATGTTATAAATTTTGTTACCTCGAATTTTTAAAACTGTAAATGGTCCAACATTATTTGTATTTAAACATAGGCCCGAGAAAATTGCTTTATACAAACTTTTATTATATTAGGCATTTTAAAAAGTATTCCTCATTTTCTTTTTTCTTATCTTTAGCAATTTTGCCTGTAGTAAATTTATTTTGTATTTTAATCTCTATGTCTTCTATTATCACGTTCCGTAATGACCTTTGTCATTACTATTCTATACCCATTTAATTATGCCATGCCATAATTACTATTACTGCCATGCCAGTACATTACTATAATTTTCTAACATTAATTTACTATTTTGTTTCTAAGTTATTTAAAATTATTATATCATCCTTCAATTACTGTTTTTACTTTCCCTCATTTATACCGTAATATAAAAAAATGTTATGTTTGCGAAAAATCCAAAACCGGAATGAAACCGGAATTATCTGCTTCAGGTGTTTTTGATGCCTCCTGAGTGGTTTTTACAAAGTAGTCTGTCTGTGTGTTTGTGTGTGTGTGTGTCTGTCTGTTACTATCGTAGCTCCCAGTGTATTTATGCTAGAGAGTTGAAACTTTGTACAAGAGTCAGTCTACTGCTGTAGTTGTCCTATTTGGAAAAACATTTTTTATAACTTCATTAACCTGCAATATTGACTTAGCAAAAATTTCATAAAATCATAAAACGTTGAAAAATGATGCAATTATTTTTGTGCCAAATCTAAAAAAAATGAGATTTGGCACGCATGTAGCCATGTATTAGTTTATAACATATGTATTAGTTTCATCTCATTACCCGCATTGACTTGTGTACGTTTATTAAAAATCTAATCTTGTTGAAATTTTGTTCAAGTGTATACCATTACGTAATAAATAAGTACACTAAGTTTCGTTTTAATATGACGAGTATATCTATGATATTTTTTGAATAAAAAAATTAAGCAGCATCGAGCATATTCAGTGCCTGAATTGGTGACCGCTGAGGATGAAATTACTGTATTTACTATTAGAGGACGAGCGAAGTGAATGAGAAGAAGTTTTGCAGTATACATTTGACGAATTGTATATTCTGAGTACGATCGAAGCGAGTACAAAGTAGGATGGGTGAGCGTAGCGAATCCGATGTGATGAGGAAAGGCTCAGATGTACCCCACACCCGATTTTTCTAATACATTTTTAAAACTAAATCACTTTTAAATTAATTTTTTTTGAGGTAGTACGTAATTGAGCACTTTACTGGACCGTTTTTAGGATGAGAAGCCAATCATTATTGTCATAGGAGGTTATTTAGTACTTTTCACCTCCGAGGACAATAATAAATGTAAAAAAAAACTCCTAGGACGTAAAAGTAATTCATATATTGCCGCCATTACTGTAATGTAGCGAGTTCAAAAAAAACTATCTGTATAAAACTTTCATATGGTTTCTTAAAAAACGTTCATTTTGTTTCTGTTTTTGTTCGTAGAATATTTTTTTTCGTTTTTAAAAGGTGTTCTAATTGACAATTTTTGTGTGTTTATTTGTAAAACTTTTACATTTTTGAGTAAAAGTGTGAAGCTATGGATGAATTTAATGACGACGATAATATGGAGTTAATTGGACGTTTTTTTTTTCAATTAAGTATATAGCGCAGTTTATTTAATGAGTGCTACCTCAAAAAAATAGTGTATGCAATCCGGCTGAGAATGTCTTTATGTCTTGGCAATTTTTCCCGACTCGCTTCGCTCGTCGGTAAATCTAATTGCCGTGACGTAAAGACGCACTTCTCAGCCTTATGGCATAAATAACTATTACATCACAAAACATTGGCTTCATATCCACTTATTTATGTTTAAGGTCTTTTAAAGAATTTCGAACTATCTAACAAAAACAAACTGCAATATTGCTGTCTGAAACATTACTGTAATGATTTTCTTTTCTCCTTCAAAGAAATTTCATCAATAATTTTTTTTATTGAGTTGTAATGTTTTTAAACGAAGTTTGAACTTTTTAATTTCTTTAAATCAAAAGCCAAGTTATCTGGAATAGTATAAAATGAAGTTAATACAATTAGGAAAGTTTTCATATAAACTACTGTTTATCATGCAATATTGTAGAGGAAAATATTCGAAGTTCAATTTATAACATATCACAGGAAAAATGCCAGAAACATATTAATCTCTTGGGATATTATTAAAATTTCCAAACTAAATCGTAAATTATTGCTTTTGTAGCCGTTTTCTTCGAATCTATTCTTTGTTAAGCAAACTGCTAAAATGTTATTATTTTACTTGTTCTTTAATCAATATTTCTCTATAATTATTATAAAGAATCCTTACCTACCTACCATCCACCTACCTTAGGTAGGGGATGGTCCCCGTACCTTAGGGGGTCCTCCTTTTCCATCTGGTAAAGGTAGCTGGAAAAGTATTATGTTCTCCTTAAAAATCCGAAACCGATGTTTCAGCAAAATTATCCGTTTCAAGTATTTTAATGACGTTTTAGTGGATTTTATGATATTATGATGTCTGTCTGTGTATGCGTGTGTGTCTCAGTGTGTCTGCTACTAACTCTTTTTGTGTTTATACTACAGGCTTTAAACTTAGCACAAAAATCATTCCTTTGGTGTATCTGTGGTGCGAGGAAGATGATATTTTTCAGGCTACAAAAACCTATTTAAAAATTAAGTAGGTCTTGCCTTGTTGGTCATGCCTCGTATAAACCAGTAATATAAACAATTGATAAGGGTCAACAACTATGTGGCCTCATGGTTCGATGCACGGAGCCGCTAGGCGGCCTTCAGCGTCAATGCCGCGAAAGGGACAAGAGGCCGGAGGCCTTTTGTGGCATACTGCCTTGATATAAGTGAATTTTCAAATTTATTAGTCAAAAAACTTTCTATATACACATATCAATCGATAAAACCTGAACTTATACTTATAATAAATTAGTATCCTCATAAATGTTAAAAACACGTAATGGTAAGTGTGTATAAAATTTCAGCCGGATCTAACAACTTTTTAAAGTTTTGTGATTTATGGAAATTTTTGCTGTCATTATTGTACGTTAATGAAGTCACTCATATCTAAAAAAGCAATAGAGTTCGAAATTTTGATGAAGTCGACCTATGTACCAAGTTTTAGTTCAACTTGAGAAACCGTTTGAAAATTATCGTGTCAAAAAACAACAAGAAACACAATCTCGTACATACATAATTACAAAACACACAAACTAACACACACATACACATAAATAAATATATATATATATATATATATATATATATATATATTATATATATATATATATATATATATGACCCTAACCTAATTAGCTCATTTTCGTCGTTGCAAATTTGCTCAAATGACAATAAAATCGTTAGTATTTATCAAGAAAAGTTAACGCCTCGTAATGTTTATATTTCTATGACGTCACCTCAACTAGGGTAATTAGGTTGGACATAGTTGGTTACAGTGCGTTCCCACCTTAATTTATAGGCGGGAACTAATTACAGCCCGATAGATCCAATTAGAGCCCAATCGAAAACTAATAGATATTCATATAGTATAGATATAAACAATTTTCTCGAGTTGTCTAGACCCTGAACATATTGCTTAATTGTCTGTATTACCTTAACTGTTAATTATGTCAGTAGATAACAGAAAATATGGAATTTTTAGTCTTATTCGCCCTAATATTGTAGAATAGTAATTTCTTAGTTCATTTTATAGAGCAATGAATATTATGAACATTTATTAAAAAAAATATCTATAAAATAATAGTGAATAAAAATATTAACATTTGCCACGGCTGTGGTTTTAATTAAATTTATTATCATTTATGTTTTATATAAATCATACTTTGATCATAAATAATAGAGATTAATTAACTAACTTGGCAAGTATAGGTTAAAATAAATTTACGTAAAGAAATAGAATTGGATTAATAAGAAAAAAAACCGAAAGTTTTATTGCAGAGTTTTAATGCGTAACTTAAGTAAGAACTCCAACAAAGTTATTTTTAACAAAATAAACTTTCTTTTATTTTTTTTGTTAAGCCAAATTTTTTTCGAACTTAAAAAGAACAAATAAAGCCGTGTTGGATACTTTGAAAGTCCATATGTAGTGTAAAAAAGAATGTAGGGTGAAAATTCAAGCCAAGAATTTTTTCATCGCTGTCTGCAGTTTGTAAGCTCTTGCCCCCAGTACGAAAATACCAGTCCTTACTAAAAATCCGATCTAGTAAGTCAAGTGAGGGAGACCTGGCCCAGGTTTGCGGCTCTATCTTTTAGATAGAAAACAAAGCTTGGAACATTTCCAGTATCATTTTGCTCTCCACTATTTATTTTACGATCTTAAAATACATTTTTAAAAGAAAATAAATTATATTTCAACATTCAGGATATTTATGGTTAATACACATGTAATAGATAAAATTACAGTCATTATTGGTTTTTTAACTGGAAATAATTGATGAATTCTATTATAAATTGTTGCTGAACGCTTAAGAAAGTCCAGGTTATAGAAAGCGTTTAAAAGTCTCGTGTAGAGTTAAAAATGTACTTCTTTGGTTTAACTTTCTTTCACCCATTAAATCGGTATGAATAAGGTTTACGGTAAGCTTAAACGTTGAGACTGATTTCAGCTCTACTCAAGTTAGTCTTCTATCCTAGTCGAGCATTAAGTCTCAAAGGTCAGCAAAGCAGACCTTTGAATCAAGATTGCCGCAAAGCGACACTAAATTTTTATTATTTATTTTTTTTTAAATTTTATTTTTAACCTGTGATTGTTATTTACATATGTAAAAACAAAGTTTGGTACTGTTTAAAAAATTCACATATGATTTCATTTAAATTAAGCACAAGCTCATGCTTTTGCGGCTTAAAGTTTATTTTTTCTCTTAAAGAGTTTGATAGTTGCTCTATTATAAAATTATTTTTGTAACATATTGTATTCTCGAATCTAATTTTGTATTTATAATAAATAAACATTTTATTATTTATTATTTATTATTATTAATTCTTTTTATTTAAATTTGCTAAAATCCAAACCTGCCTCACTTATACTATTAAAAATTATCCCCCACACTCAGCCTTTGGCTTGTGGGATTGTCATAAAATGTATAAATTTATTGTTTGTATATTGATAATTGTATTTAGTAAGTATTCTGTACTTATATTTTATTTTACAATAAAGGTTGTTTTGAATTGGAATGAATTGAAAAGATGAAAATTCGCTATATACATGGCAAAGTCCCTTGTAATAAAGAATTACAATAAAGCCGTAGGGTAAAACAGGAACCCGCGAAGCATTTGGTTTTGCCGCGTTTCGGACGAGGCACGAAGAGGCTACTTGAGAAGGCCTTTCTCACAAAACCTCTCTGCAAAAAAAATGTATTTACAACTAAAATTGTGTGATAAAACAAGACTACCTTAATAAAACTTCAATTGTCTCCATTTAATTTTAAGGTATTTAGGTTTCCCAATGCTATTACATTTTAAGAGGAAAGAAAAATAAAATAGCAAAGAGGTGTTTATCTAGAGAACCGTTTATCTGAAAATGACAGTCCTTTTCTTATCTATTCTTCTCAATCTTCTTTCTTCGAGTTCAATTTAAACCTTTATGATATCATACTGTTATAACATTTGGAAAAATGTGTGGATTTGTCAACAACAAACCTTTTGTTCTTTTTTTTTTTAAATTGCAATAGAAATAATTCAGGTGAGTAGGTCTGTGCGAATTTTCTTTGAAATGTGTGCTTCCTTGCTCAACAATTCATTTCACTTGACAGTAAATTCAACTTTTTATTCAATAGTTTTTACAAAACTACATAAATTATCCTAAAATCGGCACTGAACAGCATATTTTGCTCTGCATATATACGTGAAATTATATAGCACATTTTTTGAATATGCCGAAAAATTTAAATAACAAGTTGCAACGCTATTGCTCCGGTTACGATCAATTATTAAAATTATTTTTAATTTAAATTTTCAATTGTATCTATTGATAATTATTTTGTTTTAAATTTTTATCAACTCTTCTCACATCTAAATTAAAATAAATCAATAATGAGTCTGGATGATATCTGCTATTTCATAGTCTACTGCTAATTTATCTAATTTTTTTACTAAAAATCTAACAGATGGACACCATTCTTTTTTTTTATTTAAAATATTTAGTTCTAAATTCATATTGCCTACAGTTATTTTAAAAGTATACAACACTTTTATTATAGTGATAGTTCCTGATGTAACCTGAAAAAATGTAAAACTTTATATTGTTAAAAACTTAACTTTTATATCTATAAAAAATATTTTTTTTATGTAAATTTTTTATAATTATAATAATTTTAATTTATAAGCAATTGGGCTAAAAACCCGTTATATTGTAAATAAATAAATAAATAAATAAGTTACATGTGCGATAAAAAATTATCGCCAGTACTAGTTGTAGTAGTAAAATGGGGGAGTGGTAGTAACTACCAAGCAAGCAGGCAACTTTGTTGGGACCTTTTTGCCAACTCCCTAAAATAGTGTTCCACTCCTTTTAAATTCAAGTGTAGGTATATTTCATCTAATCTAGACAGAAGAGCCGTGAATTTCTATGGTTCCTCTCATGCTTTTTCAAGCAATCATACATATTTTCACTGACTCTTATTAGTCTAGTGAAAAAACTAGGAAACAACACGTGCTCTCACTGTTAAACCAAACCTCATACACTTTAAACTACAAGGCAGACACACTTTAATATTATAATCAATCTACTAATTTTGCCTATACCCAGTTTCATTTAGGGTAAAGGATCTTTAACGAGTACCTGACAACCGCACAGGCTCGAGACCACTGGCTTTACGTCCTTCTGAAGGGCTTGGTACGCAGAATTTTCATCCCTCTCATAAAAATCCCAAAGGCCCGTGCTGGGATTGAACCCATGACTAAATAAATTCGAAAGTTTAATATCCATTCATTCTGTGTATTGGCTTGTGTATTGACCTTAACCACTAAATCACGGGTGACTCTCGCCAGTACTAAGATTCGAACCTGGGAACCCTGGCTTTGAGTGGTCATATTGATTCGGTCCGGTTTCATTCTATTCAACTTGACTTGGCCAATGTCCAGAACCTTATTATTTATAAAATGTGTATGACGTTATTAACCCACAATAATGACTCAACAAAAACTCACGAAACCTAATCAAAATATCTTTGACCCGGCTGATATTTAATATGATATATTTAATATAAAATTTAATACAATATTTTACTATGTGTGGTACACACATAATAGTTATTTCTGCACTAAGGGAGTAAAGAATGCTTTTATTTCCGTGAGCAGTTAGTTGGTTCCCAAGGCGTAAGCCGAGGGAACCAAAGTATTTCACTCCCGAGGCAAAGCCAAGGGAGTTATGGCTATTAACTCCCGAGTCGAAGCCGAGTTAGGTAATTTCGAGGGGGAAATTGCATTTTTCTCCCAAGGTGCATACAAGATTTTATCTTCAGGCGTTGATTTTATTTGAGTACCTTTTGTTGTATTTTATAATATTTTTTTTTTGGGTCGGACCCCCTTATAAATTTAGGGGGTGCTGCCTCAAAAAAAATAAATAAAAAAAATACTGTGCCAAACAACTTCTTTTAGCCTGAAATAGATTTTGAGACAATACATTTTTTTTTTGTTGAGTCCCCCTAATAAATTTTAGAGGTGCCACCCCCAGAGAAATTACAAAAATTAATCGGTCACCTGTATAATTTAAGAGAATACCACTCCCCTAAAAAATTGATATAATTGGCTAAAAATAACCCAATAATAGGAAACGTTTTTAACTTTAAGGGAGAAAAAGTTTTTTTTACTTTCAAGGGAGTGAAAATAAACTTTTTCTCCCTTGGGGAGTGAAAAGTGCTTCTTTACTCTCTAAAAACTAGTTAATAATCTTTACCTTATACACTGTCTGGAGATAAACAAACTTTAATGTTAACATCAGAAACGAATCTGATTTTATCGTTTGATATTATTTCTTACATTAAAAATAACGTTTTTTTAGGATATTCGCTAATATCGTAGCAGTGTGCTACTTACAGAACTACTAATATGGAGACGAGCTTCAAGATAACAAGCAAGCGACGCTGCGAAGCGGTCATAAGACCGAAGACCTCTTGTTTTACTGTCTCAGAACTTGCGAAGCATGCTAAAATGGTGGGAATAAGCCAAGGTTGTTGAATAAAGGGGATGACGCATTAAGGAACATTTCTGACCCCATGGAAGTTGTATGAGATAGAGAAATAGCAGCAAACTTACCTCTCCTTAGGTAATAATTAAAAAGACGCCAAACGCAGGTTATGTAGCTAAGTTGTCATACAATTCTTGGTTGTCGAGTTTGCTTCTCAACTTTCTTCAGTGCTTTCGTTATTGTTACATTTGGTGCTTGTCAAGTCATTTGTGCTTATATTTTACATTTTGGACTCTAGGTAGCCACTTTAGTGAGAGTAATTAAAGCTTTACCGTTTACTTTTCGTAGAGAGTAAGTTAAATGTGTTAATATTTTGTTTTTGTTAGCTTAGTGAAATGTTTTGCTAGTTTTCAAGATTCAATTTTGGTTGTAATGTTCTTAATTTTCTTTAATGTTGTTAATGTTTAGCAATATTAACAAAAACAGTTAAAAAGTAAGAACTTTTTTCAATTTGTTTATAACCTTCGCAAGCAAACAATGGGAAACCCATTGAGAGTTAAGTTTTTCCTCTAAAATTTTAAGACCTGCGCTGTTATAAGGATCATAAGCATGCGCAGTTCGTACCAAGCATGTGCAGTTAGTTTTTGACGTGTGTTTCGTGTTGCATTCATCTCTATGTTTTGATTTTCGATGGGGTCACTTTGTTGAATGGCAATTCGACTTAGTGCGTCATTCCCTTTATTCAACATCCTTGGGATAAGCATATCAAATCTGATAAGGCAAGAAAAGTCCCGAGGTACCCCTTACCAGATATTTTGGTATAAACCACACCTAGAACGTGTTTCAAATCTCAAGAGCAACGTTTTCTCCTTTCTTTATGTTTGTATGGAATATTTATAATGAAGAGAAAATGTTATAAACATGTTGAAAAAACTTTTTAAATTTAAAGATGAAGAAAAACCTTGAGATTTCCTTTAAAAGCCTTCGGGGCATAAGTTGAAATGGGTTTGAAATTTGTACCCCAACCTGGGACTCTCTTGGGACTCAGGCGCCCCGATTTCAGGGTAGACTATCAGTCTATATTTATATCTTCTCACTGAAAACCCTTCCCTATTTTTTCTCATAAATAAATCCTTAATTCATTTCTGCGAGGAAAACTTCTGCTGAATTTATAGCTTTGAAAAATCCAACATTTTTTCATTCTTTCAATTTAAGCATTTTTATTCACCTCAATACAGTATTTCTTAAATAAATAACCCTTAAATAAACGCTTGATTTAAAAACAACTCGGGTCTGTTTGAGCCATGGTCTCTAGTCATGGCCCAAAAGGGTTTAAGGTTTAATTTAGATGTCCATTCTAACAACTTCATCACACTTTAGTTCCATTAAACACTAAAGGTCATTGAAATAGAGGTATACATATATTTGGTAACATGTATGCATATACGTCACTTAAGGTAGTCCGATTAAACTGATACCGGTCTCATTCGATTAAGCTTTCCGTCTTCTTAACATCTTAAACCTTGTATAAACAACATATTATAGAATAATAAAATAATTCTCTCCACTGATTTATTATTTATTTAAAATAAAGCATAACCAGCTTTCAAGCAACTAAAGATCATCATCAGTGCCGGTGAGACGTTAGGAAGCTAGGTTTTGAGTCTTTTCTTACTGTAGACTGATCAGTCAAAAAATACTGTTGAAAATACAGAAATACTGTAGAAAATATCAGTCAACAATAAGAAAAGACTCAAAACCTAGCCTCCTAACATCTCACCAGTACTGATGATAACCTTTAGTTGGTTGAAAGCCGGTTTTGCTTTCACATGTTAATAAAAATGTCATAACCTCCTTGAAATTTTGCTTTATGGGAAGTTTCATTTTGATCTATTCAATATATATTTATATATATATATTAATATATAATATATATATATATATATATATATATATATATATACAAATATATATATATATATATATATATATATATATATATATATATAATATATATATATTCAATTTGCTATTTCAAGTTGAGCTTTGTCATTAATGGTGTCGTATAAAATATTGTTAGGATATACCTAAAGATCAATTTCAGACCAAATTTAAGAATACTGGGAGCTACGGTAATAACAGACACGCATATACAGACAGACAGCTTTGTAAAAACTACTCTCAGGAGGAGAGTAGGAATTGTGGAAATTGTAAAAGCTTTGTAAAAACTACTCTCAGCAGGACTTCAAAACATCTGGAGCATATAATTTTATGAAGATTAGGATTTTGAATTTAATCACAATTCTTTTCCTTTATACCCGCGGTATAAATGAGAGAAAGTAAAAAGAAAATGGAAAACATTGAAAATGGAAAAGAATTTTGTAGTAAATGTTGTGTAAATGCTGCTGCATGTAAAAGCTATACATTTTATTTCACAGTCAATTATACAGCACATAGAGTGTTCTGTTCCTACCTTCTGTTAAGGCTAGGATGTTTGCTAACTTTAAGCTTGTAGGCTAGAAGGTTTAGGCTAGAAGGTTTTAGGCTAGAAGGTTTAGGCTAGAAGGTTTAGGCTAGAAGGTTTAGGTTAGAAGGTTTAGCTAGAAGGTTTTAGGCTAGAAGGTTTAGGCTAGATGGTTTAGGCAGTTTAGCTAGAAGGTTTAGGCTAGAAGGTTTAGGTAGAAGGTTTAGGCTAGAAGGTTTAGGCTAGAAGGTTTTAGGCTAGAGGTAAGGCTAGAAGGTTTAGGCTAGAGGTTTTAGGCTAGAAGGCTTTAAGCTTGTAAGACTAGCATAAGAAGGTTTACTAGAAATCGCAACTATATGCTGGTCCTTCTTGTACTAAGGTTTTATTTGTTTCATAAATTCACCTGCTAGCAGAACAGCACTAGATGTGCTGTCTCCAACCTCATCATCCTGAAATTTAGAAATATCGTTAAGTGATTTGGCACCAGGATGAGCAACATCAAGTAATTAAATAATCGTTGCTCCATCGTTTGATATAGATGCTTTCCCATTGGTGTTGACAAAAAGTTTATCCACACCTCTCGGGTCCGAGGGTAGTTCTGACGGCATCAGTAAGACTTATGCGAGTATCATAAATAATACTAATAATATAATGCCCGTTGTAGAGCCTTTCGGCCTTCAGGATATTCGCCCTGCGGAAACAACCTCGGGTGGGTCACATCTACTTTTCTCAAAGTTAAGCTAAAGTTGGCGAAATCTTTTTACAACAAATTTTATTCATGAAAAACTGAGAGCATAGCCCGGGCTGTGAACCCAGGACCTCCGGTGCTGAAGTCCAGTACTATACGACCGCTAGGCAAGTATTGATAGTACTAATTAGTTGACCTTTGCCTTGATAATTCTCTGCTCCTTCTATAAGAATTAATATTTGAGGCTGCATTTTGTTTGACTTGAAAATTAATTCTATTTAATGATAACAGTTTTTTTTCAATTTTTTCGCAACTTGGCGAAGAGTGTTAGGACACAAGAAGGAGCTGCATATAAACCTTCTTATTTATGCCCTAACACTTTATTATAATTTTGCTTTATCTTAAATCCACCTTTGACAGAATCGAAGTTTACGACGAACGATTCCTTAAACTATGAATTTGGTTTAGCAAATGACAACTAGATGTCGCTCTAACCTAGAAAAATAAGATTAATGTATTGTGCAGTTTTATTAGTGATGTAATTATTAGTGAAGGGCAACCTAAAGGCTGTTGGAAGACGTCTGGACGGACAAGATAAACATTGTTGATAAAATAAATAGCTTTTCCTTTGGGTTATACTCAAGAATAAGGTTATTCAAAAGGAGACGTAAGTCAGGTTATAAAACCTACCGGTATCTATTACAATATAAAAACCATTTTTTAAATCTGTATCTCTTTTGGAGTATAGTAGAGTAAAAATTTATCCCAGAATTAGGATTTTAAGAAAATTACATTTTTATTATTTGATAAATGGGATTTTTTTTATTAAAGATTTTTCCCAAAACATACTATTTTAATTATCTATTCTATTAGTAGATATTTAAAATCATTTTTAAAGCCTGAAATGGTTTGGTAAATAAAAATTATTTTCTTCGGCAGTTTCAAAATTCGAGTGTTGTAACATTCTATGTTTTCATTAGATCACTAATGTTGAGCTGCATCGAGCGTGGTCAATAGTTGGATAGGTGGCCGCTAATTATTTAGTCTGATCATGCAATTTGAACGCTACTAGGAATTTACTTGTACTAATAGTAGTAATATGGGGGGGGGGAGGTAGTAACTACCAGGCAGTAGGCCACGTTGTTGGGCCCTTTTGCCAGCTCCCTAAGATAGTGTTCTACTCCTTTTAATTTCAAGGTAGGTTTTCATCTAATCTAGACAGAAGAGCCGTGATTTCTATGGTTCCTCACATGCTTTTTCAAGCAATCATACATATTTTCACTATCTATAGTCTAGTGAAATCTAGGAACAACACGTGCCCTCGCTGTTAAACCAAACCTCCATCGGTGTACCGAATAGAAACGTTTTTTTTTAAATATTTTTTTTCTTATTTTTTAGACCTCAAAAAGAGGCTTAAATAGCAAAGAAGTGAGAAAATAGCAAAATTAAGCGAATCAGAGCAAAAAAATAGCATTTTGATAGCACTTGTTTTTGTTTTTGCCATTTTTCTCAGCAACTAGGTAACGGGGTCTATATTATCTATATTTTACTTGAAGATAAGACCGTCATGAAAAATTCGATACCAATAACATTAAATAGTCCTTTTAGATAAGGCACTTATAGGCCTCTGAAAAACCGGAATATTTACGAAAATTTCGTTTTTTCTTGTGTTTTTTAACATTTTATTCTATAGCTCCCAAACTAGGTAACGGAGCGAACATCGACTATGCTCAGCTAAAACACTAGACTCCAATTAACAATTTAATACCAATTACATTTAATTGTCCTTTTAGATAAGGCACTTACGGCCCTTAAAAAATCCACAAAATAACTGAAAATTAAGCAATATTCAAGATTTTCATGGTGTTTTGGCATACATTACTCTATTGCTCTCAAACTAGGTAACGGAGGGAACTTTAACTATACTTGGTTTTGAAAAATTTTGCTGAAACTTTTTCTAAAATGTTTGAATTTGACATAAAAAATGTTATTACATATTAGTTACATATTAGTACATATTAGTATCATAACAGTTTTATTTTATGTTTCAAAAGAATTATTTTTGTGTCTTTAGAATACATTCCAATTGATAATCAGTTCAGCGGCTCTCCATCATGATGTGTAAATTTATTTAAATTTTATTTGTTTTGCGAGAGAATTTTTTTTAGACATAAATATATTATTACTAGAGGGGCCCTATAGGTTAAATTTTGAAGCATCGAAAAAGAAACCTGACAACCTTCGCTAAAAAAAAATAATCAAATAATCAATATTAAATTACAATAACTCATTTAGTAGAACGTTAAAAATACAATTCAAAATCAATGTGCGGAAAGCCGAAATTAAGTGATTTATTTAAACCTGAACTCACTTTCGAAGGAGGTTTCAATGAGGTTACACAGAGCCCCTGAGAGCTCTAAAATGGTGTTTTAGACCTTTCAATGCATTGGCAGAGTCTATGCCCCCTCTAGTATATATTTATGCTTCTAGAGAAATTATTTCCTTTTATTATTCATAGTAAAAAGGTTTGTGTGGTCGAGTTACCCCTATCTAGATATTTCGAGATGTTACAAGAGTATCTGTTGGAAGTATCTGGAGATTGTATGGGAGATGAAAAGCTCTAAGTTAAAGCAAGGCAAATAAGTATTGATTTTAAAGTGAGTTTTACATAGAGATTGTTATCTACTTGTCTGAGCTAGTATGATAAGTCACTCAACCTCTACTCCCTTACTTTCTCTGAAAATTCTCCAATTTTGTGTGATAAATTACTAAAGAACACAATAATTGTCATAGTTAAGGTCTGATGCAGCTGCTGTAAATAATTTATTTTAACTCACTTCTAATCAGCATTTAATTTATTAAAACGTTAAATTTAACAAATCGACGATGAATTTGATTGATAATAACGAAATAATAGTTATTTATGCCATAAGGCTGAGAAGTGTGTCTTTATGTCACGACAATTAGATTTACCGACGAGCGAAGCGAGTCGGGAAAAATTGCCAAGACATAAAGACATTCTCAGCCGGATGGCATACACTATTTTTTTGAGGTAGCACTCATTAAAAAAATCAAAAAATAGCACTCATTAAACTGCGCTATATACTTAATTGAAAAAAAACGTCCATATTATCGCAGACATTAAATTCATCCATAGCTTCACACTTTTACTCAAAAATGTAAAAGCTTTACAAATAAACTCACAAAAATTGTCAATTAGAACACCTTTTAAAAACGAAAAAAAAATTAGTCTACGAACAAAAACAGAAACAAAATGAACGTTTTTAAATAAAGCTCATGAAGGTTTAACACAGATTGTTTTTTGAACACGCTACATTACAGTAATGGTGGCAACATATGAATTACTTTTACGTCCTAGGAGTTTTTTTTTACATTCATTATTGTCCTCGGAGGTGAAAAGTACTAAATAACCTCCTATAACAATAATAATTGGCTTCTCATCCTAAAAACGGTCCAATAAAGTGCTCAATTACGTACTACCTCAAAAAAACTACTTTATGGCATTATTGGCTGTCTACGAGACATATAGTTTATATTAACTGATTTTATAGCTTATAAGTATATTTACTCTACTAGTCCAAGAGCCGGACCTGAATAGATGTGACTCATTTTGATCTACTTTAAACCAAATATTTATGAAAATATATCTTATGTTATGAAGAAACACATAGTCTGCTTATCCAGAGTGGAGCCTTTCATATGATTGCTCATGCTCAAAATTTTAATAAAACGTACTAATTTCAGTTTTCTTAAAATAAGTGGTTCCCTATAAGTTCCCTACTATAAGTTCAACTAATTTGTTTGCAATGCACCAGTCGTTTGGCAAATATAATATAATATAATACAAATAATAATGTTAAAAAAATTGAAAAAAAAAATGTGTTGAAACCTCGGCTGACAGCCTATGGCTAAGCCTAAATTTATATTTTTTCATTGTAAAAATAATGTAAATATGTTTGCAATAAATATTTTTTCTATTCTATTCTATTCTAATACAAATATAATTTAATTTATACTCTGCCTCTAAGACCATCCTATCCATCCATTATTAGACCATCCTATCCATCCATCATATGACCATTCTATCCATCCATCATATGACCATCTATCCATCCATCATAAGACCATCCATCTATCCATCATAGACCATCCTATCCATCCAATCATATGACCATCCTATCCCATCATAAGACCATCCTATCTATCCATCATAAGACCATCCTATCCATCCAATCATATGACCATCCTATCCATCATCATAAGACCATCCTATCCATCCTCATAAGACCATCCTACTATCCATCATAAGACCATCCTATCCATCCATCATAAGACCATCCTATCCATCCCATCATAAGACCACCTATCCATCCATCATAAGACCATCTATCATTTATCATAATCACCATCCATCATAAGACCATTCTCACGATCAATAAAACTCTATTCTCGGCTATAAAGTGACCATTAACATTTTGATAAGCTAAACCAGCGTTTCCCAACCTTTTCAGTACCGCGACCCTATAATTTGCTTTTCTTAAGTTTGGCGACCCAAATGCATTTATTTTGCATAACCTGAAAATTGCAGGCGTTTTTATTTATTTCCGAACTAGTTATGACTTCTGCCATTACGCCTATCCTATTAGAGAATTTTATTCCCAAAAGAAATTTGCTGAAAAGAAAAAAAAATAAATATGTATGATATCAATGACTATTTTGTTGCTGTTGGTTTTCGGCTAATAAGTCAAATGGTGTTTGTTATTCATTTCTCTAATTTAATTGAAACGTAATATAAATAAAATAAACTGGTAACACAAAATTATAAAAAACTTGTACGCGATATTAAACTACTTTGATGATTGTTTGAACCAAATTTACATATAATGAACATTATAATTTTTATAACTCGAACCTTTAAAGAAGTGATAAGGAACTGTTAAATACAGTATTATCATTGGTATAACAATTCATCAAAGTTAGCAAGAATTAGATAAAGGCGGGTGCCTCTGTCGGTAAAGGATTTCTAAGAAATATTTTGGCCGCGGCTTCTTTGTTATCGCATGTTAAAGTATTATAAATTTCTAAAATAATATCTGTTTAAGCAAATCTGTTATTGCTTATAATAATGTTTTACATAAATCTTTGTCATTTTTTGGATTGTTAATAATAAAAAAATTTGGCGACCCAAAACATTTCGTTCGCGACCCAATCTGGTCGCGACCCAAGGGTTGGGAAGGCTGAGCTAAACCACCCCTATATACGTTAAGAACCTATAATATATGTATAATATATTACTAAACTATATATGGCAAATATAATATAATATAATACAAATAATAATGTTAAAAAAATTGAAAAAAAAAATGTGTTGTAACCTCGGCTGACAGCCTATGGCTAAGCCTAAATTTATATTTTTTCATGTAAAAATAATGTAAATATGTTTGCAATAAATATTTTTTCTATTCTATTCTATTCTTTCTCTAATTACAAATATAATTTAATTTATACTCTGCCTCTAGACCATCCCTATCCATCATCATATGACATTCCTATCCATCCATAAGACCATCCTATCTATCCATCATAAGACCATCCTATCCATCCATCATATGACCATCCTATCCATCCATCATAAGACCATCCTATCTATCCATCATAAGACCATCCTATCCATCCATCATATGACCATCCTATCCATCCATCATAAGACCATTCTCACGATCAATAAAACTTTATTCTCGGCTATAAAGTGACCATTAACATTTTGATAAGCTAAACCACCCCTATATACGTTAAGAACCTATAAAACGTACTAATACAATTACCCCAAGGTAATAATTAGTAAAAAAATAAATTTTGGCAAAGAGAGCAAGTGACAGTTTGGCTTGAAATGTCAGAGCCTTATTAGTCTGGTATTTAGAAAGGTTAAACACATCTTCACAAGACCTCATCAAATTACCAAGTTTTCAAAAATGTTTTCGCTTAATACTGTATGATGTAGTATTAAAGACTTAGCAAAGTCCACGTACAGAAATTAAGTCTCCATTAAAACAAGTAGGTATATTACCTCTGGTGTAAGGTAATATTAAAAAAGTATTACCTTATATAGAATTGTAGGCGTTGTTTAAGATCCAGGACTATGTACAGGATGAATAAAAACTGATTGAAATTCAGCAGGAGTAAAAGCAGACCAGCTTTTAGATAGAGAGACGAATTTAGTAAGGAAAAATAAGAAGCAAGTCTCTCCACTGATGTTTATTTATTTATTTTATATATAATACCTGTTTACAAAGGTTAAATTACAATTATAAATAAATAAAATAATACATATTGACCATTTGTGTCGCATAAGCTCAAGGCTTGTGCGCGACACGAAATTGTTATTGTATAATGACAGAGCCAGCTATCAGACTTAACAGTACATCATCAGTGCCTAACCAACAAAGTATAAAATTCAGTCTTATAAAAAGTATACACAAACTTAAGAACTAAATAATAAATAAAAAAAATGCTGGCTAATGAAAAAAATGAGCTAGCTCTGTCATTAACTATAAATCAGTGGAGAGACTTGTTTCTTATTTTCTTATATTTGGACTCCACAACTCTATTGTTAATTTTGACTTCATTAAGTTTTCAGGGGGGTGTCTGGCACAAAGTTTTATTGAAATAAGTCGTATTGAAATATGAATATTGGAGGGCTATGATTAAGGAAGGCTTTGGCTTCTAAATAGAAGTGTCAATAAAATGATATAAGTAAATTTTTAAATGCATTTGTGAAAAAGTGATTTGTTTGAATTATTTTATATGTGAAATTAATAAAATTAAATTATTGCTGACAATAAATTGTTAACATGCTGATAAACAAATCAGTACATGTAAATAAAATTTTAGTCTGATTCAAAAATTTAGTCTGATATATGAAAAGCATTTTTCCTTTAGTAATTCGCTAATAAATATAGTAAAAATAAATTTCGCTAACAATAATTAAAAAGAACCATAAATTATTACAACCAAAATAATCACTTAAGTAGCTTTGAACTTGTGGAACAGTCTGGAATTTGGAAATGTTTTTATGTTGAACTTAAATATCAGAATATTTCTTTTTATTTTGTTACTCGAAGATGGTAAGCGTAAGGAAGAAGGGAGGGAGGAGAGGGGAAGAATAAAGGAGATGGGAAAAGAAAGGGGAGGTAAAATAAGAAAGGAGCGGGGGTTAAAACAAAAAGGGAGAAGAGAGTGAAATAAGAAAGGGTGGGGTTAAAAAAGAGAGAGAGGGGTTGAATAAGAAAGGAGTGGGATTTAAGAAAGAAGAGAGAGGGTTGAAAAAAGGAGCGGGGGTTAAAAGAAGAAGAGGGAGGGGGTTACATAAGCAAGGAGCGGGGAAAAGAAGAAGAGAGAGAGGGGAAAATAAGAAAGGAGCGGGGGTTAAAAGAAGAAGAGAGAGAGGGGAAATAAAAAGGAGCGGGGGTAAAAGAAGAAGAGAGAGAGGGGAATATAAGAAAGGAGCGGGGTTAAAAGAAGAAGAGAGAGAGGGGAAAATAAGAAAGGAGTGGGGATTAAAAGAAGAAGAGAGAGGGGAAAAAATAAGAAAGGAGCAGTATAAAAGAAGAAGAGAGAGGAGGTAAAATAATAAAGGAGGGGGTAAAAGAATAAAGAGAGGGGTAAAAGAATAAGAGAGAGGGGGTAAAAGAATAAGAGAGGGGGTAAAAGAATAAGAGAGAGGGGGTAAAAGAAGAAGAAGAGAGAGGAGATAAAAGAAGACGAGAGGGGGGGTAAAAGAAGAAGAGAGAGGGGGTAAAAGAAAAAGTGAGAGGGAGAAAAAATTAGAAGGGAGAGGGGGAAGAGGCAAAAGAAGCAACGCCTGTCACCGTACCTAACATACAGATAGAACTCTTTCTAAATTGCTTTAAAACATAATGCGGATATCTTAAGGAAAAATCAAAAGATACTTTATTTGAATCATATGTCAAGAAGTGTTTAGTCTTCTTCTTTTTTGCAAGGTTTTATTTATTTATTATTTATTTCCGCAGTTTACTTTTTAACTCTTTTTATTTGTAACCTGTCATTTTGGTGGCTAGATATACAGTTATTAGAATATTGAGTAGTATAATGTATTTAGCCGCCTCCGTGGCCGAGGTCGTCAAGGCGTTAGTCTTTACACTGACCTTTGACACCCACGGAGGTCTGGGGCTCGCATCCCAGGTTACGCTCTCAGTTTATAGTAGATTATTGTTTAGATAAATTATCTCCAATTTTAGAACTGTTGAGCGAACGGTTTGCTACTACCCCCGAGGTCGTTCGCAGGGTTATCCCTGATGAGCCGCAAGGTTCTATACGGCATTTTTATTATATTATATAATGTATTTAGATGGGCTTTGACGAAGTGCTGTTCACTTAAACTCATCCCTGCAGATTTTTAAAAAAGTAATTTTATGATATTTTAATAATATAATACCGTTTAGAGCCTGCGGTCCATCAGGGATAACCCCTGCGGGAACGACCTCGGGTGGTAGTAGCAAACGTTACGCTCAAAGTGAATTCTAAAATTGGCGATAATTTATGTAAACAATAATCTACTATAAACTGAGAGCGTAACCTGGGATGCGAACCCCAGACCTTCATGCTGTCAAAGGTCAGTTTAATATCTGTCGCCTTAACGACCTCAACCACGGAGGTGGCTTAATGATACTTTTGTCAAATGTATTTTATTTCATTTCATTTCAAGTATGGCATTTTAGAGTTAAAGTATATCAATAAAAAATCGGATACAGTCTCACTTGGAACTTTCCCAGCCTAAAAAATAGAAAAGGCCAACCACATTGGTTCTTCAACACTATTTTCCCATGCTGACAAATGGTTGTAACCATTTTTTTTTGTAAATCTATTTGTAAGTATAAATGATTTTGTTTAGACGAATCAGGAGGCGAGGAGGAGCAGGTAGAAGCTGCTACTAAAATACAAGCGGCTTTTAGAGGTCATAAAACAAGGAAAGAAATCCAAATGGCGAAGCAACAGAATGAACCAACCAAGGCAGAGCTAGAGGCAGAATTCTCGCCTGATGACAAAGGTAATCTTTAGTTTACTATATCTTGACAGTCATACTGAAACGGCAGCATTAATTCATAGATCTTAAACCATAGAGATGCCATATTTAGAGGAGGCATGCGCTGAAACGTTATATTTTGAATTATTTCGGGGGTTTCAAAAGTTATGATTTTGTACCGATATTTAAAAAAATATTTAAGTATTTAATTTTTATGGTTTGTTTTGGTTAATTCATATTTTGGCGGTTCCGCTTATATTTAGGGGCTTGTATTTCCTACTTCTATTCTTAGTTTTATTTTATTTTAGGTATTATTTTATTTGTTTTCAGTTGGTAATCATGTTGACGCCTCCGAAGTGGAGACGTGGTCGGAAACACAAGAACAAACAACAGAACCTTTTGTTTGGTCATGGCCGGGTGGCTTTGGCCACTGGGCCCATGTGTTAATTTCATTTTATAAATTATTTTTATTCAGAGAAAATTTAGTATTTTTTTTTAAATTCTGTGAGGATCGTTGTTATCTTTTTTTCAGATTTAAGATTACTTTGTTTCGTTTTTGGTACCGTATAATTTAATGTAGCATTTATTGAAAGTAATTAGATCGTTGGATTATTATAAAACTTATATTTATAAAGCTTAAGAGAGTCAAGTTCAGGATTGATATTTTTATCTTAACTTTTTTTAAGTCTAGTTTAAACACTAAGTAAATATTCTTAAATGATAGTTTCAAGTTTATAAAACATAAACACCTTACAGGAGGTTTGAACACTATTGAACTAATGATCTTTTTTGTGTATTATCTTTTAAATACAGTTTATTTAGGTTCTTTTGGTTTCAAATTTTGAAACCGATGTTTAAAATAGTGTGTTTTATTGTGTCATGTACGTTCCAACTCATCCTATATAAAAATTTGGACTAGAACCAAGGGTTGGTTCTTCTCGCTCTACGAAGTAGGCAAAATAATCTGGTGTTTTCTTTTTATTTAATGTTACTTCAATGTAATTAATTATCATTATTTTTTATTTTTCTAAAGTAACTTCATTTTTCATTTTATTATTTTAAGAATTAAATTCAATTTCCAAAAAAAGTTATTTTTATTTTATTAATAAAATCTTTATTAAATATCTCAAGTTAGCTAAAGTGAGAGTGCAATAGTTCAGTATACCAAAAACAGTGAGATATAGTACAATGTTTTGATCACTATTTTAAATTGACCTTTGTGTTTAAACTCACCTTTAATTCATCAGAACCAAATCAAATCTTATATTACAAAGATTTTTATTACATCTTAGTTCAGTACATCTTTATAATAAATATTGGCTAGTTAGACAATAGTGACTCAGTTCTGTGATCACAATATACAGTCTGCCAACTTTGGACACATCTCATCCATCATTAATGTCCCGGAACGACGTGACAATTATCTTCTTCACATCACTACTCACTCAAATTATAAGTTTAGGTTATTAAATTACTTAAAGAAGAACTTTTAGTTAAAAATATAAGAATTAATTATAAGTTTTTAAGAATCAAGGCACAAGTTAAGGTTACTATAGTGGACTCTCAGGTACTCCTTCTTTTACTAAATTTCATTGTCTTTTACTTTCATTTTATTTTAAGTACAGTCCTATCTGTTAGTTTATCGTAGAAAACATTTAAACGAAGCCTACACTTGATTTTAAATAAAGTTTAGCCTCTAGTAATATATTTATGGATCTTACCATAATGTATGCATGCTTAACAACACAAAACTACATTTAAACTATAACTACATTTAAACTATAACTACATGTATTGAATAAAAATATTATTTTAAAAACTCTAAAAGCAATAAGTTAGTGTACGTGCGAGATTTCACAGGAGCTTAGAGGAAACCCATAACCAACTTACACCGTCTTATCTATTATAAACTTTAACTGCCTTAAACTTTTAAGTACCGTTTATTACCGACTATAAAGAATCAATAACAAACGTAATTAACTGTTATAGCCAGAGTAATAATAATTTATCTAAATGTAGTAATGACTAAATTAGTGTAATTTGAGTTATAGAAGCCATTATTTGTGATTAACAGATAAATGTCGGTCTAGGCTAGGCATTAGAGCCTTTCTATTGGAAAATGGAAGAAAAGAAATAGAAAATAGAAGCCTTTCTAAAATCGAAAGAAAAGAAGAAGAAAATAGAAAGAAGAAGATAGAAAATAGAAAGAAGAAGATAGAAAATAGAAAGAAGAAAATAGAGAAGAAGATAGAAAATAGAATAAAGGATATAAATAAAAAAATAGAAAAAATAGAAAGAAAGAAATAAGAAAGATAGAAAGAATAAGGATAGAAAGAAAAAGAAAGATAGAAAGAAAAGAAAGATAGAAAGAAAAAAAAGAAAGAAGAAAGAAAAGAAGAAAAAAAAGAAAGAAGAAAGAAAAAGAAAGAAGAAAGAAAAGAAAGATAGAAAGAAATAGAATAAAAGATAAAAAGAAGATAGAAAATAGAAAGAAAAGAAGAAAAAAATATAAGCCTTTCCTTTCTATTGGAAAATTCAGACAAGTCTAATGAGCTATATGCAACTGATCAGGTTGCAACAGTCCAAAAGCCAGCCGCAAGATATATTAAGTTATATACATTCGCTCGTCCTCAGAATAAAAAGTTAACTAAGTCGTTAAAGTTAACACGTCTACAGACTCTTTTCGCGTCCTTGGATAGTAAATACCGTTGATAGTTTTATTCCCAGGGGTCACTCATTCAGGTATTGCACACGTTTGATGCAGCTTAACTTTTATGATCTAACAAAAATCATAGATATACTAGACGTTTTGAAACAAAACTTTGAGTACTTATTTATTGCATACAGGTTACTTGTGTACCGAATTTCAACTTTATTGGATTATTTTTAAATTTTTAAAATTTAAAAAAAAACATATACAAGTCATTTAGTAATAATTAAACTAATGCAGATAATGAGATGAAACATGAAGCATATTGTTATTCATATTACACATGCCGTGTAAAGCATATGACATCATGTCATGGAGCATATGTCATTTATATGGCACATGCCATGTAAAGCATAAATAAAAATAAAAAAATAAAAAATTTATTAAAAATAAAAAATTATTTTCATTTGCTAATAAGTATACAAAAAATATGCAATATCTTGAGGTCATATATAGTTTAATAAAATACATCAAATAATAAGAATACACTTAACAATGCATGAACGTAATTATTTATAATTAAAAAATCTGATAAATTATTAAATGGGTTTTTTTTGATGGCAATTCTTTGCATTTTGATTTAAAAAACATTTTATTTTCAGCAATGTCTTTTATTTTTGTCGCAATGAGTTGTACAATACTACCCTTGTGTAATCTGAACTAAATTTATATTTTGAAGTTTTTTATGTGTTTTTTTTATTCTTAATAAATTTTTATTTCTGGTATTATAGAGGTGCTTA
Source organism: Microvelia longipes (assembly GCA_018340805.1). NCBI lineage: Eukaryota > Metazoa > Arthropoda > Insecta > Hemiptera > Veliidae > Microvelia > Microvelia longipes. The sequence continues at coordinate 53,501,711 of JACMZG010001863.1, forward strand.
TCTCCATTTTTTGTATAATTGCCAAAATTTTTCTTTACTTGAACTAGCTAGTTTAGTATATATATATGGCTGGTATTGTTAACATTTTGGCCGAGTCATTGTTTCGGGTTAATGAAGTCATAAAAAATTTGTTTTCCTGATAGCTCGACTACACCAATAGATTAATTTTTGTAGCACTCTCAATACACTTGGAGCTACGATAATAACAGACACACATACACACACACACACACACACACACAAATCGCTAATGGCAACAGGTAGGAGTTGGATTAGGGAGTGTCTTCAAGTGTTATCATACCAATTCGTAAGATGTGCCCTCCAAATTATTTGGGGGGCAAACTGAGAACACCAAGTATTCAGTGTTTCTAGGAGCGGAAATAATGATCGTAAACAAAAATATTTCTAAAACAAAACGTTTTAACAATCATCCTAAGAATAAAATTACTTTATTGTATTTAGTTCATTTAATCAAGAAAAAAGTTTTTTTTTAGTTTCATTTTTTTCATCAATAAAATTTCTTTAAACATTTCTAGACTAGTTATAACTAATCGGATCGTAACCTATTGGCTGCATAGAGATATTATTACTAGAGGGGCCCTATAGATTAAATTTTGAAACAAAATTACAATTATAACATTTATATAATAAAACACTAAAAATACAAATCAAAACACAAACAATGTGCTGGAAACTGAGATACATTTATTAATTACAACCTTAACTCACTCTTGCAGGAGATTTCGATGACTAAACAGATGTTTCACGCCTCTTGATTTATTTAGATAGGCTATGCCCCCTCTAGTATATATCTCTATGATTGGCTGTATGATATTTTGATTATGATAATGAGTACACAAGCAGTAGCAAACAATAGAGTGCCCCTTTATTTACTCTGTTTATCATTTTCGATGTAAAAATATGTCAATCAAAATTTCCTCTGAGGCTTATAATGGTTCTAGGGTGGGAAATTAGTCGACCAAGAACAAACTGATAACAGGCTAATATTAGGTTATAAATAATGTTATTATCAGAGCTTTGAGGAATGGGGGTGGGAGAGGAAGAGGGGAGGAACATGATACAAGGCTTGAAACTCTGATAACAGGCCGGGATTCTTCGCGTAAATAAATTTGTAATATTTATTGAAGGGATTTTAAAAGAGCTTTATCGATTTTAAATTTGCCGGCTAGAATATTTCAGACGCACCAATTTTGATTACTTAATAAGGGGAAACATGGTGCTAGACTTCCAAAAATTTAATAACTGAAAACTTTATGTATAATTATATATATATATATATATATATATATAATATATATATATATATATATATATATATATATATATATATATATATAGACATTTGGCATTTGAAAATTAATACCTTTTGCAATATTTTTCATTTTCATTTTACTTCACTTCTGATAATTATATATTTTCAATCTACTTAGACTCACTGCAGTAAAACGCAATTTGAAACGATAGTTATAAAATCGATATAATTGTGAAGGAAAGAAATAACAATCGAAAGAAATAATAGATCGGACTGTGTAATTGTCTGGTAGATAGTTTGTGTAGGGTTATAGGTTTTCCACTAACGAAGTCCTCTGACTCTATAAGCTTAGTATTCTCAGTATCTCGTGTATACAATAGCCCTTAAAAGGGAAAATATTCTCTGTATAGAGTTCTAGTTCGTTCAAGTCAGGTATTGAAATGCGTAGACATCATAGGTGGAAAGAAAACTCATTTCCTCTGGAATTAGTGTTGGTCCACTATAACTAGTTATGTGCCTTTTTCTAACAAAACGTTAACAATTCAGATAAAATGCTATTACAGATAGAAATTGAATGGACCTGTTAGACTCTGTCTAGTTTGCTTCTTTAATGGTTTCAATTTTTTTTTGTGTCGATACGATTCTATTCTCTTTTTTTGAGTCAATAGCTTTAATCCTTGCTTTTTGACTGAAGAAAAAATAAATTTGAAGCCATTCCCTTTAAAATCAGGGTTTGAAGTGTAAAAGAATCTTTTTTATACCAGATATCTTTTATAGGAGTAAAATGTCTAGGGTCTAGGTAGATATATAAATATGTATTATTTTACACAACTAGCTTTGTAGTGAAATTAACTAAAGCTAGAGTTTTTCGGAGGAAATACTTAACCATTTTAACTGTTCTTAAAATTAGGATTTCTTTGAAAGGAACAAACTGACGTAGGTATTGTTTTTTTTATAATATTTTCATTTTATGTTACAAAACTTGCGCTTTAACCGTCGACTAGCTTATTTTTGGGCAGTTATTGCACATATTTTATTTTTTATTAGGAAATGAAACGTACTTTGATTCGTGGTGAATGTTTATATTTTTTACTTATATTTTCACCTACTTACATTATTCTAATGATTCCACTCTATAATAAATATGTTAAAATGACACTCGACCAATGCATAATTATCATTAATTGAATCTAAAGTATTATTTTTTTCTGGATTATTTGGGTCTTTATTATAAATTTACTACAATGTAATCCTGGGGCAAAGGTTTGCCCATCATGCGATTCCCTTCGGAATTGTCGTTTTCTTGCTCAATTATATCTAATGTATTGCTCGAGTTTCCTGTTTATTTGATTATTATTTCAATAATTATTTTAAATCATACTTATTAAATGTATGATAGAACTCCCGGGTGACGGGAGTCACCCGTGGTGTAGTGGTTAATGTACGCAGCCAATACACAGAATGAATGGACTTAGTCATGGGTTCAATCCCAGCACGGGCCTGTGGGATTTTTATGAGAGGGATAAAAATTCAAGGGACGTAAAGCCGGTAGTCTCGAGCCTGTACGTCGCCAGGTACTCGTTAAAGATCCCTTACCCTCAATGAAACTGGGTATAGGCAAAATTTAGGACCCTCATTGTCACTCATCATCACTATCACTATTAAATGTAAATTAAATGACATGATTAAAATTTATTACTTACAATAAATAATATAATTATTATATTATTAAAAATCGATTTTCTAGTGCAAAAATCATTATTTTACAGATCTTTACACATTGATCTTTTAAATGAAGAAATCTTCATTTTAAATTATCTTCATAATCTCTCTTGAAATAATTATTGAAGATATTGTATATTGTTGAAAATTAGATACTATTAAGTACAAAGTTAAACTTTTAATTGTGTGTCAGATAGGGTTTCATTAGAACCCTGTATGTAGGGTGGAACATGTCTCATTATCTCCAACATTATCCACCAGAAAAAAATGTTGGTGAAGACATGAGCCTAGAAATTCGAAAATGATCTCTAACCTAGTGAGTTGTCTCTTGCGAGTTCAAATCTACCACAACTATTTTGGTAGTTATTTCCTAAATATGGTAACTATGTTACCACTTCAGATAACAAATAAATAAAATTACATCATACATTAATATTGCTTATTTTGCAACCTCCATTAAATTCTAAGACATTTAATTCAAATATAATAATATTCCGATAATTGTACATAGTAGTACATGTGTAAAAAGGTTCAGCCCGATCTAATCACTTTTTGAACATTGGAGATTATTCGAAATTTTAAGTGGGTCATTATTCTGGATTAATGACGTCACACATATTTTATAAAAAATTGGGTTCGGAACATTAAAGAGGTTAATTTTCGTACCAAGTTTTATTTCAATCCGAGAAAGTTTTTGAAATCTTTTCCCGCAGAAACATAGATATAGATATATTCATACCTACATCCATGCATATATATATATATTATATATATATATATTATATATATATATATATATATATATTTTGATCTGTATTCCCCCCTTTACAAAAGTCCACCTCACTCTAACCTCCCTTTCATGGTCCCTTATGCTATGAGATGTCTAAATGTGCCGAGCTTCTATTATAGCCAATACATGGCTATGTGCTATGATTGCTTCATTTTTTATGGTTCTATGATTTTTATAAATATCGGCTGTGTCATTATTGTGGTTAATGGCGTCATAAACAAAATGTTTTCTGGATAGCACAAGTACATGTATAGATTGATTTTTGTTTCAAGTTTCAACTCTTTAGCATAAATTGTGTGTCTGTATTGTGTCAACTTTGTGAAAACCACTCTGGAGGCCTTAAAACGCATAAAACGGATAATTTCAGTTTCATCCCAGTTTCGGTTTTTTTTGCGAACACAATACTTTTCCCGAATACCTACGTCATAAAGGAGGAAAAGTAAAAAGTTATGAAGTTAGCACAGTTATTGCTTTACGTTGAGCCAGTGAAAACAGGTTTGTCTTGATTGCAAACGTAGCAGGGCAAGTCAGGAACAAAGACGGATCACAATGATTTTTTAAGAACTCTCTCTCAGGAAAATTTGATACGGCATTCTACATCTTCATTTAGAAGTGATTTATCGTTTTTTAAACCGACATCCTTTAGACATTGGGTGAAGTTTTCTCTATTATATGAATTTGTGTTCTTACAAATTTTTAATACTTGCAGATTTAGATTACTAGCTAATTCTTTATCATAGATATAATAAAACTAAAATGAAATTCCTTCTTAAAACTCACAATCTAAACTCCTTCCTGAAATCTCTAGAAACTCTATAAAGCGAGTCTTTCTAATTAAATATTGTACCTAAACTTTATAAAGCTCTTAAGATTTTGTCTATGTCTTAAAGCTAATGTCATGGATAAATTATCTGTTGGGTCTCACTCCAGACAAATTATCTTTGGAAAATCTCACTATGAAATGGGCGGCATCCGTTTTAAAGGTTCTAAGCACGAAAGAATTCAGGGGCAGAGGCAGCAAGCCCGGCGAATTTTCATTAAAATGTGCGCTTTCTTGCTTATTAATCCAATTTTTGCTTAAGTTTTCGATATGTATGTATATCTGAGCTAAAGCGTTACAACTTACTATATTTTTTTTTTAATTTTTCAAAGAAAATGTGCTTATTTATCAAATAGATTATACAGCACATCATTATTTGCACTTACACGAAGCTCAGTTTATGCTAAGTATTAGCCCATTTTTCTTCTTTTTCTTTTGGTCCGCATGCTGGGTGAATTTCCTTTGGAATGCGTATTTCCGAGCCTAAAAAAATCATTTTTTGCTTGTTCCGGTTTATTTTTTTATAACTACATAACTAGCTCTATTCATAACTCTTTTTTTGTAGTTAAAAACTTATATAATGTAAATAAAATTATGAAAAATATTTTCCCTTACCAGAATTCGAACCCAGGTACCATGGCTTTGAGCATTTATCGACTCCGAACTATTTTCATTCAACTCACAGTCCCAAGAAACGTCAAAAACAACTCCGCGCTTAAAAATCTTGTTTAAACGTTTTCTAGGTTTTCCCGTATTTTTCGACTTTTTGGTTACTTTAAGTGTTTGCATCGGCTCCAGACTGGTTTTATTTGAGTTAGCGCCAAAAAAACATCGAAAACGACACCGTACTCGAAATGTATTTTTCAGCGGCTCTAATTTTGGTTTTTAGTAATTTACCATGGTTTTTTCGACTTTTTATAGTGATAAAAAGTCAATTTCGGACCGATTTCATTAAATTCAGCACCCCGAGAAACATAAGCAAGCACCCTTATAACGCCAAAAAATTATAAGCTTAAACTTATAAGTTTTAACTTACTTTTTAAAACCGATATTTAAAAAAAACCGGGTTAATGACGTCACAACAACCTGGTTTTCAATAGGTCTTCCCCAAGGTTAATTTTTGTACCAAGTTTGATAAAAACGTTCGAAAGGTAACATGTTTACAAGAAATAGGCTAGCAGAAACACACACACACCACACACACATATTATATATATATTATATATATATAATATATATATATATATATATATATATTAACACCATTAAGCTAATCTCATTAGGGAATTTTTCCCAATGAAATTCGCTTTAAACAATACGTAACTAAAAATAAATTCAATTAAAATTAAAGAGAATTTAATTTAAATGGAGCAATATAATTTTGAAACAATGCAGTGATATTACAGTCTAAAAGAAATATTAATAAATATGAACTAAAAACAAAGTAAAATTTTAAACATAAAAATGCATAACATAAAAAGTAATATAAAATCACACGAGATAAAATGAAAAGTGGACGTTTATTCATATATCAATTATTTTGAACAAAAAGAATAAGCAACGCATATAAAGAAAAAATAAGAACTGCACTTAAAAAACTATATACTACATAACAAACTTATTCAACTTATTCAACAAAAGTTTGAGCAATGGATAATTTTAAAAAATAAAATAAATAAATGTGTGAGAAAGGATTTTTCTTATTTATTCATTGCCTTATCTGGGACATTTTGAGGTAAAAGAGGTGATATTCAGAGAGCCGCGGCATTGCGGGCACCAAAATATCTTGTGCTTTATTTCAAAACTTTAAAATTACTCTCTGCGATATGAAGTTAAATGAAAAATTTAAAAGAAGAAAAAGTTTTAGAAAGCTTTGCTATTTTAGTTAAAAAGGGAAAAGTAGTTACTTTTGGGGAAACTTTGATAAAAGTACTTTTCGTACCTTTAGGGCTTAAAAAGTTTATTTTTAAGTTTAGTTTTGTTTGAAAAACTTTAGGATACTTAAAATGTTAAGTATATTACCACGTTTGTAATAAGTTTTATGTGTCTTCTTTCTTTATAACTGTCTTTTATAAAAGATGCTTTAAGGCTCTATTCAAAATGTCTGTGAAGTACGGAACTTATACTATGCATTGAAATAGTACTTGTCGAAAGAAAATATTAAAATCAACCAAGTACTCCATGTAAAATTGATAACTCTAAAACTAATAAGCTTTAGAGCTAGCTTTAAAAGCTTTTAAATAGCTCTCTCTATTTCTCTAGTAACTATCAAATTAATAGTAGAATTTTCAGGGTTCTCATTTTCTCTCCTCGACTGAAAGTAACGAAAACCTTGAGGACGCGGGTTTGTGACTTAACCATTATGTTTATCCCTTGAATAAACTAAATAGCACACCCTGGTACTTCAATAGCTAATAAAGCACAGGTTATTACTCCGATTTGCCCGTTAAATTGCAGGTTTGAACGCTACGTGTGTATCAAGCGAACCGCGACGGAAATGAGTTAAGAGCCCACAAAAAATGCTTAGCAATTATAGCAATATGTTTAAAACTATGTTTCAACAAAATATGTCTAAATCTATCCTAAAAAGAGTAAAAATAACTGATTACGACAAAGATGCTATATTAGGTATGCTCAAATGCATTTATGGTGGAACTATAAATAAATTTAATATCATCAGCGAACTGGACAGGTCACAAGGTTATGCAATAAAAGGCTGACTCGACTTAACATAAAAATTACCTTAATTATTTTTATGCTAGACTTGGCTTCTTTTAAACTAGTATTTTTTTGTGGGGAATGAATATTAGATTTTGCATCAGATTAGGAGTATTGTTATTAGGTTCTCTTTCCGAAGATGTAACACGTCACACACACCCATAATAAACAACAATTTGTCTATACCCATGGTTGTTTTTACTTAAGTGGCATATAGCTATAATATTATTAAACATACAAATTTATAAGTCGATTCTTTAATTTGTTTATATTAAGTTATGTATGCCAAACGATATACAAATTTATTAGTCGAAAAATGTAATTTTGCTTATATTAAATTTTATATATGTCAAACGATAAAGTCAAAACTAATGACGATAGTAATGTTTATATATAAACATACATAGTTATAAACGTATATTAAATTTAAGCCCAATCAAACAACTATTATCGCTCCAGTGAATTTTAGAAATCAAATAAACATTACAAAATTCAAGTAAATTATATAATGGAACGTTTAAAATACAAGAGAATAAATACAAACAATTACTTCGTTTACACGCGGGGCTTTAATCCCGTGTTCAACTCCCTAGAGGGATTAACCCCCCCCCCGGCAGTTGTTATGTGAACGAAGTTTTGCAGGGAGTTAAACCCCGTGGTCAACCCCTTTTGTGTGAACAGTTGGGTTAAACCCTTAAGGGGTTTGAAACCCCTGCCAAACCTTGCTTGTGGAAGAAGTAATAGTCCATCTAAAAATAATCCATAACAAAAATTGTTTTACTATAATTTTTTTGTAGGAGGTTACCAAAAGGTCACACAGAGTCCCCGAGAGTCCCTCAAAGATGTTTTGAGTCTCTCAATGTATTGAGGTAGGGTATGCCCTCTCTAGTATTATATCTCTATGATGGCGGGTAATAATTAAATGTATAATGAACAGGCTGCGAAAACATTTCTTCTCTCAGAGGTAAAATTAAAAATACACTAATGCTTTCCTTAAACAATAAAATTCTCTGAACTTAGCTTATTTAAACACGCGAAACCCCCGTTTATTTTCCTTCAACGACTCGTATTTTAGGTTAATGCTTAGAAAAGCCAAATCCGGTAGCTTTGCATTAGATTCATACTTGATTTTATGAGATGAAAATATAACACAAGAAATGAGTTGAGTGAGGCCGCGATTAGCCCAACCGAGATGAGATTCAAAAACATTAGGAACCAATTTATATATTATTATTGGTTAATGAAGAGTATCGAATGACTGTACACTTAATAAAATTAAATTAAATAATTAAATTTGTTAGTGTAGTATTTGTATAAGCATATAACAAATAAAGTACATGATCTTTGTAGACAAATACCAGCCTATTTGCCGCCAGAATACTTGCACAATCAAACCAAAATATTGTATAAATTGCATAAATATTATAGTGTATTTATTTTATTTCTTATTCTTTTACTGTATGAGACGGTTCACCCTTAGATTTGAAAAATAATAAAAAACTTACATTAAATATAATCATTAGTAGTGTTGTGGATGCGGAACAAGTTGATATTATTAGCTTGTATTAGAGTTGTAATAATAAGCGCTACAACTGTATCTCTTTTTGATAAGTCATGAATATGTATAATTCTATTTGTTGTTTTTCCTAACTTATACCATAGATATATAAAAATCGGATACGTGGTACCTCGGAATTTTTCCTCATCACATCGAATTCGCTATGCTCATCCTCATCACATCGAATTCGCAATGCTCATCCTCATCACATCGAATTCGCTATGCTCATCCTCATCACATCGAATTCGCTATGCTCATCCTCATCACATCGAATTCGCCTCATCCTCATCACATCGAATTCGCTTATGCTCATCTCATCACATCGAATTCGCTATGCTCATTCTCATCACATCGAATTCGCATCGCATCCTCATCACATCGAATTCGCTATGCTCATCCTCATCACATCGAATTCGCTATGCTCATCCTCATCACATCGAATTCGCTATGCTCATCCTCATCACATCGAATTCGCTATGCTCATCCTCATCACATCGAATTCGCTATGCTCATCCTCAGAATCCTACAATTCGCCAAAATTATACTGATGCATGTTCTCAGATAGTAAGTGCATTATTTTCATTCTTAGCGTTCACCCATGCAGCACTGACCACGCTCAATGCTACTTAACTTTTATGATCCTACATAAGTCATAGACATAGTTGTCTTATAGAAACGAAACTTAGTGTGCTTATTTATTTCTTTAACCCAATTGCTTTTCCAATTTTTTCTAATTTATTAAAAAACGAACACAAGTCATTTTATTAAAATTGAACTAATGCTGATAAATAGATGAAAAATAGCACACATGTAAGTCTTATACGTAGCTACATGCGTGCTAGATCTCAATCTTATCGCATAATGTTTCCGCATTTTATGATTTTTCGTAATTTTTGCTGAGTCATTATTGCAGTTTAATGACGTCATTAATAAATTATTTCATCAATAAATCTACACTGTTGGACTGATTTTTGTACGAAGTTTCAATTTCTAGCATAAATGCACTACGATGGTAACAGACACACATACATATACATACGCACACACAGACAGACAACTTTGAGAAAACCACTCTTAAGGCTTTAAAACTCCTAAAACGGATAATTCTTGTGATATCTCGGTTTCGGATTTTTTTTTGCAAACACAATACTTTCCTCCATATCGACGATATAAATGAGGCAAAGTAAAAAGTATTGCATTTGCACTGAAAACCCCAAACCGTGATGTCACCTCAATAATCTGTTCAGGCGGTTTTAAGTCCTTCTGAGTAGTTTTCTCAAGTTTGTCTGTCTATTCGTGTCATTTATCATCAGAGTTAATACTTGTACCAAGCTGAACCTTTTAGATCTAGTTGTGCCATAAATATCATTGTGACGTCATTTACTGGCAATATTGACATGGCAAAGATTACGAAAAATTAAAAAAAATGGAAAAAGTTTTTAGCCTTTTTTTAAAAAAGTTTTTAAGGAAAAAGTTTTTAGTTTTTAGAGATAGTTTATAAGGCCAACATTTGTGCCTAGTTTTTTATCTCATTATGAGCATTGGTTCAATTTTTATTCAATGACATTTATACTTTTAGAATACTAATAAGATAATAAAATAAGTCTCTCCATTGATGTATTATTATTTAAAATAAAGCATAACCGGCTTTCAACCGACTAAAGGTCATCATCAGTGCCGGTGAGATGTTAGGAAGCTAGGTTTTGAGTCTTTTCTTATTGTTGATTGGTATAAGACTCTATACTTTATTTTAAATACTGACTTTTTTACTAGACTTACACTTTAAAAAGGGTAAAAAACGGAATAGTTATTTATGCAACAAGGGATGAAAGTAAGTTTTACAGCTCAAGTTTAAGTTTCGTCCTAAGGCAGCGCCGAAGAAGGAAACTTCATTAGCTCACGAGGCCGGTAGGCCGAGGGAGATAAACTAGTTAGCTCCCGAGGCTTGACGAGGGAGATAATACGAGAGCTGATAAAACTTATATGAGATTAAACTTTCATCCCTTGTTGCATATTAAATTTTATCTACGACTAGAGAACTAATACTAACAACTATTAATATATTCTTCAGCTCCTTAATTGTTATTGTGTTAGTTTAGTTTATTCTTACCATGTCAATTACTCTGATGAAGAGAGAATAAAGCCACTATCTTCACATTATTTTATTGTAAGCTGTCAATAGAATAATGTGTAATACCATATTTGTAATTTAAACATTAGCGTGTGTATATTGTATATTCTACCCGTAGTACCAACATAACACCGAAAAAAATCCTGAAAATTTCCTAAAATTCCTAAAAATTTTACTAAAAAATTCTGTCAAGTTGGCAACACTTTCACTTTTCCTCCCTAGGGAGTAAAAGTACATTTACAGCGTGAGATAACAAGACTGTATGTAGAACTTACAATACAAGGAGTAGATAAAATAATTTAATTAATTTGAAATTCGTTACAAAAGTATACCTTTACTTAATAAATAAGTACACCAAGTTCAGTTTCAATACGACGTGTACATCTATGATTTTTGGTGGATTATAAAAGTTAAAGCAGCATCGAGAGTGATCTGTGTCTGGTTTGGTGACCGCTGGGGAAAGTAGGTATTCTACCGCTGGGTAGAAATGTTAACAAATTTCAACAAATCGATCGCAGTAACCTACGATCGAGGACGCAAGTCCGAAGTAGCGAGGATGAACGCAGCAAATCCGATAAAAAGTCCCGATGAACCCAAACCCGCTATTTTAAATTGAATATGTTAAACTCAAAGAACTTTAAGGCAGTAACTTATTAGACCTGACAGTTTTATTGCCTTGAATGTTTCTGTTTATAAAACAAAAGACTATTAAATTTATATGGCTTGACATGAAGGCCTAACACAGCTCATATCCAACATCGCTTTATTGCTGCCAAGCTCTATGTGTTGCTACTTCTATGAGAATAAGAGAAATTTGTGATACAATTGTGGAAAAGAGGATAAAATATCGTGATTTTAAAATCGTAAAACTCGTTTAAAGCTACAACTTGTATGAGATAACATGCTGCGCAATGTCGCTTTCAACCATTTGCTAAAAACTGTAAACCTGTTTATGACTCAATAAAGGAATAAAAAGTCACATATTTACACAATTCTAATAAAACGTCCTTATTTCGTATTTAAACGAACAGCGTTTATTGGTTTGATTCCGTTTTGCTCTTTATTCAGCATTTGTTTATAGAACAAAAACATGTACAGATTCTTGCAAACAGTTTTAAGGTTTGAGACAATTTTACGATAAGGCAGCAGATCAGGTCATTCAAATGTAAACACAAATGTATGTTTTAATACTTGTGAGAAAGTCCATATTTTTCTTTCATATCTTTCCTTCAGTTTATTTAATCATACATTTGACCCACCTACAGCCTCTGTAGGTGCTTCTGTTCGGATATTTTTTATTTTATTTTATTATTATTATTTATATAGGTTGCCTTTTTGAAAATATTAATTTTTAAATTTTCAAAGATTACGGGGTATAACTTTTGATCTTCTCACAATTTTATCAAATTTTAGAAAAATAATGAACTTATGAGGTGTTATAGAGGGGGAAAAGATAAGGAGTAATTTTTTGGAAGATAAATATATATATATATATATATATATATATATAATATATATATATATATATATATATATATATATATATATATATATATATATATATATATATAATAAAATATATATATATATATTTATTACTGGGAAAATTTACTTCTTCACCCCCTTTAAACAATATGCTAGTAAAGATTAGAGTAGTTTTTGGGTTAACACGTGCGTCTGCAACTCAGACAGTTTGGGTTCGATCCAGGTTGGGGCCTCTAGGATTTTCATGCGAGGGATGGAAACCCTTTCACGTGCCGACCTTCGTAAGGGACGTTAAGCCGGTGATTCCGAGCCTATGCGATGTCAGGTACTCGTAAAAGATCCCTAACCCTAAATTTACCTGGGTTGAAGCTAAATTTAGGACCCTTAATAGTAGTTTATATAAATAAATATGCTTCTGCTCTATGGTGTCGAGAGCAGTAGAGCCTGGTCTGGCAGTGGGGCACGTGTTGTTTCTAGTTGAAGCTATGGAAACTTAGAGTAAGAAGTCGCGGCTCTTCTGTAGATTAGAGGTAAAATGCCTGCTCTAGGACTCAACAACGCGGCCTACTTGCTAGGTGGTCTATCACCTCATCTTAATTACTATCACAACCACAAGAGTCGTTTTATGCATTAAGATATTTAGTAGAATCAGTCATCTATAAATATATTATAGTAGAAACAAAACAATTTATTTTGTAAATACTATAATGTTAAATTTATTCATAAAGTTTGTGGTCGTATATGGAAATTAAGCAAAAAGCTTAAGCTTAAAGCAAGCTGAAAATGTGAGAAAAACTTGAGAGAGTTTGGTGGAATCTGTTGTATAAATCTGGATAGTATTAAAGCTAAGCTAGCTTAGGAAATATAAGCTTATTACGCTTGGAGAATAAAATAACGTAAGGTGATATGAGAGAGGTAAGAGATAAGAGCACGACTAATAACAAAAAAATCGGTTCGAGTTTTATTGTTAAGCAACTAGAATACAAAACTGAAGAGATACTAACTTAAAATTCTCAAAAATAATAATATAATACAATAGAGTTATTAAATTTACTCTTCTATTAAAATTTGAGGATGAATGTAAATATCAGACATATATAGCTTGACTCGCTTCTTAAATTACTTAGACTACTCTTATTTTTCTTAGTTAAATTTACTTACGTGATAAAAATAAGTCGATCAACAGCGCTAAATTAGATTTAGTTGTTTAAAAATTCGAATCAAATTTTAAAAGCTTTTATTGGGTAAATTACTATTAAAGGTTAGTTGTTGTTATAAATATAGATGTATTTGTTTTTATCGATTGATATTTATAATATAAATTTGACGAGATTGTTTGCTGTTATTATGATGAAGGAAGTGAAGAGGGACCAGAAAGATCCGAGATGTTCTTGGGTTTCCATTCCTCTGAAAATACTTAATATATAATGGGAAAATCCTTTTCCACTTTTATTACTTAATATTTTCTGTTGAAAAAGGGAAAATGGTTGTTATTTTACTTATTATTAGTATTATTTTAATGAATCCTTAACATCCTTCAGAAAATGGGTGCCAGTTAAATTTAAATTTATTTACAATAGGTAGTGCAAATTGATTTCAAACCTTTAGGAACCCTTAGTACAAAAAGTCTAAGGGTTCAGGTGTCCGAAAAAAGTACACGGGAAAAATTACACGGAAAAAACACAGAAAAAACACGGAAAAAATACAACTTTCATTATCTACAACTTGAAAGTCTTTCAAAGATTAGTAATTAGATCTGTCCTGAGCATTTATTACTGCCTGTGACCAACAGATGTCCTTCCCACAAAACATGATAGTTTTCTCTCTGGTAACTCACCTTTTCCTTCTGACTGATCTCTAAAGATTTCTCATCAATTCCCTGAACAAACCGCCGTTATCTTAGTGTATATATATCTTAGTGTGCTCAAATGTATCCATTATCTGTGGACATAGATTATAAATAAAAAATAAACCTCATTCCAAGAAATATTTAGTTAAATAAAGAGTATTAAAGCTTTTGAGGAAGTCCAAAAAATATAAAAAATACGGGCCTTCGGCCCGTAGCCGCTGCGCGCCCTCGGCGCTTCGCGCCTCGTCCGCTTCGCAGAGTCGGCCCGCCGGGCCGCTTCGTGGCCACATTGTTGTTGTTTTGTGTTATGTATGGTTTCACTATCGTTTCTTGTTACATGGCATTTTGCCACGTATTTAGCGAATTTTCACAGCCTCGTTTCACAGGCCCTTCTCACAATTTTGATTTTATTAATCCTCTATTATTAATAGTAAGCAATAATATTACAGTTAACAAGCAATATAAAAAAATAATAAGTATATTTAAATACATAACTAATACCGCTAAATGCCAGCACGGATTTCACCCCTGCCTTCTGTCGGACGCTCTTGTAAACCTTTCGACAATCTATACCTTCATATTCTTTGCTTTAACCCTGATTTTTAGGATTTTATATGTTATTGTATGTAACGATTTGTTTAATCAAATAAATTTTGATTTTTTTTAGGAATGAAAAAGAGACAATAAGATAGTTTTGTCTATTCATGGTATGTAATTCAGATAAAATGTTTTTGTGACTAACTCTACTCACAAATGGCTCTAACTTAAGCTTGCAAGTAACCAACCATTAACAGTTTGCAATTAAATAAAACCTTAAATTCATGTAACTAATAAAACAATTAATAAATACTAACAAGTATTAAACACAAATTTTCATATTTGTGTTTAATATTAATTTTTGTTTTTATAATTCATGATAATATAACATGAATTATCATCATCTAAAACCAATCATAAAAAATGAAGACAGAGTTGTGTCAACTATTCATGTTTTGCAAAACTCGGTAGTATCAAATGATATACCTCAGAACTTCTCGTTATCACATTGATCGTTATCACACGGATTGGCTTTGCTACTTCATAGAACGACATAATTAAAGAAAAATAGAAGACTTCAGTTCTATTAATCGAATACATTTATTAAGCCATAATTATTTCGATCCCATTTGTGTCATCAGGCCTTTAAATAACACAGTGTTAAAAAATTTAACAAAAACAATAAACAAAAAGGGTTAAGTTTGGGATAACCGCAATTGAGGTAGCAATACTTAAAATTAATATGTCTAACTATTTTCTGTTATATTTTTGAATTTCTTGAAGAGTGGTGAAAAAGATATCTCAGTTTGTTCATTGAGAAGTTTTATATCTTCTTAAAGAATATATAAACCAAGTAGGTAACTCCTATGCTAACCTTGTAAAAAAATTTAGACATGCGTGATCAGCTGATGCTGGCTCAAAAATAAAAAAAATAGCTAAAAATTGGAAAACTGCGCATGACCATTTAGGATTTACGTTTTTTATACTTAATTTTATTAACAACCCTGATAACATTAGGAGAGTTTTACATTTTATCGTGTTTTTGTACTTTAATATGAACGTGATAATTTAATGATTTTGCAATAAATTCTGTGAAATAAGTTACAATAATTTAGTTAATGAAAAGAAACTATAAAAGGTAAATCACATCATGTTTTATTAAGATTTTGAAGAACATACAGACTAGAATGAATTGCCTTAAATGTAACTTAAAATTGCGATTCCTTTTATTATATTCAGAAGTTTTAGGTTAAAGTTTTATAACTACTTATTAAAATTAATATTTGAAGGGGAAAAACAAATATAACTCGCAAAAATTTACTAAATTAAGTAGTGCACACGAAAAATAAAGTTTAATTAGCCGCTCGTTTTAAGTAATTTAAACAAAGCTAGTATTTAAAGATTTGCACTGAAACCTCTATTAGATGTGACAATACGTATTTCTTACACAAATGATTAACATTTTATACTAAAATGTACAAATAAATGCAATAAAACAAAAATTTTGAGTACCGTAAATAGTTTGTTTACATTAGCGAGGGTAAAACAAAATGGCCGCGCCAATAGGAAAATCAAAGATTATGTTGTATACTACATAATCTTTGAGGAAAATTTGAGCCAACTCCCTGGTGGACAAAAGGTGAACTGCATTCCAGGTCTGACAGAAATCGCGTTTGTTTCCCTACTTGGTTTATATATTGCTTTAGCCTGTCCTGTGGCTAGCTAGGTAAATTTCTATGGATTCAAGGTGTTCAGTCGTCTTCCAAAGTTCTGTTTACGTAGAAGCGTGATGTCATCGTCGGTAAAGTTGTGGTTGGTGTCAATCAGATGTCTAGTAAAGGTTGATTCTCTATAATATCTATCTCTTGTTTTCTTCCCTTTATATCTGTATTTAGCTTAGCTTTCTTCTTATTTAACATTTTACTGTGTTAAGCACATGACAGGTGATTATTACTGTGGCTAGTGTTACCAAAGAGAGGTTTGAAAGGAAGCTCTGAAGGACCATATAAAGAATAAGGATAGGTAGAAGGCTGATTTAGATAAATGATACAAAATATCTTAATAACAATATAATATTTAATGTAATTTTAGAAGATAACTTAAGTGATATGAAAGCATAAAGACATAAAGCAGTGGAACTGATAATATTAAATAAACATGCATCTAAGCCAGTACTTAACTTAAGGAAAATAAGTAAAGCAGTTTTATAAGATAACCAACTTATGCACAAGCTACAATAAATTTAGAAAGTTTCTGCTTGCAATAATTTAGCCGTAGTCGGCGGGTTAAGCATTGACTTGATAAGCACCTTAGCACTAAACTTAAACTTATACTAATACAATTAATAAGTCTTAGGCTAAATAAACTTACTTTAAACACCCAAAAGGGGAACCCAAGGGACCTATTATCTACAGAAATAGCCCAATGATAAGGAATTATTAAATCTATGGCTGGCCAGCTAGGCGTATTCGAAGGTGCAACCAAGGTTATTAATCAATCAAAAATCCGAGTTATTTCGCCGCGGAAGGATGAAGAGAGTCCAATAGCTGATAGATTAAGCAGATGGAAGAAAGCATCGAATAACTGGCGAGAGAAGTTAGATAAGGTGTTAAGGTACGTACCTGCTTGCTTTATACTTAACTCACATAAACGCTCGGAAAACCAGGTCGGTTTTACACTCAAAGTAAATCCAGACTTCGCTGATTCTATCGGTAAACATTTACGGGATCTCACACAAAACACAACTTCACTAAAAATATCTGAGCTAGCTCGTACGGGTACGCCGTAGATTCTTTACACACCGTCGTAACGGTCAAAAAGCGGTTTTTAAGCAAATCAAAATACTTTGAATAGTTGAAAGTTCTGAGTTATCTTGTTTGAAAGCGCTGAGAAAAGAATGAGGAAGGTTACAGACGTGAAGGTTACTTTACGTGATTTCAAAACAAAGTGCCAGCTTTCCTCGCAATAAAGGCTAATTATTAGTCGTCTGTACTTATTTTCGCTAATATGAAGCTGATGAAACAAAAGAAAGTGAATATTGAAGATAGTGCTGGTGAAGTAAATGTAAGAAAGCTAAAGATGAGATGAAAGTGATCAGAAGAAACGTAAACGGATTCGCGAGTTTAAACAAGGTATTAATATTACATTTACATACAAAAAATGGCTTTCAATTATAAGGTGAGCTTAAAACTAATAATTATCGTGGTAAACCAAATAAATAATAATATTAGATAATAAATACGTAAATATTTACGAGGTAAATAAAGAGGGTTAGGGAAGGGATATGTTAGGAAAGTAATTGTTCTATCAGTGCCCCCACACACTGTATTTATAAAAGATCAAGAAAGTATTTGTAAAAAGGGAGAAAGAGTGTAAAGTATTTATATTTTCAATCGCTATTTTGAAGGAACCGCGCTAGAAGAGTGTCAATGATAGAAGAAGGGGGGAGATAGCAATCTTGCCGTTAAGGGGTTAATAATCTGTGATAAAACTTGCCAAGTCACTTTAACCCGTATGAGCACAATGTCAAATATATTTATTTTAGAATAATCAATAATGTTATAAAAAATGTCATGTAGCCTGGGTATTATTATAATATAGGAGGCTATGTGTTAAAGACAAGATGCTTTAAAGCTAAAAGCTGCTAGGGCTAAAGCAGAATTTCACAAGAGCTATAAAAGCCAGAAGAGCTTTGTTTACTCTCCCAGGAAGCTTCTTCAAACTCATTTCCCTATTTTCACTTAAAACATTTTATGTCTCTAAGAAATTTCATTAACTCAACAAAAAAATTTTTCATGTTGTAGTTAACGCACATGTTGCATAACTTATTTGTTTTTTATATTGATAACAAATTTGTATAAATATTATATAATTCTTTTGTTGTTATTAATTTCTTGAACACAGTGTTGTATAAGATACTCTGTTACGCACACCATGTGTGAACGGAAAACAATGTAGAGTTCTGAGTAAGGTCAACTTCCCGCACACCATAAAATGTAGGCGGAGTGATAAAATAGACGTAAAACAGTGTTTTAGATTCACTTTTTACTTTTCTTCATTTATACTAAAAGGTACTGTGTAGTTTGTGCTGTGTAGGTACTGTTGGAAAAGTGTGGTGTTAGCAAAAAATCTGATACCGGGATTTCACTAGAAGTATATCTTTCAGGTATTTGTATGACCTCCTAAGGAGTCACCCGTGGTGTAGTGGTTAAGGTACGCGGCCAATACACAGAATAAATGGACTTTAAACTACCGAGTTTATTTAGTCATGGGTTCAATCCCAGCACGAGCCTCAGGGATTTTTATGAGAGGGATGAAAATTCTGCGTACCACGTCCTTCAGTAGGGACGTAAAGCCGGTGGTCTCGAGCCTGTGCGTTGTCAGGTACTCGTTAAAGATCCCTTACCCTAAATGAAACTGGGTATAGGCAATTTAGGACCCTCATAGTAGATTCATTATAATACTATAGTGTGTCTGCCTTGTAGTTTAAAGTTTATGGAGGTTTGGTTTAACAGTGAGGGCATGTGTTTTTCCTAGTTTTCTCTAGACTGTATGAGCCAGTGCAAATATGTATGATTGCTTGAAAACGCATGATAGGAACTACAGAAATTCACGGCTCTTCTGTCTAGATTAGATTAGAGATTAGATGAAATATACCTACACTCGAAATTAAAAGAAGTAGAACACTATCTTAGGAAGCTGGCAAAAAGGGCCCAACAACGTGGCCTACTTGCCTGGCAGTTACTACCACTCCCCCCATATTACTACTAAGACCTCCTAAGTAGTTTTCACAAAGTTGTCTATCTTTATATATTTGTGTGTTCGTGTGTCTGTTATCATCGTATTTCTCAGAGTGTTTATGCTAGAGAGTTGGAAATAGGTTTGCTTGTGCTAACCATAAAATAATTTTATTACGTCAATAACCCCGCAATAATGAATCAGCGAAAATATCGAAACTTCATAAAACACAGAAGGTATAAATGTGGCGATAAGGTTGAGATTTAACACGCATGTAGTCATAATATAAAAGACTAACAAATGTACCATGTTTAAATACATTTATCAGCTTGTTTAATGTTCATTGAATGACTGCGTTTACGTGTTTTAAAAAATTGCTAAAAATCATAAAATAATCTAAATGACCTAAACTTTGGTACAACTATATGCCTTTACGTGATAAATAAGTATACTTAGTTTAAAGAACTAAGGTGAGCGTTAATGGAGTTCATCTTAATAAAAGAGGAAGAATCTCTCCACAAAAATATATTTCTTTATAGCAAAGCACTTTCAACCTAACACATATATCAATCTTACAGATCAGATATCAAAGATAGGCTTAAGTCTGTCTATCTTTGTTATCTGATCTGTAAGACTCATCTATCACCTTCTTATTTATTCAACGGCTAGCACTGATGATGACCTCTTGTTAGGTTGAAAGCGCTTTGCTATAAAGAAATATATTTTTGTGGAAAGACTTCTTCCACTTTTATTATACTTAGTTTCGTTGCAATACAGCTTGTTTACGTTTTTTAAAAAATTGTAAAAAAATCAGAAAACAATCAAATTGAGTTGAAATTTGGTACATGTATACTTTTACGTAATAAATAAGTACGCATTAATTTTTGATTTAATACAACAAATATATCCATGATTTTTGTTAAAAAATAAAGTTAATCAACGTCGAGTGAGGTCAGTCACTGTATGGGTGACCGCTGGGAATATAACTAATGTAATTACTATCTGAGGACGAAACGGCGATTGAGTTCGAAGTAGGGAGGATGAGCGTAGCAAATCAGATGTGGTGAGAAAAAGTTCAGACGTACCCCGTTAGCAATTTTTTGTTGTAGCTCAACAATAATCGTATAAATCGTATAAAATAAAAATAAAATACGAGTTTACATCATCTTGTGATCTATTGTTTCAATTCTATTTTAAGAAGGAACTATACTTTGTTGAATTCGAGATACAAAAGAATTTCTTAAGGGTTCTTAGTCTCTTATAGATATCGTAAGGCATTATTTATGACGTCATTATCGGTAACATTTACAAACGTTTCTTTGCAACTTGGCTTATCAAAAGAGGGAAAGGGTTTTCTATGGAAAAACAATGCTAGACAATATATAAGTACAGCTAAATGTGATCCATAAAATATTACCACTTAATCCTTCGATAAAAGGATTTTCCCTCACATTTTGGAAAGCCAATATCAGGGTTGTTTACGACAAATAAAATATTATGGTCTCTAAACAATAGAAGAATACCTTATAGATTCGTAATAATAAATTCCAAATCGTAAAAAAGAGCTCTTAAATTGCTCCCAATATTTCTTCTATTAAAAATGCTGTTGTGGAGCCAAAAAAAAGAGGAAAAATCGAAAAAGAGGCAAAACAAAAATCTCATATAAAACATTGTGCCGAGAGGAAAGGAACAAAAGAGTATCCAAGGGGAAAGGAAAATTTAGGTGTTTGTTTCCATTCCACCAATCTATACTCTCATCGCTTTTGTGTTCGTTCTGGTAACCTCCAGTCTAAAGGGGTTATTTCGGGGTTATCACTTTGAATCCTGGCTTCTGGTTTATAACTTTAATAATGACAATGTTACAAAAAAAAACATGTTTAGGTTTGGCAGCATGAATAATTAAATTAATCAATAAATTTGTAATTAATCAATGTTGAAGCTGTTAAGTTTGCAGCTCAAACATTTTTTTTCTTTCTTTTTGGGTTTAAAAAGTTTCATAGTACTAATGAAAGAGGGTTTAATAAAATAAAATATGAATCTTTAGGGAATGAATGATTCTGGGTGAGTAAACTTTTATTTTTGTTCCACTACAATTGACGTATTGTTCCAAATAAAGCTGTTTCAGCAGCTTTCTTTCAATCTAGAAAGAATTCTTTAAAAAATATATTTTAAAGGCATTCTTAATGATGGGTATTAACTTAGTTCATTATTGAACTAAGTTAATAAATATCGATTTTAAATGTATAGAAATAAAAAAAAATAAATAAAATACAACACATATCGAGACTGTACGTTATCTTAATATATCGTCTTATCTTTGATAAAAGGTAAGTATTAAGAATGCATCGGGAACCGGCACCAAGCATAATATCCATTATTGATCATATAATCGTTATAACAGCGTATTTGGCTCGAGCATTAGGAGTTGCACTACAAACATAGGGTTTTATTGGCCATCTTGATAAACACAAACTTCTTGTATGACACAAAGCCATAGCTTTATGCTTATAGGCACATATGCCTTTATAAAACCAAATGGTTATATATCATTGATACTACCAATTAAAAAAAATAATTGACGCTATTATATTCCTAGGTTTCTCCAGCACAATTTTATTAAGTAACAATATAAATTTAGACCCTAAGAACAAAGGTTATAAGAGTAACCATTGCCTTCATAATTGCGATTTTACAATGAGCAAAAAAACAGCAAAATATTCTGTTAAATTTTGGCAAGGGAGCGTTCTATAGCGGTCTTCGCTTAACTTTAAAAGAAAATAAAATTTAGGCATTCGTTCTTTCTTAGAACGGAATATATAGAAGGTGAAAATGAGTAAAACTCATTTTCAGGAGGAAGGCCTCTTATGAAAGAGTTTCAGGAAATACGCCAAATAATATCTTCACTTGAGCTTAAAATACCCTCTGATTGCTAGTCTGAAGATCTATCAACTAACCAACTATGGCTAATAAACATTTCCTCTTTGCGTGTAACCTATTTCTATAAAGATTTAGGGCTTCCGATGGTGACCGAGTTCATGTAGCTGTGGATAAATCAATATCGGAGAGACAGGTATGCTCATATCTGTGCGAATAGCCGAGCACATGAAACACACCATTGACGACGATTGACGGTCCGCGGTCGCAGAGAATTCGTGAGATACTGGACATCTTATTAATTTTGAGAAAACCGAGGCAGCGGCGAATGTTTCTTTATATCGAGACAGACTCGCCATGGTAATTTTATAGATTGCTAAGCACCGTGATAACATCGACAGTGATATGGATTTGAAGATCAACAACATAAAGACACCACTTAGTTCTTCACTACGCTTCTCTCATAATTTCATAAGTCAATATTAATCCAATTACCTCATATAAAGGTAGTAGCCCACCTCCAAGCTAACTTCCAATTACCTCATATAAAGGTAGTAGCCCACCTCCAAGCTAACTTCAAATTACCTCATATAAAGGTAGTAGCCCACCTCCAAGCTAACTTCCAATTACCGCATATAAAGGTAGTAGCCCACCTCAAGCTAACTTTCCCAATTACATATAAAGGTAGTAGCCCACCTCCAAGCTAACTTCCAATTACCTCATATAAAGGTAGTACCCTACCTCCAAGCTAACTTCCAATTACCTCATATAAAGGTTACCCACCTCCAATCCGCACATGAATCAGCAAGGACGCCACGTGGATTATATCAGACTGGACCAACGAACCCTACTATTCCATCTCATGGCTACGATCTTCGTCCGTTATGACAAAATAAATAAGGCAACCCTCGTTTTCATTCAGTTGAATCCCTGAAGATGCCTCCAAGACAAACTAGAATTCATCATTTACATTCGGATACTTATAAAAGAAATAAAAAATTCCGACGATAACAACGGAAACTCCTATGAAGAGCATTTGTATAAATATATGTGTATATAGAAGTGACATGTTTAGAAAATAAATACAGGGTGGCTCATTTCAAACTCAGCTTCGTGTGGGATAAAATTGACATCTATCCCCACTAAGTTGACCACTGGAAGTTCAAATTCCCAATTATTTATTAGATTATTGTCTGGCATGTATGGTATCTGTGTCATGTCCTAAACAATTTGATAACAATAATTCCGGTAATTTGAACTAGAGTTTGGCGTACATAAGGATTATTACCCATTTATAATTAAAAATAGCTTACTAGTGCACTAGACTTCATCACTTTTGATGAATTGTTGTAAAAAAAGGAACACCTTTTTTTCCCATACAATAATGTAAAAAAAGGGTCTAGAAAAAAATATTGGGATTCGGCGAAATTGGTATCATGTTCATGGTATGTTCAATTTTAAAGTTACCGTAGATGAATACATTTCGGTAGTCAGATTACTATAAATGCTAAACGATTACAAAAGAAATAGTTAGGTATTTAAACTCCCAGTGGTCGAGTTAGTTGGGGTGGATAATAATTTTATCGCTATAACTCCATTCAGATCTAAGTAATCAGGGTGATGTATTGTAATCAGGGTGAAAAGTACCACACGGTATAAGAAAGAAGCCAAGTTTTTCAATGTTAAGTACTTGAAGGCCAGGTTACATTTAATGGTATCTCAGGTACACAGTCAGGTAAAATATACCTATATGTTTATGCTGTCTATGTTTATGCAGTCTATGTAATAATTTACAATCTAATTGTTTTTCTTGTTTTTTTTTTATTTCATCGTAAAATTTTGACAATTGAGGAAACTTTGTAACAAAGTAACCTCAAGTATGTACATAAATAAAGTACCTTGACCATTAAAGTACATTACCCAAACGAATTCGAGATATACATTCCTTCTTTGCATAAAATATATTCCGTTATTAATAAATGTAGAACAGAAGCAAAAGTCTAAAAGTTGTTTAAAGAGACAAAAAGGTAGGGGAAAAATAAATATTGGCGAAGTGTCAAAGCGAACAAAGCGAGTTCATTAAGCAAGCAAATTGTAGCTTCAAAGAGACTCCAGTAACAACAGCATTACATTTATCTTGAAGCCAATTACATCAACCTAGCAACATTAATTTTGTCTTATGAAGATATGACATGATTAATTATCTTCTCACAGCACTTTCTAACTTTTCCGCCTTTACTTTTCTTTTTATTTTATTTTTAAATAAGTTGAAAATATAGAAAACAAACTTTGTGTACACAAGAGACTTTTTTTAAACTTAGAGAGATTTTTAAAACTTGAAACACTTTTTATCAAATGAAAATTAGTTACAGTTGGGTAATTAAGTTTTAAACTTATTTTAACCAGACAAAGCTAATAAATGTGGATAGAAATAGTTTTATTTAAATAAGAGTATTAGTTATTTAACGACTAGATGCTTTAAAGTTTTGTATAATTATTCATACGGAACTTCCGATGCAAACTTAGCATAACAAAAGCTGCTATAATTAATAATAAACGTAGCATATTTATATATAATAATGAAACTTTATTATTTACTCATTAGACTGAAAACTGAAAGTAACGGTAAAACTAAGCTTCAATAAGCATTCACTAATCTATAATGTTAAACCTTTGATAAGTTAAAATGTCTGTATTATTGGTCTAAAAGCTGTGAAACTGTTGGTTGTTGTGAACTTTTAGTTCTACGTTTGAAGTTTGAATTTGTTATGGTGTTAAATTTAACACATTTCATATAAGAGTATTATTGTTGACGTTTAGTGAATATTTTAGTGGACGTTAAAGGAATTTAACATCAGAAATAACTGTAAATTCAAATAAGGGCAATTGCCTGCACCGCTAAGTGCTGTAAGGCCGATAGGAGAGGAGGGTATGTTCAAAAAATTCATAACTAATTTACTTCCTAAAAAATGATGGCCCGGAATTTGTTCGCAAACCAAGCCTTCCTTACTTAACTAACCATCCATTTTTTGCTGGTTCAAACATTTTTTTTTTAAAGTTTTAAGTTTATGCTTGATTACTTAAGCAGTAACATTACCATATTAAACAAATTTAATCCATTACTTCAGCATTACAAGCTGTAGTAGTTAAATACCTTTGAGCATTTTTGAAAGGAAATGCACACATTTATCCCATTATAGTCATTTTTATTTTGATGTCTAAAAAATTAGTCTGGTTCGTCTGAATACTACGAAACCATTAGTCCAAGAGCCGGACCTGAAAAAACGTGACTCATTTTGCACTACTTCAAATCATATTTTTCTGAAAATATATCTAAAATCAAAGAGGAAAAACATTGTAGTGATAGCAATATGGGGGTAGTGGTACTGTTTTTGCCAGCACCCTAAAATAGGGTTCTACTTCTTTTAATTTTAATTTAGGTATATTTCATAGAGCCGGCATAACCTTTCGAAGTACCTTGAGAGGCTTCTAACTTCTTTACAGATTACTACTTGCGATAAGGTGGCGATTACAATAAAGTAGTAGTAAGTAGTAATATAGGGGGAGTGGTAGTAACTACCAGGCAAGTAGGCCACGTTGTTGGGCCCTTTTTGCTAGCTCCCTAAGATAGTGTTCTACTCCTTTTAGTAGAACAACACAAGTCAAGTGTAGGTATATTTCATCTAATCTAGACTGAAGAGCCGTGAATTTCTATGCTTCCTCTCATGCTTTTTTCAAGCAATCATACATATTTTCTCTGACTCTTATAGTCTAGTAAAAACTAGGAACAATTCGTGCCCTCACTGTTAAACCAAACCTCCATACACTTTAAACCACAAGGCAGAAAAAGTATAGTATTATAAATGAATCTACTATAAGGGTCCTAATTTTTGCCTATACCCAGTTTCATTTAGGGTAAGGGATCTTTAACGAGTACCTAACAACGCACAGGCTCGAGACCACCGGCTTTTCGTCCCTTCTAAAGGACGTGTTAGGCAGAATTTTTATCCCTCTCATAAAAATCCTACATTTATTATTATTATTATTAAAATAATAATAATAAATGTTTGCCCCCCTTTTTATTCAAACTAGATTTTTGTTTAGAATTAGGTGTCATTCTCAGATGGCATACATACACAGCTAGCTATTGTTAGATTAATATAACAAATGGTTCTTTTTTATCCGTTATCATATTTAGTTTGGAATAAAACTACTTCTGAAAAAGCCCTAATTTGCGGCCAAAAGCTCAAATTTGTGTTTTTATTTTTATCAGACCATTACCTTATAAAATAATCTTGTTTAAATAGTTAGGTCAATAATTTTATGTTAGTTTTGTATAAAAAATAATTTTAAAAGATGTAAAGTTTTCAATCACGCAATTCCCTGGGAATATAATCAAGTATTTATGTGATGTTAGTAAAGTGAACCAGACATGTCTGGCATATTCAAATCGAAACACACAGATGAGACCTGGTTTTAACCTCTGTATAAACCTCTGTGTTTGTTCATTAAAAATTACTAATTTATGGATTAAAAATCGAATTATATCTGAGTCCTAGATGAGTTATGAGTATTTTTAAATTGTATCTATTGTTTCATTCTCTAAATTCAGAATATACCAATGAATCAACATTTCAAAGGCAGAGACGCATATTAAGAAATTAGGGACAAACTGAATTACGATTTATATATTTTGGAGTTCAAAAAATAGCTTGCAGTAAAATGACGGCAATCAATTAAAAATCTTAAAAATTAGTTTTAAAATTATTTTTATTTATAAAATAAGTTAAATTAGATCTATACAGTTGGTTTCCTTTCTCCTATAGCTTAAGGGAAATTATTAAAATAGAAGAATATGTGACCCCCTCACTACTCTTGCTGAGATAATTTAAATAAATTTCATTTTAAAAACTAATTTTCACTGCTTATTAATAAAGAATTAGTTTACTATTTACTTTAACTTAAATAATTATTTACTTTATCTTCAATATACTTTATCTTAAATAATTATTTACATTATCTTAAATAATTATTTATTTTATAATAACAAATAGCAATTATTGACCATACGTATAAAAAATAGTAAAAAGTTATGAGGTTTTGCTCATGATAAATAAAACATTTAAGCTTTCGACCGTATGATTAGGTCTTCATCAGAAAGTGTTTAATAACAAACTAAAGCCGTTGACAGAAAGAAACAGATTCCATAGTTATTTCTTTTTCATAGTTATTTTCTATAGATACAACCTTAATGTTAAGCCCCGGGGCTAGATCTTTGTTTAGTTTGTAGTTCATTCTTCGATAGTATACACAGCTAGCTATGTTTAGATACCTTATCTGTTTCTTTCTGTTAACGGCTTTAGTTTGTTATTAAACACTTTCTGGTGAACATAGAGATATATACTGGAGGGGGCATAGCCTATCTTAATACATTGAGAGGCCTGAAACATTTTTAGTGGGGCTCTCAGGGGCTCTGTGTAACCTCATTAAAACCTCCTTCCAAGAGGGAGTTAAGGTAGACAATTGTTAAGGTTAACAATTGATTAATCAATTGTTTTCGGCTTCCCGCAGATTGTTTGTGTTGTGATTTGTATTTTAAACATTCTACTATATAATTTACTGTTTTTTTGTTCTGTTTATTTGATGAAAATGATAATCGAATGTGGTCAGGTTACTTTTTCGATGTTTCGAAATTCATCCAATAGGGCCCCTCTAGTAATATATCTCTATGCTGGTGAAGACCTAATCATACGGTCGAAAGCTTTTAATGTTGTTTTAGTTATCATGACCAAAACCTCATAACTTTTTACAATTTATTTATTTACTTTATCTTTAATATACCTTATCTTAAATAATTATTTACTTTATCTTCAATATACTTTATCTTAAATAATTATTTACTTTATATTCACCACTTTTCTTATTCTCCCCCCTACTTATTAATCTTCCGCGTTTTTGCACGTACAGAACTCCGAAATTGCTAAACATTTTGGAGTATGTTTGTATAGTATGGTAGATGCACTTTTATTGTAAACACGGTTTGATAAAGAGGCTATCATTCGATCAGCGAATGGCTAGCACGGTTTAATGGCAAACCAGATTATATGGCTTAACCGAATTAAATCCAACTATACAACAAAATTAAAAACGGATTGAAATTTTGAGAAAATTGAACATTGATACTTGGAAGCCGTTTTTTTGTTCCATCTGTTTTATTTTTTTATTGTATTTTATCGATGTATTTGTAATTCTAAAACAGATTTCTGCCACTAGTTAGAGCGTTTTAACACAATAGAATTGTGCGAGAGAGATTAATAGTTGTGTCAACTATTCATGTTTTGCTAAAGTCGGTTATCTAATGATATATTGAGCGTTTCAAGTTTAACGAAACGCCCTCAATCTTTATGGCTAGCTTAGTTCTGAAATTAAATTTCTACAATTTACTATTAAAAAAAAATGCTTAGTGTTAATTTCTAAGAAATTTAAACTTCTTTATTCTAGCTCTATATAAACCAAGTGTGCTTTGTTTCCTTCAATACTTGCGGTTTGCGAAGAATAATAACATTTATCTTTGAAAATAACCCTCATCAAAAACTTGCTAAACTGTAAAATTAGGTTAAAAAACTAGACGGAGTTTTCAGCCTAAAATGTTGCTTGCTTTATAAAGTCAGGCGAAGGTATGCTAGAGGTGCCAATTTGTTCTAATTTGCCTCTACTGCCCCCTGGGAGGCCGGGCGATTTCCACTACGTCAGTGCAAAACTCCGCAGTATCAAAAAGCTTCTACTAAGAGGAGAGAAAAGTGAAATGTAATTTATTTAAATTATCTCTGCAGAGTATAAATTTATTATTTACGATAAAATGCACTCAGATATGTTTCAGACTAAAAATAAGTGAGCTTAATTTTACTGTAACATTTTCTTGAAAATAAAATAATGAGCTAGAGCCCCATTTGTAAAGTACAAGTCTGTACTTTACAATTTTTACATTCTATTTTTAATAAAAGAGAAATAAGTCTCTCCACAAATAGTTATTTATGCAACAAGGAATAAAAGTTTTACTGCTCAAGTTAAAGTTTCGTCCTAAGGCAGCGCCGAAGGAGGAAACTTCATTAGCTCACGAGGCCGGTAGGCCGAGGGAGAACATTTTGGCTCCCGAGGATTGACGAGGGAGATAATACGAGAGCTGAAAACTTTCATCCCTTGTTGCATATTAAATTTTATCTACGACTAGAGAACTAATACCAACAACTATTAATATATTCTTCAGGTCCTTAATTGTTATTGTGTTAGCTTAGTCTATTCTTACCATGTCAATTACTCTGATGAAGAGAGAATAAAGCCACTATCTTCACATTATTTTATTGTAAGCTGTCAATAGAAATAGAATGTGTGAAAAAGAAGAATGAAGAAGAATGTGTGTGTTATAGAATGTGTAATACTATATTTGTAATTTAAACATTAGCGTGTGTATATAGTATATTCTACCCGTAGTACCAACATAACACCGAAAAAAATCCTAAAAATTTCCTAAAATTCCTAAAAAGTTTACTAAAAAATTCTGTCAAGTTGGCAACACTTTCACTTTTCCTCCCTAGGAAGTAAAAGTACATTTACAGTGTGAGATGACAAGACTGTATGTAGAACTTACAATACAAGGAGTAGATAAAATATAATTTCTTTATAGCAAAGCGCTTTCAACCTAACAAGAGGTTATAAGCGCCGTTAAATCAGTGCTAGTCGTTGAATAAAGATGAGGGTGATAGATGAGTCTTACAGATCAGATATCAAAGATAGAGTCTATCTTTGATATCTGATCTGTAAGACTCATTTTCTTGTCTACTACAATTACTTGTAACATTTACTAGTAAAATGTCTACTTAAGTCTAAACCCAGGTAGACTGAGTTACAAGTTCATTTTACTGACATAAAACTTAGTTTTTATAGTCAACTTTCAGTTGATTAGTAATTTAGTGCTCAATATCAGTTTTTAATACATTTTTTTTAAATAAATATTACTCTTATTTAAGAAATAATTGCAATTGGAAGAATTTACTCTTATGAATAAAACTGGGTTTTAATAATATTTTAACATATTGTTTATAAAAACTCTTGTAGGTTACAATAATTAAGTAATGATATTCTTGAAACGCTTTATTTTGACACTTGTAGTTACAAGTCGTTTTTTTACTATTAATTGTGAGATATGCAAGGGGGATAGTAATTAAATTTTAATAGAATTTGACACAAATATGCTCATTTCCCTGGCGATGATCTTAGATAAAACTTGCAACCTACTAGTGTTTTTTAACGCAAGTAGTAATTAATGTAGTTACTAAAGTACTTCATTAATTAATAATTACATTAGTTTTTAATGTAATTACTAAAGTAATTTGTATAAAACCCTCTAGTAATTACTAGTCTACACTTGTACATTAGTGAAACAATTATCTTACAATTATTAGTAAATTTGTAGCTTTTTACTTGTAAATTACAATACTTGTCCTTTCATGAAACGTGGCCCATGTGGAATTCACGAGTGTACTGTTCGCACTTACTAAATCATAGCATAAAGCATTTTATTTTGCTTTTAATTTTTAAGTTTAAAATTACAACATAATTTAAAACTTTTCACGAAGACGTTTTTTTTTAAAAAAGATGTTTTAAAAAAATGTTTTTTTTAAAGATGTTTTAAGAAAAATGTTTTAACAGAATTACTAATTATATTAAAGAGGGACAGGTCCAAGGAATAATATAAAATTAAACTAAGTTTGCCGAGCTATAAAATCTGAGATCCGGATAAAGTTTTTCAATTTTAAAAGAATAATATAATATTTAAACTTTTTATAATGAAGTTGGTTCTATAATTTCTGCCAGATTCAACTCAGCCCGAAATATATACTTTATGGAAATGAGGATATAGTGCGATTTTAGGTTCTGTAAAGAGATTTTACAAAAATGTAAAAAAAAAAATATCAGAAATTTTTTTTTATGATAAAATATTGTATGTACCTCGATAATACGTTTTTCTTGGTCTACAATATTGTTTTTACAAAAGGGGAAAATAATTAAAAAAATAACCAAAAAGAAGTTAGGTGCAAATGATTTAGTGGTTCTACACTTCTTTTGGGTGTGGAGGATGTGGAAAATGACATGACTGACATTTGACAGACAGATTAGTATTAATTTAAGATTGAATATGAACAGTTGTAAAAATATGAAAAATATTTTTTTTAATTAAAAACAAAATGATAATAATTAAACAAAGGATGCTTTTGTGTAATGTCGTGGATAAATGTCAATCTCTATGCAGGGGATAGGGAAACAAATTAATATCTAAAAAAATCTGGTACGGGGTACCTCGGTACCTTTCCTCGTTACATCGGATTCGCTACGCTCATCCTCCCTACTTCGGACTCACTTTGCTCGTCCTCGGAATATACAATTCGGCAAATTTATACTGCAACATGTCTTCGGACTTGCTTCGCTCATTCTTAGATAGTAAATGCATCCGTTTCATTCTCAGCTGTCACCCATACAGTACTGACCACACTCAATGCTGCTTAACTTATATGATCCTACAAATATCATGGATTTTGTCGTATTGACGTTTTGTCGTTTGGATTTATCGTATTGAAAAAAAAAATATTGCGTACTTAATTTAATTGCGTAAAAATATACATGTACCAAATTTAAACTCAATTGAATTGTTTTCTGATTTCACATTTTTTAAAAAAAAAAAACGTGCACAAGGTATTTGATAAAAATTGAAATACAGCTAATAATGAGATGAAACTTGGCACATATGTTTCGTTTTATACATGACAACATGCGTGACAAATCTTAATCTAATCACATCATTTTTCCGCGCTTTATGATTTTTTGAAGCTTTTGCTGAATGATTTTTGCTGGTTAATGACGTCATAAAAATATTTTCTGAATAGCACAAATGTCATTTTTGTTATTCAGAAAATAGCCAATAGACTGATTTGTACAAAGTTTCATTTCTCTAGCGTAAAAACACTAGGAGCTTCGATGTTAACAGACACACACGCACATACACACACACACCCACAGACAGACAACCTTGTGAAAATTACTCAGAAGGCCTTAATACACCCGAAACGGATAATTTCGGTGACATCCCGGTTTATGATTTTTTTGCAAACACAATACTTTTCTGTATACCGTTTCTATACCCACGGTATGAATGAGGAAAAGTAAAAATTATTAATGAGATTATGGTATTGATTTTGGTATTCTTCTACCGATACGAGTATGGTTTGTCGAATGATAAATTACAAGTTTTTGTAAGATTAAGTCACGGTTGTTTTCATAACTCCCTCTCATTAGTTGTCGCATCTCAGACTAGTCTTAACTAGTGTATACGGATATGGCTTTAGTTCTAAGTTTGCTTCACTTATAATACAAAAATATAAATGTACAAAAAGATCATATAACTCTTCCAAAAAAGAATCTAAGTTGAAACTTCACAGACTGCTAAAAGTGACAGGAAATAATGTTTTCCTGTTGAAAGACTGAGCTTAAAATATTTTCTCTCTCATTGCACTCAACATAAAGAAAATAAAGGCTCCAAATAAAATAGAAGAAAAACAGGATAAATAGGATAAATTTAGGAGGATGAAATGAAATGAAATGAAAACTTTTCTACACATACCCTGGAGCTTTGGGAACATTTCACCCTAGACCTTGCATTTGGTGAAAAATAAAATAAATTGCTTTGCCTAGAGTCTCTCCATATCACGATTTTTTCATGAAATCCGGCTTTGAATATCATTATTTTTCTATCCTTCTATCAAGATAAGATACTGAATCTATGAATCGCCGGTATGGATAAAGTTAAAAATCCTGTCTGAGAACTTTTCTCACCATATTGGATTCGCTAAACTCTGCGGATGCAGAGTTTAGCGCTTACCACTAAGGAGTTACTCTTCTAACTCGCTCGTTATTAGAATATAAAAACGCTTGATTTTTTATTAAGTGCATCTAGATTAAACACATTGTCCAAGAGCCGGACATGAAAAACGTGACTCCTTTTGTACTACTTAAAATCAAATTATTCTGAAAATATACCTTAAATTATAGAGGAAAAACATAGTCTGCCTAACTAGAGTGGAGCACTCAAAATTTTAGAAAATCACACAATTTTCGGTTTTTTTGAAATAAATGGCTTCCTGTGGGTCGTGTGCAAAACATGAAGAGCACATTTTTCAAAGCTGATACAATGTTCAGTAAAACGTGTGTTTAATCATCTAAATCGAATAACTACATTAAGAGACATAAAGTTATGGCTCTTTCAAAAACACCAAAAATGATAATTTATGAGAAGACACCGATTTTTTTTAAGTAATACTAGCTTTTTGTGCATTTTTTGACCATTTAAGAAATGACATAACTTTAGTAGTAATTATCCGATTTTAAGAAAAAATCACTAGTTTTATAGCGAATTTATTATCTTTGAAAAATGTTCTCTTCATGTTTTGTACCCGACCTATAGTGAACATCTTATTGCTAGAAAACTGGAATTTGTGCGATTTTCAAAATATTAATTTAGAGTTAGCGCATTTATAAGAAGAGTTCCACTCTGGATAGGCAGACTATGATTTAACTTCATAATTTAAAGTATATCAGAAAAATTTGGTTTGAAGTAGTACAAACTGGGTTACATTTTTAGGCCTGGCTCTTGGACTAACATTCAGAGCTACGATGATAACAGCATCATAGAATGTACTCTGTGCTACAAAATATTCGCTAATGTGTGAATTAACTTTGAAATATATCATAAAAGTACTCTACTAAAAACTATTCAATCTGAAGATTAAAATTAACATAATCATAAAAAGTAGTTAGTATTACTATTACTCTAGTTAGTATTAGCCTCCATTACTATCAATAATAGTCTTCACATTAGTTTAAATTGCATTTTAATCGTCTCATCAAGTCTTTTCATCAAAATTTACATATAAAAGTAATTACTTTTATCACTCAAGGGAGTGATAGGAGACCTACTTTAGACTGAGAGCGGGTTATGCCCGAAAGACTGGCCTTCCCTTATAACCGCAGTTGGATATAGAGAATTGAAATCATCTGCAAAGTTATCTAGAGTAATTTTCTATTCCTATTATCTATCCTATATAAAAGCTGCCTATCCCGAGGTCAGACTCCCCCGGGCGAAGGGGGCGTGGTCCCGGGCGTAGGGGGCGTAGTGAAGCCCGTCCCATGCTCTCTCGAGATATTCGTGATCTATGAACTCATTGCTTACTCTTTCTGACAAATATAACTCGTAGAACGCTTTTTTAAATCTCTTAGACAGACATTTTGCCACTAGTTTATCAGAATAAGTTAGCTACTGTATGTACACTCAATGGATATTCTACTTTGTATATAATTCATGTCTGTTGGTCGAAAATAGCTATCAATTAACTATATCATATGTAGTTATTCTTACATGCTCCGTACTTCATTAGAAGACAGAACCTTAAGCAATAGTTTGTAGGAAGTACAAAAACCTTCAATATATAATAAAGAAATAAAGTATTTATTTTTATGAATAAAGTTTTACATTTACTCAGGGCTTACAATAACTTGAATACATTCAAGTTTCTAACATCTTAGCGACTTAACTAAGGGCTTTATAACTAACTGGTACTTTGTAACTAACTTCATAACTTTATGAAGTTGGTTTAAGTTTTTTACTTTCAGGTTGTACTGCATGAGTTTTTAATTTTTTTTAGACATTCTAAATATGAATATTGATCCCCTAATATGGATATGACATCAATATATATAATATATATATAAAATTCAACTAAGGTATTATTTGTACCAGTAGGAGTAAAATTGTCGGACGTCTCAGTTTATTACAGCACTAGCAAATAAAAGACTCAAATTATTTGTTCCAATCAATCAAAAGCAATATAATAATTTTAAAAACTGTCACTTCAAGATTTTTTAAAATTTTAAACATTAACAATAAATTTCCTGCATAGTCAAGGCAGATGCAACTCTTTACATGCATTAATGACGCAATACCAGTAAAGGCATGGTAGCTGCGACTTGTTACATGTATTTTATTCCACAAAACAATATTTCCTTCCCATTTTCATGATGTCAAAGATACAAATTTAATTTGACTGTTTTTTTTTTTTGTTTTTTTTTCAAAAACTCAGGGAAGATAAAGCCACAATAATGAATTCACTTCATTATTGTGGAAAAACAATAAATAATAGCTTCGTTTATTTGGTTTTATAAGGGTAGTAAATCAATAACACTGAAAAGCTTGGATATTTTTTATTTAGTTAACTAAATTTACGATATCAATGTTTAGATTTATTGCTGGAGTTTTTGTAGGTCAGATTTCTGGGCGACAGATCGTACTGGTCTAGAGAACACCTGACTCGGATGATTTGAGAGGGGGGTGAACTCAGGGGAGACGACCTCGGGGTAGGATTAGGGGAATTCTATTTTTAGGATTACTGCCTACTAAGACCCTGAGCTTTGAAAGCTCTGGGCTTAGGGACATCCTGTGTGGGGACACTAAGCCTAACCTTACCCAGGGAAGCCTTAACTAAGCCCAAGGTAAACTTGGAAACCTCCCCGGATGTAAATGTCAGCTGTTGTAAATGATTTATTACTTCATTTTCTGTTTCCACCACAGCACAGCAAATACAGGTCTAGATATCAAACTTTACCGTTTTGTTTATTGGTTTTTATATTGATTTGAAGAAGACAGTATATGAGCACGAGACTATGTGTCAATCAGTTTGGCACAAACAGTTCGATACTTGCCTGGAAATCTAATGATACATAATTCGAAATTAGCCGGGAAACCTTTGTTTTGATCGTTTTACTATTGTATAACACAGGGCTAAAATCAGTTGACAGCGCGGAAAAAAATAGTGTTAAGGAACTAATGAGGTTGGTCCGATTTAAATAAGGTAGTAACTTAAATGAGGAAACGTTTGGATTTGATTATCGCAAGCTACTATGAATTAGCGCTGCGGAGATACGGTTTGAACAAATCTTGAACAAACACCGGTAGCTGTCCAAATATTTATGATTAAAAATATGTACACCATGCCAACCAGAGACTATAGATACTTAAACAGTAAGACTGTCGACTCAATGGTAGGAAAATTTGGATTCCGGACGACGCAAGCGCTGCGGCGGACCTACCTTTCAATTGAGTGGGCGTGTCTTAATTTCCCGCTTTTTGCCCACAGTCAGTTTGAAACTTAATTTTTATACTTTGTATAGTTATACTTCTAACTAACCCTACCACTTTAATCTTACACAGAACACTTGCGATTATTTTTAAGTTTTTCATTTAAATAATTCATTAATTTAATTGATTCAATCAGGTAAAAATGAAATAGTGGCTAAAGTTTTACACGTGCTAAAAGATAAATTTTGGCATTTAATGCAGCCTGTATTTTAATACATCGGCGAGATGCGCACAATTAATGGAATCCTGATGCCAACTATTGCTCATACCAGCTTATAATGAAATAATGTTAAAAATAAGCTCTATGATGTTAAAAAATTATAAGGTGATTCAATTCAAAGTAAACAAACCAAACGCATTTGGAGGTTATAACCAGGGGGGGTTAACTTAAATGAGGAAAAGTTTGGATTCCATTATCGCAAGCTACTAAAATGGCGCTGCGGCGGACCGGTGCGGACAACTTATGAACTAACCCCAATAGCTTTCCAAAGATGACTGATTATATTTTTATATTTAAATTTATGAATACCATGACAATTCTTGGTTATGACAGCTACATTTATTATTATTATAAAATTGATTGTTTTCTGTATGTATTTTTCACAAAAACAGTTCGCCGTTGCATGTTCTATATTTTCGAAATTCAAAAACTAAAAGTAAATAGAAACCTTTTTAAAACTTCCAGAGAACGCTAATGATGGCAGATAAGTATATTTCATTTAATTAATTTATTGATTTAGTCGATTTTATGAGGTAATTACATTTAATCACATGTGCGCATCTCGCCGATGTAATTAAAATACAGGCTGCATTAAATGCCAAAATCTATCTTTAAGCACATGTAAAACTTTAGCCACTATTTCATTATTACCTGATTGAATCAATTAAATTAATACATTACTGAAATGAAAAACTTAAAAATAATCACAAGTGTTCTGTGTAAGATTAAAGTGGTAGGGTTAGTTAGAAGTATAACTATACAAAGTATAAAAATTCAATTTCAAACTGACTGTGGGCATAAAGCGGGAAATTAAGACACGCCCACTCAATTGAAAGGTAGGTCCGCCGCAGCGCTAGCGTCGTCCGGAATCCAAATTTTCCAACCATTGAGTCGACAGTCTTACTGTTTAAGTATCTATAGTCTCTGGTTATAACA
Organism: Microvelia longipes; assembly: GCA_018340805.1. Classification (NCBI taxonomy): domain Eukaryota; kingdom Metazoa; phylum Arthropoda; class Insecta; order Hemiptera; family Veliidae; genus Microvelia; species Microvelia longipes. The sequence goes on from JACMZG010001863.1 coordinate 53,539,603, forward strand.
TAACTTTTTTTTCGAATGACGTGTGACGTCATTGCAGGAGTCGGCAAAGGCGTCAACGTTAAAAATGTAGTATTTATTTCTGCTATGACGATGATTCCGGACTATAACCTAACCAATAAAAAATATATTTCATTCATAACAACCCTCATTGAATCACCGTCTAAATTTTATTAGCTTGGTGGGTCCCTAGATGTTAAAAAACCAACTTAATACCGTATTCTGACGTATTCCATACGCATTTAATACGATACCGTTTTTGCACCGTATTCGTTAAGTGGATTGAATAAGATTATGTGATAACTGATCCCGCCAAAACATCGCGTCTTTTATGGGGAAGGTTCACTTTAGGTTATAAAGGACTATAAGGTATTTACTTAAATTGTGATTTCTTTCCATAATAAGAAAGTTATACCTTAAAAAATATATTATTTCAAAAGTTGATGAGAACGGTAATATTTAATTGAAACTAAGTGAAATAATAATTTGACGAGAAGGTTTCAGTTAAATATGTTAAATACGATTGCCTCTAAAAGTACATACAGCATATGAGGGGATCGATCTAGATTCCATCTCCCTATAGTTCTAGACTATCGGACTGGGTTTCCTCCACATGGTTCTTAAAGCGTAAGTAACCGTATTTAGATATCGTACTTGATACAATCCGCGGATTTAGAATACTGTGTGAACGTACTAATTGTTAAAATATGGAGAACACTCTGTTCTATAACTCGATTTTTCTATCGAGAAAAATGAATACGGACACCAAGTTTTGTTTCAATACGTGAAGTATAGCCATGCGAGTTTTGTTGGATTATAAACGTTAAGCAGCATCGTGTGTGGTCAATGACTAGATAGGTGACCACTGGGAATAAAACGGATGTATTTACTATCTGAGGACGAGCGAAGCAAGTCCGAAGTAAGGAGGATGGTCGTAGCTAATCTGATAAGGAACTGTTCCGAGGTACTAGATTTTTTCTACTAAAAATATCCGCATAAATATTAACAAATTAATGAAAATTAGAGTAAAATATAAGTTATAAATGGAAAACTAAAACTAACCACCAAAACGCTTTAAAATTAACTTAAACAACCACTTTGTGTATTGTTATATTACTACTTAAATAAAAAAAGTTTCCAATAGATAAGAACTTTTTTATAAAGACGTCATGAAGCGGTTGTTTAAGCATTAATCAAGATGATAGCAAGTGCTCAAAAACTTGAACTTATTTACTTAAACTTTCAATGCTTCAAACCAAAAACTTTCCAATATAGCTAGCGTGACCCATCATCTCAAAAAAAGCCGCCGACATCTCTAAGTGAGCATTTTTAAAAGTTTTTTTATGCATTTCCATCCGTTATGACTTCTTGAAAGTATTTTTACTTGCCTTCATTATAAAAAGAAATGAATAAAATTGATATTATTTTTTTTATTAAAAAATAGTTTTCTGAAAGTTGGTTTATTATTTTTGATTAGGTCTAATTTATTTTCCGTTACGTTTTTGTTTCATAAACTTTATTTTAATTTAGAACAATTTTTTGCGCATTTTTATCAGAAAATCACGTTTTTGAGGTTGTCACACTGAGAGCTAGGGCGATAACACATACACACACTTACAGATAGAAAACTTAGTTAAAACTACTTATAGTACGACACACTGCTTAAATCAGTTGACAGCGTGAGAATAAATGCGAGAGAGTCAATAAGGTTATTTCTGGATGTTAAACCACGCCCTTAATTTATAATCAGGCCAACCTTATTTTGTTCCTCAACACTATTTTTCCACGCTGTCTACTGTTTTTAACCAGTATGTCTTTTGTACTACAATAGGTCACAAAACACCTGAAACAAATAAATTAGGTGAAATCCCGTTTCGGATATTCAGGGCAAACACAAATATTTTCCTGTGTACTTACAGGAAAATATTTGTGTTTTCCTGGTATAAATAAGGAAAAGTAAAACCATGTATTATTAATGTTTATTTACTCTTTATATTTTAATAGGAAAGTATTATTATTTGAATGCAAGCTGATAGAGTTTATAAAGTGATTCAATTGGAGGGTTTTTATGAATGAGGCAAATTTTTTTGACATGTTAGGTTATAGTCCTGCAGTGACGTCATTGCAGGAATCAGTATAGACAACTTACATTATAATACAAACAAATTAGAACTAAAAAAAATTAGCATTATAACTTATATATACATACATAACACGTATGTATAACAATACGTGTTATGTAAATATACGTATATTTACTACTAAATGTATATATACGTATAACACGTATATATACATTTATACATGTTTGGAATAAAATAACTGATGATTTATGGTTAACCTAGAGAATGTAGTTTTGTAAGATTATGCTTCAATTATTGCCTTGCTGAGACCAAAATCATAGCAGTCGCTTGGGATCTCGAAGGTCAGCGGGTCGAGATCCCGGTGGGGGTTTTCCGGCCGGGGCCAATTTATTTATTTATTTATTGAATAGCTTAACAAAAAAGGTTCAATATGTCAAATATACAATGAAAAAGGACATATTTACAATCAAATAAGACTAACAATAACAATAAAATAACAAAAACAATAATCTATTATCGTAATAAAAAGAATAAAAATAAAATAAAATACAAAAAATACAAAATTTAAGATAAATATTCTTTTAGGCTGTAATAAGCTTTGTGAACTAGAAAAGCTTTTATTGTTTTGATTCTGGTCCTAGTAGTTAAAATACTTTTTATATAGCTTGGCAAGTTATTATGAAAACGAATGCTGATGTTTAGCCGAGAAGATAAATATTTCTGTCCTACATTGAGGAAGACAGTATTTGATTTTATTCTAAGTATCAAAATAAATAATTCCTAATAATCAAATGTTTAGTTAATATAATGTTTATATTGTGTCAACTATTTATGTTATGCAAAACTCGGTAGTATCAAATGATATTTACTTTTATTGTTGGTTAATGATAGCTATGATGGTTATACGGGTAACATCATCGCCTTGCAAAGCGTTGTAAACTCATCTAACTTAATTTTAATTTGATTTATTATAAACTCGAAAGGCGTTTATGCGCAAAGCATCCTTATACTTCGTCTTAGCTTCGAATGCCAGTGTCCAATTTATATATTTTGTACCGGGCTCATGTGTTTCAGCACACATTATAATAATAATAACAATAATGCCAGTTTTAGGGCCTATTCACCCTGCGGGAACCACCTCGGGTGGGTCACATCTACTATGCTCAAAGTAAAGCTAAAGTTGGCGAAATCTTTTTTACAACAAATTCTATTCATAAAAACTGAGAGCATAGCCCGGGCTGTGAACCCCGGAGGTCCGGTGCCGAAGTCCAGTACTATACGAACCCGGCTACGGAGGCAGATTTCAGCACACGTTAAATTTAGTTATTATATGCATTGAATATTGTTTCAGAACTATGTCATGCAGCTACTAAAATACAAGCCTCGTTCCGAGGACATCAGGCCAGACGAGAGACACAGGATAAAACTAAAGATAACGTCGAGGAACTCAGCCAGAAAATGGACCAACTTCAAAGCAAGGTATTTCCTTCTTTTGCTTTTAAGAGTTTACCACACGCCTAGAAATTTAATATTTTCTGAATGCTATGGAAATAATCAAAAAATCAGACGCGGTGGTTAAGGATCCGGTTCTGTGCTGAACAACTAATGGAATTACAATGCGCATTTCCTTTGAAAAATTTGTCCAAATTGAGAAACAAGTAAATATGTTACTGTTTCAAATTCGACTCTTGCCATGAAGCCTATCCCATTAGCGATTTTTAATTTTTCTTTTTTTATACCGTAAGTCTACAGGAAAAGTATTGTAACATATAAGTTATATAAGTGTATAACATATAATATATGAAGCATTGCGCGTGGTCATTGCCTGAGTGGGTGAACACTGGGTATGAAACGAATCTATTTACTATCTGAGGACGAGTGAAGCGAGTCTGAAGACGTTTTGCAGTATAAATTTAATGACATGTATAATCTGTGAACGAGCGAAGCGAGTCCTAAGCACGGAGGATGAGCATAGTGAATCCAATGTGATGAGGAAAAGTTCCGAGGTACCCCTTACCCGATTTTTTTCTAATGCTGGAACGGAAAATCTTCAGTATTTTCCAGCAATGTGAATTCTTGTAAAAAGGAAACGACAGGACAAGTAAGAGCTGGCTTCATTTACAATAATCCGACACACGGCTAAAATCAATTGACAGCGCGCCAAAATCTCAATGCTTTCAACCCTCTTTTTTTAACAAAAAAATCCCTTTTTTTAAGTAACAAAAAAAATCCCTACTCTTGCAACACTGGAAGTCAGGTTATGTTTTGAATTTTATTATTTGTTTATATTTGATATCGTATTTTTTATTTTTTAAAAAAATATCTATTTACTTTTTAAGTAGGAATATTGTTGTATCATATAAATTTATCAACTAAGAGTTGCTTTAAATTTGTTCGGGAAGTATTTATTAAGTGGAGTTAAAGTTGTTAATTACGTAATGCAATGGATCATAATAGTTCTATGATAAAAGTTTGACAATTTAAATAAATCGTCACCTATAATTACTTTTTTTCCAAAACAAACTGCTTTTTGAGTCAAGTTTGTATAATTGAAGGCGTATTGTTTCATATTATAAAAATAATATGACACAATATGCATTCATGACTTAAAAAAGTGGCATTTTCCAAAAAATATGTGTCTTTTGGTTGACAGACCACAGACTCTGCGCTGTACTCAAATAGCAAGAAATGCTTGAAGAATACGTCAATGTCCAAGCGTCAAATATAGACACTTAGATCATATTACAACTCCGCAATAATTGGATGAATTGAACAGATTGGAATGAAACGAAACGAAATCAAACAGATCAATATGCACAATGAGGGAAATAAAAGCGACGCGAGGTTACAAATATTTACAACCAGTGTTGCCTTTTTATGATTTTATTTACGAAAAAGGTATTTTTTTAAACCGAGGTTGGCATGAGGTGGAGGGGGAAGAAGCGTTGTCGGTCTGAACCAATAGAATTCTTTCCCTCACAGATTTTTGGCGCGCTGTCAATTGATTTTAGCCGTGTGTCGTATTATACAACTGAATCATTGTAACAAAAACATTAAAATTTTTCCATTTTCCAAAAACATTAAAATTTTCCCATTTTCCAAAAACATTAAAATTTTCCCATTTTCTGTATCAACGAAAACGTCTGTAAATGATGTATCATTATTCTCTGTAATTTAACTGAGTCAAAACCAATTATAAAGCAATTCAAATGAAAACAAACGAGAATAATTACGTCAAACTCGTCGCTAATCTTATTGATTTTTCTTTTACCATCAGTCTTTAGAATTCCTTTTGTCTTTGTCTATTTGTAGACCTCAGTGGTGAAACCAAAAGTAGAAAATAGAGCTTTTCTTTTACGTGGTGGTTTTGTGTCCGTGTGACAGTGGAGTGGAAATGCTTTTCACTTGATTACATCTGAAAATTGGGGCTAACAGTTGACTTTGATAGATTCTAACCAGAAGAGTCAACTTTTTGATCATCGCACCACCATCCAAAGGAAACATTCTGTGTAATAAACATTTTGAATTATTGCTAAAAGTTGTAAAAAAAATCATTCCAGCGATTTTTCCAATCAAAATGTTTGATTAGAAGTAAGAATTTAATAAAAATAAAGTATAAATAAATAGGCAGATATATTTTACTTATTAAACGAACCTCAGTGAGTTCCTTCATTTCAGAAGTTTGGGACGGCGTGTTAACTTTTTTCCTGTGTTTGTACGTTTCTCCATAAATTAAGTAAACGTCAATCGATTTTAATGAAACTTAGTATACATTTAGTGATAATAAGTCTTCAGAGCGTTATAGTTTTTTGTTATAGTGTGGAAAGTATTTTTAAATTGGCGGTCAATATGGCGGACTATTCAAAAAAAGAATTTGAGCGAAAAAATTACTTTGCATATCGCTTTTAACATAGAGATATTATTGTTAGAGGGGACCTATAGGTTGAATTTTGAAACATCGAAAAAGTAACCTGACCACCTTCGACAATTAATATACTCTAATAAACAAAATAAAATTACAGTCTCGTATAGCACATATAGCAGAACGTTAAAAATTCAAGTTAAAACACAACCAATGTGTGGGAAGCCGGAAACAATGAATTTATTATAACCTTAACTCGCTACTGGAGGATGTTTTAATGAGGTTACCCAGAGCCTCTGAGAGCCCCATAATTATGTTGCAGGTGTCTCAACGTATTGAGATAGGCTATGTTCCCTCTAGTATATATATATATCTCTATGGCTTTTAAGCTTTTGCAGAGTAGACAAAGAAAATACTATGTAACATGTATAAAATTATCAAAACAGCAGATAATTTTAAAATGACGACCAATATGGCGGGTCAATTATTAATTATATTCTAACGTAAGTTCCTGATAAAACGCGCTACTAATCAAGAATGTGATTATGTAAATAAATTTGTTCCTTATAGACTATATCCTATAAATAATTCATCATAATTATTTATTAGAAGTAAGAAGGTTATGAAAATTCATTGTAAATAAATATATGGATATATTATATTTATCAATAATGTAATTATGTAAATAAAATAACGCTCATACATGTATTGTGATGCGACGACAGGCTACAGCCTATAAATATGCACAAATAATTCCCAATACGGCAACGTTATAATAAATTAGATCCTTTCTGATGACATCATTTACAATCCGTCTTCCTTTATTTTTGGAAAATGTTTTTCCTTTACATGAGAAACGAGAATTGGATCAAGTCAAGTCTATAAAAGAGAAATTGTTACTTTGTAGAGATTTCCCAGGGCACAGGCAGGGGTGGCAGGGAAATTTTGTATTCCTTTACCAAGTCAGAAATAACAAGCATGTCCAAACATTTCTTTTACATTTTCTTTTTATTTCCCATGCAATGCTCTTTTATCATTCGTTATAAGTCTGAGAAATAAAAAATCATCTAAAAGGAAAATCTAGGGTTATAAAGAATGGTATTTTTACACGGTAAGTAAAGTGTATGTTTTACTGTCTCAGAAAAACACAGAAGTAGAATTTTATTGTGGAATGGAAACTTTATTTTCTTAGCCTTTCTACGCGTGTGCTCTCCAAAAATGGAAAATTATTACATATTATTTAATTTTTTTGACGATTAGTATTTGATAATTTACTGTAATAATGACCAGGTAGAGATCGAAAAATATAATTTCATATTAATTCACTATTGGGACCCTTGGTGGGCATTGTTTGGAAGACATGAGCATAGTATGGTTTTATTAAAAAGACCTCATATAATCTGTTCTAATCTCTATTATTGCATTTTGCTTTTTACATTTTCTAGATGTCTCTCGCACAATTATATTATGTCAACTATTAATGTTTTGCTAAACTCGGTTGTATCAAAGGATAATTGTCTTTTATTGTTATAATTAAAGGAGAAAACGCAATTAGAAATCTATCTGACCTCATTGACGTTAAATGAGATAGAGAAACAGGAGCAGACTTACCTTCCCATGGTTATAACACAAAAAGCGCGAAACGCAGGTTAAGTAACAACGATAAGTCGAGTTTGCTCCTCAATTTTCTTCTGCACTTGTCTTCTGTTGTTATTCGTGATTTTAGTTACCTTTGGTATTTAAGAATTCTCTTTTATTCTCTTTAAGTTATTAAGAATCGTGAGGGAAACACATTTTTACTCTGGAAAAATATGGAATTTTACCTTCTAACAGGTAACATACAGTATTTTAGTTTATTAAAATATTAAAATTAAAATTTAATCTCGAACAATATTTTTTTTAGAAACAATTATGCCAAAAACAAAACTACGACCATTAGTTTCTCTGATTTAAAATTATTTGAACATTGAGGTGTGAAGAAAGTTAAGGAAAAACTGTCAGGGTCGAATAGAAGCACAGGTCGGATAGGAGCAGAGGTTGGAGAGAAGCAGATTTAACAGAGATAATACATTTAAACTTTGTCTTATAATAAATTCCACTACTGTCAGGAGCATACAAATTTTCTTTAATACACTCTACCGTTTTTAAGGTTGAAAATTACGAGAAAAGAAAAATTAAATTATTGGTACTTTGTTTATTTTTTGTAAACTATTTTTTTATACAAAAAATAATCTGCCAATAACTGAAGGAGGCTGTCCTACTTATAGACTTAAAAAATATGTTACAAGAGGACAAGAAAAGTTTATAAAATATTAAATATATTAGAGAAGAGTAGTCATACATTCATATAAAGAAAACTGGATGGAATCAATCAATAGAGGAGCCCCAGTTTCTTGATCATTTTTTTTCAAGGATGCTCTTCGCCGACACGCTGTGAATTTTACAGCATTTTGTACGGTCAAGCGGCGAGCTACGGTTAGTGCTAAGGATAGTGGCCATATTTGACAAGATGCTCAGGGGTCATTATTGGCTAGTCATCGGTGATGACCACTCTATATCTAAATAACCAATTTGAGAATACCTTAACCCACTAAGGTTCTCTGAATATGCGATATTTTTATCTTGTAGTGAATATGCGATATTTTTATCTTGTTGTGAATATCGCATTTTTTATCTTGTAGTGAATATGCGATATTTTTATCTTGTAGTGAATATGCGATATTTTTATCTTGTAGTGAATATGCGATATTTTTATCTTGTTGAATATGCGATATTTTTATTCTTGTGAATATGCGATATTTTTATCTTGTTGTGAATATGCCGATATTTTTATCTTGTTGTGAATATCCTCTTGTAGTATGCGATATTTTTATCTTGTAGTGAATATGCGATATTGAAAAACTTGACGAATTACTTTCCATGACTTCACTGATATTTGTACAAAGTTTCAACTCTCTAGCATACATACACTGGTAAATAACATGATAATAGACACACACACACACTCTCACATACAACAGACAACTTTGTCAAAAATACTTAGGAGGTCTTAAAAACAACCTAAAATAGATGATACCGGTATCACGCGGTTTCGGAATTTTTTTCGCAAACACCATTCTTTTCCTATATACCTACGGTATAAATGAGGAAAAGCAATAATAAAAGAACTATATAGTATATCCTTAGAGTGAGCGTGAATGGAGTCCATTATAAATAATGAAAGAAAAGAAGTCTCTCCACAAAATAAAACTTTATTTGCAAAGCACTTTCAACCTAGCGAGAGGCAAAATCTAACAAATCATCAGTGCAAACCCTAACAAACAAGCAAATAAAATAAGTAAAACACAAAAAATTACTTAACAAATGATGAGCAAAAGTATGGAAAGGAAACAAAAATAAAATTTTATAGGCATAGGGCTTTCAACCTAACGAGAGGCCATCATCATTTTATTTTGTTTCCTTTCCATACTTTTGCTCATCATTTGTTAAGTAATTTTTTTGTTTTACTTATTTTATTTGCTTGTTTGTTAGGTTTTGCACTGATGATGGCCTCTAGTTAGGTTGAAAGCGCTTTGCCAATAAAGTTGTGTTTTGTGGAGAGACTTCTTTTCTTTCATTATTTATAACCATATAGTAATTATTTTCATCATAAAATTGTAATTCGCAATAAAAAACACATGTGAGGTCCAATTTGAAACATAAATGTTAAGTATCATTGCGCCCTAACAGTCATTTAAAATAAATCAATTTCACTATAAATAATGGGGATCCACAAATTAAAAAAAAAAAATAGACGTTTCAACAATTAAAAGGAGGGGAGACAGAGCACTAATTAACTTTCAAGAATGAAGTTTGCATCTGGACTTTACATTATAAAGTATGGACATGATATAGGTATAATTAATTTTAAGATGTGACAGCTTTAAGTTATGAGTTTAAAGCTCTACAAGTACTTTAGATTTGACAAACTTATAACTTATCTCTGATGGGGTAATTATTGAGATTGAATTGCCCTCATCTTACCATGTTGTAGAGTTAGTCTGTGACAATTATTAATATAATTGCGATATAGGATGTTGCATTTGCAACATCTAAATTTAACTAAACTTGAATTTAGTTTAAGCTTCATAAGTTTCACATTAATAAGCTTGTATTGCTGTTATTGAAGCGTTTTGATATTTGCTGAATATTCTACATAATATATTCGGTAGAACTCTAGGATATACCACATCAGATGTGACCATACCTCACAGAAACCCCTGGACCCTTATCAGATTCTTCCCTATGTTTACACTCACACCTCCCACCACTGTCCAGCGACATCTTTCCAACATTTTTACTTAGTCTTGTCTTGGCCTTCATCTATTTCTTTATAATTACTGTACTTATATTAATGCACATCAAAAAAGCATGGCTTGGTTTAGGTGAGCATGATCCACTTTCAAAGATGTAACTCATTAGTTACACAGAATATGCCATATTAGAATATATCATATTAGAATATACCATATCAGAATATCAGAATATACCATATTAGAATATACCATATCAGAATATACCATATCAGAATATACCATATCAGAATATACCATATCAGAATATACCATATTAGAATATACCATATCAGAATATACCATATAACCATATCAGAATATACCATATCAGAATATACCATATAGAATATACCATATCAGAATATACCATATCAGAATATACCATATCAGAATATCATATTAGAATATACCATATTTATACCATATAGAATATACCATATTCATATACCATATTAGAATATATCAGAATATACCATATCAGAATATACCATATTAGAATATACCATATCAGAATATACCATATCAGAATATACCATATCAGAATATACCATATCAGAATATACCATATCAGAATATACCATATCAGATAGGATTTTCGCTAAATATGTTAAGACATAAAGATCTTTATAGAAAAATATTTTGCTTATGTTGTTTTTTGCATTTCTTTTCCTCATTTATACCGTAGGTATATGGGAAAAGTATTGTGTTTGCAAAAACATCCGAAACCGTGATATCACCGGAATTATACGTTTCAGGTTGTTTAAGACCTCCTCAGTGGTTCTCACAAAGTTGTCTGTCTGTATGTGTGTGTGCTTGTTATCATCGTATCTTCCAGTGTATTGACGCTAATGAGTTGGAACTTGGTACTAATTAAGCAATCCAAAAAATATTTTTATGACGTCATTAGCCATATTAACTCATTAAACGCGTATAAAAATTCATAATACGGGAAAAATTATATCGATCGGTTTGAGCACGCGTGAAGTCATATTTAAGACTTGTGCCAAGTCATATATATGATTTGTGCCAAGTTTCATCACATTACTAGCAATAGTTTGTTGATATTGAAATACTTGTATACTTACGTTATTAAAGAAATTGTAAAAAATTGGAAAATAGTCTAACTGAGTTGAAATTTAGTACTTGCGTATACCTGTACGTAATAAATAAGTACACTAAGTTTCGTTTCAATACGGCAAGTATATCAATGGTTTTTTTAAGCAGCATCGAGGAAGGTCACTGTCTGGATGGAGGACCGTTGGGAATAAAGCTAATATAATTACTATTTGAGGACAAGTGAAGTGATTTCGATAAATAAATAAATAAATATATTCCTTAGTTATAAACTGTACAAATGACAATTAAAAAATGCGTCCTTTGAAATAGTTCTTATTTAACTAAATACAATATTTTTCTAATAGCAACTCATTAATTGTATAATAAGTGTTCTCTTTTAAATAATCTTTGATTTCTTTTTTAAAATGTTGAAACTGTATATCGCGAATCTCTTGTGGTAGATTGTTAAAGAGTCTAAGAGTCTTGGAGTAGATGGTTATTCATGGTATGGTAGTACATGGTACCACTTCAGACTTCTTAAGATAAGGATAAGCAACGATGTGGGAAGGATAAGGGTAGCGAATTCGATGTGATGAGGAAAAGTTCCGAGGTACCTGGTACCTGATTTTTGTGAACCGTGTGTCGTCAAAAATAAATCTTAACAATGCCATGCAATGCAGGTTAAGCTTGCAGAAGTGCTAGATAGGGACACATTCAAGCAACCACAAGGGACAGATAAAAGTCACAATGTAGTAAGACAAAACTTTTCCATTTCTAGAGAAAAAAAAGTAAAACAGGTCTTAAAGATACAAGTTAGAGATAAAAGTCTTATTGTCAAGTCAAAGCTTAGTAGTTTCTATAGAGTATAGAGCCAGGAGTATACGTACGTACCTATCAATATACATATATAAACATACATACATACATACATACATATATATATATAATATATTATATATATTATATATATATATATATATATATATATATATATATATCTGTGTGTGTGTATGTGTGTATTGTGTGTGAATAGAACTGTAACAGTCATTTCTCTGTTTGGCGTAGTGTGTCTCTCACGAGTCTCTTGCTTTAGAAAACATAAATGATAATTGACATGTTGGTAACATTGTCTGAGAAAGTTTTCTCACCGTATACTTGATAAGAAGAAACAGAGAATTCAATGAGGATGAAACTTTTGTTCATCGAAATAAGCAGAACAATAAGGTATTGTTTGTGCTAAACCTACCTGACGTACATTGAAAACCTTTAGTATGACATATGTTGAATTAACCATAGTATAAGAGTTAAATTTTAGTAGAGAGCGACTTAGGTATTGTCTTTCTGTCTATTGTTGGTCCATGACCGTAGATGCTAAACCTAAATAATTCGTTCGGTTTAAATTTTCCATTCTTCTTGCTTTTAATACTGATGCACTGCTGTGTCACTAATCAGAAAACAAAAGCAGGGGTTACAATTGACAGGATCACTTGACTTTAGATTGTAAAAAGTCTAATATTAGATGATAGTGCAGTATGACCTCAGTGATAGTAGTGATAACTACTATCACTACTACTAGTATGACTTTTTCCACGATATAAAAACTTGATTACATCAACAACGTTTTCCAAATTTTATTTGCTTGTTTAGCAAGCGCTAACAAGAAAGTGTAGCCGCAAAATAATTTTTAAAATACAGTTGTCTTTAAATAATTTTACCCAAGTTGAATATCAACTCGATCCACTACAATAACAAAAATCAGGTACGGGGTACCTCGGAACTTTTCATTATTACATCGGATTCGCTACGCTCATCCTCTCTACTTCGTCCTCAGAAATACAGTTCACAAAATTTATACTGCAACATGCGTTTTGGCTCGCTTCGCTCGTCTTCAGATAGTAAATGCATCCGGATCATTTTAAGCGGTCACCCATACAACACTGACTACGCTCGATTCTCCTTAATTTTTATGATCGAACAAAAGTCATGAATATACTTGTCGTATTGAAACAAAACTTAGTTTACTTATTTATTATGTAAAGGTATACACTTGTACCAAATTTTAACTCAATTTTTTACAATACCAATTATAAGTTTTTTAAAAAACGTACACAAGTCATTCAATAAAATTTGAACTAATGGTGATCATGAGATGAAACTTGGCACACAAGTTAGTCGGTCCAGGTCAGAATAATCCTTTTCCCCGGACTAGGTCTAGGATCTTTTTGACCAGTGATTCATTAGTAGAGTCAAACTTGACGTATCTTGATGTGATAATACTTTATTTGATCCCAATAAAAGGATTAAAATAAAAAAATAAAAAGAAAAATCTGGGAAAAGCGATTTCAAATGCGACAGCGATCTATGCTTTTTTTCTGGAGGTTTTTTAAAATTTGAAAACACTTGGCGTTTCCAACCCCGTTTTAAATACCCCTTGTGAACGTACTAGTTTTCATAATGTGAATTATTAACACTAATTCTGTGCTAGCAGCTCTAGCTAGTGCTCTTAGCTAGGACATAATAATAATTATAATGCTTGTTTTAGGACCTTCTGGGCCTACAGGGTATTCCCCCTGCGGAAACAACCTCGGGTGGGTCACATATACTATGCTCAAAGTAAAACTAAAGTTGGCAAAATCTTTTTTACATCAAATTCTATTCATAAAAACTGATAGCATAGCATAGGCTGTGAACCCCGGACTTCTGGGGCCGAAGTCCAGTACTATACGACCTCGCGGCTACGGAGGCAGATTAGCTAGGGCATACCTCTTTAAAATCATTTCAAAGGTGATGTTTAAAGAATTTGGAAGGCTTTGGTTTTCAAATATTAGAACTGGCGTGCTGCTCGTAGAGGAATTAATTATGACTGAGGTCCATTCTCAGAGTAGAACCCTCACATTTATTTATCTTAGAAATAAATGTGGACATTTGATTAGAATTCGACAATAGAAAGGTAGGGATAGATAAGTAATTTTAAGATTGGTAATAAGGATCCAAAGGTCCAGTTTCAATCGGGTTGGTCAAACATCATTTGCTATTTCTTATGCTATCAATAGAATGTCATTAAACAAATTTAAAACCTTTAGTTCCTTCATTAAAGAAGAGCTGCGTTAGATAAATAATAATTTTACTCTTATTTACAAAAAAAATCAACCCATAACCCATCTCCGTTCACATATATCCAGTTAAAGTTTCAATACTTTGGGATGAGTCAAGTGTCCTAGATTTCCTACCTTTTATAACTCTGCCAGAGGTTACAAAAAGGTTATTCTATTCTTTATATTATTGTGTGAGGCAGGTTTGTCGGCCTAACAGATTTATTGCCAGTGATTTCTATTGTCGTAAATTCTTTAAACTGTAACGTTGGTAAGATTGCATGTATTGCAAACATTTTGGTGTAGAGAGCAGTTAAAGAATATATAAACATTTTTAGCGTTCTAGAAAACTGAATGTTTCTGGAAGGACCTATATTGAAGCAATTCTAAGGCGGACATACACATACTCAGAAAAAAATAATAAACTAAGTTAGTAAACTTTAAGGTATTTCACTGTTACATATATAGGTCTGTACTCAAAAAAATTATCCTCACCTAAAAATGACTTTTTTCTTAAAGAGGCCTTCAGGGTTTCTTAAAAGATACGTAAAGATCCGTAAAGGTTCTTAAGGATCGCCTAAATAATTCGTAAGAATCCCTGAAAAGGGTCGTGAGAATCCCTAATAAGAATTGTAATGATACGCAAGGGATTTAAGGATACTTCAAGGTGTTCTTAAGAATTCTCTAAGAGATACTTAAGAACTTTATGAATAACTTAAGAATTTTAGGATCCCCAAAAATTCGTAAGGATATCTTAAAATATTCATAATGATCCGTAAGATATCTTAAGGATCTTTTATGCTAAAAGGTTCTTAAGAACCCCCTAACAGATTCTTAGGGATCCCCTAAAACATTTGTAAGGCTTTCTTAAAACATTCTTGATGATCCTTAAGGGTTTTTAAGGATCTCTTAAAAAATTCGTAAGAATCCCTTGAAAGTTTCGTGAGGATCCCTCAAACGATTCATATCGATCCGTAAGGGTTCTTATGAATTTCTTAAGGGTTCTTAACAATTCTCTAAGATATTTGTAAGGATTCTCTAACATGATTCTTAAGGATACCCTAAATGATTTGTAAGAATTTTTAAATGATTCGTAATGATCCCTGTAACCGTGCGCCTGAGCTTTCTCGCCCTTGGGCTTTGTCCAGAAGGCTCCGGTCAGGATGTAGAAGGGCTCCCTTCTGTGCGAGTCAAGCGCACAGGCGTCCAGAGTTACAGATGGCAAAGCAAGACAGGGTGACCTGGGTCGAGCTAATAAAGAACAGTTATTGGTTGTTTATTATGGCACCATACAGATCCTTAACTTAAACTAACCTCAATCCTAAATGTACAATAATAGGTTGGCATATCGGATTAGTAGTGATAACTTCTCTCTGATCGGGGTAATTAATAAATTAGAATGTTTTTTCTTCGAACTACAATAATATTTGTAAGAAACTTAACCTGATGGAAAACCTTAAGAATTACGAATATTGACCTTACTTACACGTAAGATGAGCAAATATCCATATTCCAGGCAAGACCACATCACTTCACTGATTACCTTACTAATCACGATATTACCATGAATGACTAAAGTGACTTGAGAATAGCGATTAGACCGATTAGTGAGTTAACAAGAGCTTAGAGTTTAAAGATCTTAGAAAAAAAGGTCTCTCCTGGGGTGGGAGACATTAGGTTTTAAACTTCCCCCTCGCACCCTTTTGTTAGTATTAGTGTGTTAAAAAGACACACTAATACTTGCACTTACCGTTGACTCACAACCTTAAGAGAGTTCTCAGAACACCGGCTTGAGGCAAGGTCCCACAGGCACTTGAGTTTTAAAGTTAACTATTTTTGGTCGTTTATAAGTTTAATTAATTATTAAATGTCAATTATGGAAGTTTTGGCTCAGATGTCGACCGGTCTAATAGCGTCATTATTGCCTAGTACATAATACTAATGTAAAGCTAATGTAAACATCGGCTTCATGTACCAGACGCCCAAGTTGGTTTAGATTCTCACAATGTTCTTATTTAAATTTATGACATAAAATTGAAGAAGGATGAAACCAAACTTGTGGAAAATAATTGAGTTGCTAACTCTGCTTACTACAATCCTAAGGACGAACGAGATCATTTCATAATAATTACTTAGAAAAGTGGGAAGAGTGTTATAGCAAGATGGGTTAGTATTACAGCTACCGCTAGATGCCAGCACTGAATTCTCCCCTACCTTCAGTCTGTCGCTCTCGTATACATTCCGACATTCTATACCTATTATACTCTATGGACCAGACTAGATCACTCATTTTCTCTATGAGTTAAATTAACCCAGCCTCCTTTTTTTCTCCACTTCTTTCATCCCAAAAACCGTCTAATAAAAATTCGCTAAAAAAACAAAAACAAAGAGGGGAGCAGTATTTCAGACCATTGCATTAGTTTTGCTTAGATCAACAACCAAATTTTTGATGCCAAAAATTTGTTATTGATTTTTAAAATTATTACGTAACATTTTATGTTACCATATTTTTATATTTTCTATATTACTTCACAGGACTTGTTACTCCCCCTTTCCCTTCCCGATGATAAAGTTTGATTTAAAATCCGCTTATTTACATTTAATCCAGGGTAATCCTCTTTCTGAATCAAAATATTCAAACATTTCTCTCTCTAAAGTTTGGTTTTACTTCTCTGTGTTGATAAAACTTGAAACCCAGTTTGAATCTTCACGAAGAGATAATCTAAATTAAATGTTGGTAAATGTTTTCAAAGGTTTAACTTTTACTAGCTTTAAGGGTTTGCTAATTAAGCAAATTCATTGGGCAGTCTAGAAGAGGGAGATTTAAGCAAAATTGAACAGATATGAGACTTCGCTTTGTTTATGTTTGGAAGATACATTTGTAATAAATAAACAATTTAATTTAGATGATAAAAAGAGAAAGCGAAAACTTACTCCCTGCTAACACAGAGCGGTGTGGCTCAGTGACAGATTTTACATGCGCACGTTCGACATTCAGAATACCAGCCGCAAATTTGCTACATTAAAACAATTTGCTAGTTTTAAAAATGTTGTATGCGCACGTCCGACATTCAGAATACCAGCCGCAAATTTGCTAGTTTTAAAAATTTTGGATGCGGACGTCCGACATTCGCAATACCAGCCGCCAAATTTGATACTTTTAACAATTTCCTAGTTTTAACAAGTTTTAATCCTTCTTAGTTCGGTCTCGCTTTGTTCACCCACAGATAGTAAATATATCTGTTTCATTCTCAGCACTCCTTCATTCATTGACAACCAATGATGCTGCTTAACATTTATTATCTAACAAAAATCATGGATATTCTTGTCTTTTTGGAACGAAACTTAGTGTACTTTTTATTGCGTTAAGGTATTCATTTGTACGAATTACTATTTAATTTGATTATTATCCGATTTTTTTTAATATACACAAGTCATTTTATAAAAATTTGACTAATGCAGATAATCAGATGAAAGTTAGCTAATATGCTACACTTATACATGGCTAAATGCGTGCTAAATCTCAAATTTATTGTTAAATTTTTAGCGTTTACGATTTTTTAAAATTTTTGCTGCGTTATAATTGCAGGTTAATGACGCTAAAAAGAATTATTTTCTGAATAGCACAACTACATGTTTAGATTGATTTTTGAGCTAATTTTCATTAAAATTAGGAAAGCCATATCAGCGTAGAGTGCTTACGCAACGTGTAAAAATCAACTCAACATTTTTTTGCTCCTGTCTCCTATATACATGGAAAAATAATAAGAGATTTAGAGACAGGCTGGTATCCAGAGCACAAAGCTTAAAGTTGAATGTCTTAAAGTGGATAATTATCCGCTCATTATTTTTTTCTATATCATTTTGAAATTATTCTGTAACTTTTATAAGAATGTGTTTATTGTATTAAAAAAAGGATATTTTATTTAAAAAAAAAAGTTGCCAGGTACATTGTACCCAATTTCTTTAAAGTTTATTGAAGAATGATGCTCACTTTCTATCATTTTAAGTCCTTGAACATTGTGTAGCGAACAAGCATTTGAATGAAATTTCCTAGTGAACCATTATATCGCATTGTTTAACTTAAATAAGTTCTTTTATTTATCACATATCTAACTAGATAAGGTTAAATCTCGAGTAGATATAAAACTGATTTAAATAAAATATATATTAACTATAGATTAAATTAAGATTTTAGATATTTATACTATACATTGCACGACCTTAAGAAAGATGTAAATTAATTACAAAGTTTCGAGTTCTGGGAGTCAAGAACTTGAAAATAATTAAATAAAATGCAATGAGACATGTAAGTAACAACTTGTAACAATTATTTCTAAAGTAAAGGTCATTCATTCTGTAGAATTTTATATTGAAAAATTCTTCAAATTCTTCTTACAAGAGTTATTTAGATAAAAAAAAGAAAAGTGATTAAAGACTTCAATCTTTTGGAGTAAATGAGGATTTTGATTTATTTTTAACCATGCCAGTAAGGGCCAAAGCCCCCCCTCCAAATAAAATAATTAAGTCTTTTATGACCATAGAGATATTATTACTACAGGAGCCCTACAGGTTAAATTTTGAAACATCGAAAAAGTAACCTGACAACCTTCCCTAATAATACATTCAAATAATCAGTACCATGTTACAATAACTTATATAGTAGACCGTAAAAAATACATTTCAAATCACAATTAATGTGTGTGAAGCCAAAACCAATTGATGTATGAAAACCTTAATTCACTTTTGGAGGTGATTTAAGTGAGGTTACACAGAGCCCCTGAGAACCCCAAAACGATGTTTCAGACCTTTCAATGTATTAAGATAGGCTATGCCTTCTCTAGTAACATATCTCTATGTTTATGACCTTAGAATAATACTATACATAGAAGGAGCTCAGGACCGTAAACACAATGTAATTCCACTGATAACACGAAAGCCGGTTGACTGGTGGACTTAAGTAGGGGTACCACCCTAACAACAAAACATTATTTTAAATATGCGTCATAAATATCTATTAATAAAAGAAAGATCGTAAAGAACAAATATTATAACTTAAAACATCTGCTGAGTACTTAATAAAACCTATCTTAGATGGCAAAAGGGTGGCGGAATACAAGAATCTACATTTAGTTGACGAGGACTACTTTTAATATAATTTTAATTAAAAACGTAAAATACAATTTAAAATGCTTAAAATATTGCAATGAACCGATATTTATATTAGTATTTTATGAATAATCAATCATTAATTAATAATAGAACATAATAATTCAGCAACCGGAAGTATTGCTAACTTTTTTTTAGAATATTGTATATTGTTAGGGTGGCAGCATTATTTAAGACCACCAGTGAACCGCCTTTCGTGTTATCAGTAGTGCTCCTTTTTTGCTCTAAGTTTATGACAAAGTAGTTTTTAATGAATCGCCGTCTCCGGGATTTGTTTCGCCCTCCTCCCTTTTAAGTTTTAGGCGGCTTCGAACCTGTTTTTAACATGTCGAACAAAACTATTAATTTTACTTACTTGCTGACTCACTCACTTGCTTACTTGTAATAGTACTTATTAAGTACTCATACATTCTTATTAACCATTCTAATACTATAAATTTCAATTCTAATAAAATAAGCTAACCGATAGCTACAACCTTCCTTAAAATGCTATATTTCCTTTATCTAAATAATCATAAGGAAAATTCCTTGGAAAAGCTTAGGAAAATGCCCGCATATTACTAAATTATTACCGGCAGAGCTGTAAAATTTTCTTATTTTACGCTTAAACTGCTTCTATTTATCCTCCTTCTTTATTACTTTATACCAAGGAAGATATCGCAGGGAAGGATCTGCAAATCTTTATTTAGGTATAAATTTCATATTGCACAGTAATAAATACATAGAGATATTATTACTAGAGAGGTCTTATAGGTTAAATTTTGAAACATCGTAAAAGTAACCTGACCTCCTTCGCTTATAAATATAACTAAATAATCAGTACAAAATTACAGTAACTTATATAGTAAAACGTTAAAATTACAAATCAAAACACAAACAATGTGCGAGAAACCGAAATAAATTTATTATTAAAAAACTTAACTCTCTCTTGAAGGAGGTTTCAATGAGGTTACACAGAGCCCCTGAGAGCCCCAAAAAGATGTTTCAGGCCTTTCAATGTATTTAGGCTATACCCCCTCTAGTATATATCTCAATGTATAAATGAATAAAATAAATCGATAGATATATGACTTTTGGTGGTATTGCATTAACTTTACCCTAATTCAGCATAATTCATATTATGCTAAAAAATGTTTCGATAAAATTTGAAATTTGGCATGTATATAAAGTCATATATAAGTACATCATATGTGCCAAGTTGCTTTCCATTATCAGCATTAGTTTTATTTTTAGCGAGTCTGAAGAAGTTTCGCTTTAAAAATTTGGCGATTTTTTTATTAAGAGGACGAGCGAAGCGAGTGCGAAGTTGGGAGGATGAGCGTTTCAATTGGCGAGGTACCCTGTACCCAATGTTTGCTGATGCAAAGCTTTTCCTTTATTTAATGAGATGGGTAATCAAAATTAAACTAAATAAATTTATAATAGCTTATAGGTTAAAATAAAAAATAAATCGCACGGACTTATTTGGACTGAATATTACAACTATACTTTGAACTCCAATACGGTGGAATAGTGAGAATAATATATTCATATTTTCCATTAAATGTACAAGTTTGAAATACAAGTTTATATATAAGCTTAAAGCATCCTACATCTCTGATTTTAATATATATGTATGGGATAAATATGCAAATATATACTGGGAAATACATTACTTTATTGTAATGTATTTTACGTGTTGTAAAAAGAGAATAATGTATACAAATGTATAGATTTTTGTGAATTATTTTTCTATTCTGGGGTATATTGGATAGATAGCATTGCAAAAGGAATCCTTTACATGATTCAAATAAATTTCATAGGCAAAAGAAAACAATTTTTGCTCTCTCTGCTCGCTACAGGATGGAACACTTATACCTTGCTAGTTTCTCGTTTTACTCTTTCTGCTCGCTACAGGATGGAACACTTATACGCTTAGCTAGTTTCTCGTTTTACTCTCTCTGCTCGCTACAGGATGGAACACTTATACGCTTGGCTAGTTTCACGTTTTACTCTTTCTGCTCGCTACAGGATGGAACACATATACGCTTGGCAAGTTTCTCGTTTTGCTCTCTCTGCTCGCTACAGGATGGAACACTTATACTCTTAGCTAGTTTCTCGTTTAAAGTTTTATACTATTTTCATATAAAGTGAACTATAATGGAATTCGACACTACCACGAATTCCATTTTTATTTTTTTAAGGACGACCAAAGAGCGTCCGAAGTTATCATATTACAATATAGATTTAACAAATGTCATTTTCTGAAAACGAGCAATAAGCAATGGGGGGCACCCAATGGAGATTTTCATACTTCTAGATCCTATATCACTGTTATTTTACCCAAGTCTTAAGCCTCTAAGTATTTGTCTCTTTGTCAAACTGCGTGTAAACCGTCTTTGCATTGTTTGTGAGGTGATGCATTGTTGCTACCCTCACTTTCCATGCCAAGTTCCGATTTCCTTACTAGTTACGTAATGTACTATTTAATCTCCTGCATCGTCAGGTTATAAGGCAAGTTCACGAGTGATCTTGGTGATCACACTTCTAAAAGAAGAACCTCAAATCAAACAAATGTAAGGAAAAGCACATTTGTGGCTTGTTTAGTTTATATATATATATACAGGGTGGAACAATTCACTTAAACCAACATTAAACCATTAAAATCATGGTGAACACCTGGTCCTAGACTAACGAAAATGGTCTCTACCCCTAGTAAGTCGACCATCCTGAGTTCAAATTCACCAAAATTTTGTTGGTAATTATTACCCAAATGTGGTAATTTAATTAGCACTTTTCGTTTTTTATTGGCAACTTTAAAAAGTCAAATAGGACTATACCATGATATAGACTAATTTAGAAACTACATTATAACCTAAGAAATTTGATACCAATATCAAAAAATTCCGGTAATTTTTTAACGAGCTATCGATCGACATACAAGCAAATAACCCTATCATTGTGATAGTACTATCACAATGATACCGATAGCTCGGTAAAAAATTACCGGAATTTTGTGATATTGGTATCAAATTTCTTAGGATATAATGAAGTTTCTAAATTAGTCTATATCATGGTATAGTCCAATTTGACTTTTTAAAGTTACCAATAAAAAACGAGAAGTGCTAATTAAATTACCACATTTGAGTGATAATTACCAAAAAAAATTTTGGTGAATTTGAACTCAGGGGGGTCGACTTACTACGGGTAGAGACCATTTTCGTTAGTCTTGGACCATGCTTTAACCATTCTTTTAGGTTGGCGCCTTTTGTTGTTCCAAAAATGCCTGTAATAATTTATGTCTTGTATGTCGATCGATAGCTCGTTTAAAAATTATCGGAATTTTGTGATATTGGTATCAAATTTCTCAGGATATAATGTAGTTTCTAAATTAGTCTATATCATGGTATGGTCCAATTTGACTTTTTAAAGTTACCAATAAAAAACGAAAAGTGCTAATTAAATTACCACATTTGGGTAATAATTACCAACAAAATTTTGGTGAATTTGAACTCAGTGTGGTTGACTTACTAGGGGTATAGACCATTTTCGTTAGTCTAGGACCATGCTTTAACCATTCTTTTAGGTTGGCGCCTTTTGTTGTTCCAAAAATGCCTGTAATAATTTATGTCTTGTATGTCGATCGATAGCTCGTTTAAAAATTATCGGAATTTTATAATATTGGTATCAAATTTCTCAGGATATAATGTAGTTTCTAAATTAGTCTATATCATGGTATGATCCAATTTGACTTTTTAAAGTTACCAATAAAAAACGAAAAGTGCCAATTAAATTACCACATTTGGGTAATAATTACCAACAAAATTTTGGTGAATTTGAACTTAGGGTGGTCGATTTACTAGGGGTAGAGACCATTTTCGTTAGTCTAGGACCATGCTTTAACCATTATTTTAATGGTTTAATGTTGGTTTAAGTGAATTGTTCCACCCTGTATATATATATATATATATATATATATATATATATATATATATATATATATATATAATATATATATAATAATATATATATATATATATATATATATATATATAATGCCCTTTTCTTTTTAGGGTCTTTCGCCTTTCAGGGTATTCTCCCTGTGGGAACCATATCGGGTGGGTCACATCTACTATGCTCAAAGTAAAGCTAAAGTTGGCGATATCTTTTTACATCAAATTCTATTCATAAAAACTGAGAGCATAGCCCAGGCTGTGAACCCCGAACCTCCGGTGCCGAAGTCTAGTACTATACGACCGCGGCTACGGAGGCAGATTTAGAGTTATATATAATATCTTTAAAAAATGTAGAATATCGGTGTTTTATACAGCTTGTAACAGTAGCAGTTTGAATCTGTTTTATGAATTTCAGTGGAGCAACAGGTTTCATTAAAGTTTATTGTGTAATTCATGTTTAAAACTAGAATGGTTCAGAATAACTGATTTTGTTTTGGTGATAAACTCACAACGGATTTAATAGTGGTTGTGTCTATTATGTTATAAATCTATAATGCTTGAATTATTTTCTACTTTTTACATTCCCTAATCCTTTATTAAATGGAAAGAGGTAAAGTTTGTGTAATGGAAGTTCACTTCAAAGAGGTAGTTTATGTATGCATAATAAGGCATTACATTGGTCAATTACGGCCAATAACAAACAAGCAATGGAATGTGATTACTTGATAATTCTTAGTAGTAAAATATTACATTTTTTTACATTAAACTTTTGTACAGCAAAGCCTAAAAATAATAATCAAAATTTAACAGTTATGAAATAAACGAAGAATTTTACGTAAAATGAAATGTAATAGAAGAAGTGTCTCCACCAAAATTTATATTTATGACTCTTTTTTTAAGTAAGATGGACTTCATTATTAACTTTACTTCTTTCATCAAATGGATACTTTTTTCAGTAATTTTGTTCGTTGTGTAAGTAGAGAAGGGAAAGTGACGTCACAATGTCCCAATTTTATGTAGATGAAAAACGAATAAGGTTGATACTTAGGCTCGTTGGACCACGAAATATAATTCTACTCATACGACATGGATTTACATAAATTTAACATAAAATCCCATCCATGTCAGAGTAAGGGCTAACGATGACACAATGACGAGACATGGATAAATCGAGGTCTACCAAACCCTCTCGGGTTATATTTAATTCATACCAAACCTTTTATTACCCTACAAAGTTAACTGTGATTGTTATTAACCTTTGCTTTATTTGGTTTTATTAGGTCTTTCTTAATAAAGGACTAGTCTCACATGCTCTATTCATAAAGTTTGTTACATTTAAAATGTAACAACAATAACTTGATAACAAATCATTGTTATTATTGTTACAGTCTACAATGTTGATTACTTCAGCTTAAAACAAGGATCTTGAATAAAGGGAATGCACTAATTTACGAATCAACGCACTATGTCGATTTGCCATATAAAAAAATTACCCCATCAAAAACTAAAAAAATAGAGAGAATTTAACACGAAACACACGTCAAAAACCAACTGCATATGCTTGGTACAAACAGGGCATGCTTACAACTCTTATAACAGCGCAGGTCTTAAATTTTAGACGCAAATTTACCTCTCAATGGTTTCCAATTGTTTATTGCTTGAGAAGGTTATAAACAACCTTAAATCACTCACCTAAGTGGCTAAGTACCAACTTAACAAGCACTACAAATGTAACAATCACGAGAAGCACCGAAGAAAGTTGAGAAGTAAACTCCATAACCTTGCTACATAACCTGCGTTTGGCGCTTTTTTCATAATAACCATGGGAAGGTAAGTTTGCTCCTATCTCATACACAATCCATTGGGTCAGAAAAGTTCCTTAATGTGTCATCTCCTTTAGTTAAGATCCTTGGCATAAAACAAAACATAATCTTATTATAAATAGTATATTATGATACAAGGCTGTGAAGAAGGTCACTTTTACCATGGCGACTTTATTTACTGACGAGCAAAGCGAGTTATTAAAGGAGCCGATGTAAAAGAAAATATTCCCAGTCTTGTAGCATATGCTATTTTTTCAAGGCATAGTCATAGCAAGACCTATTAAAAAGAAAATCAGTATAATGTATAAACATTTGCCGGTACACTCCTTTCTATCGTCACGTTAGCCAACATTTTCATTTCTGGTAGAGCGTTTTCTCTGAATCACTGATTATTAAACATTTGAAAATAAATAATTTATAACTCACTTTCCGGAATTAACAAAACTTTGTTATAAACAAAAGCTTGATAAACAAAAAATCGAGTATGAGGTACCTTGGAACTTTTCCTCATCACATCGGATTCGCTACGTTCATTCTCCCGGCTTCGGACTCGCTTTGCTCATCTTTAGAAATACAAGTCGTTAAATGTATACTGTAACACGTCTTCGGACTCGCTTCGCTCGTCCTCGTATAGTCAATACATTCGTTTCATTCCTAGCGGTCATTTCTCGAGGCTAAGACCATGCTCGATGCTGCTTAACTTTTATGATCCACCAAAAATCAAGATAGACTTATTGTATTATAACAAAACCTTGTACACTTATTTATTACGTCAATAGATACACTTGTATCAAATTTTTAATCAATTGCATTACTTTCCCATTTATATATTTTTAAAAAAAAAAAACTTATACTAATCATTCGACAAAAATTGAACTAATGCTGAAAATGTGGTGAAACTTAGCACTTATATTATTCATATAAATGGCTATATGCGTGCCAAACTTCAATCTGAACGCATAATTTTTCAGAGTTTTATGATTTTTTCAACCACTCAGAGGGGCATAAAACGCCTGAAACGGATGATTCCGGTAACATACCGGTTCCAGATATTTCTGGAAACACAATACTTTTCCTGTATACTTAGGGTATAAATGAGGAATAGTAAGAAGAACAATAAATATAATATAATAACCTTGTAGTAAACTTCTTGTGGGCGCTAGTGGACATTTGAGCAACTTTACCAGCGACAGTAAAAAACTACCTTACTGTCGCAGACGATAAAAACGCATCAGAAATAGACCACACCTACACAAAACGGTTTGCATATGAATTATGTATAAAATTAAACACATCTCCACAAAACAGCTAGAACAGAAATGATGTCTGAAATTAAACAGATTTCCACAAAACAGTTACCATAGGAATTATGTCGGAAATTGAAATCATCTCCACAAAAAAGCTAGCATAAGAATTATGTCAGAAATTGAACACATCTCCACAAAACAGCTAGCATAGGAATTATGTCAGAACACATCTCCACAAAACAGCTAGCATAGGAATTATGTCAGAAATTGAACACATCTCCACAAAACAGCTAGCATAGGAATTATGTCAGAAATTGAACACATCTCCACAAAACAGCTAGCATAGGAATTATGTCAGAAATTGAACACATCTCCACAAAACAGCAAATTATGTCAGAATTGACACATCTCCAAAAACAGCTAGCATAGGATTATGTCAGAAATTGAACACCTCCACAAAACAACTAGAACAGAAATGATGTCTGAAATTAAACAGATTTCCACAAAACAGTTACCATAGGAATTATGTCGGAAATTGAAATCATCTCCACAAAAAAGCTAGCATAAGAATTATGTCGGAAATTGAGCTAGCATATGAATGTCAGAAATTGAACACATCTCCACAAAACAGCTAGCATAGGAATTAGTCAGAAATTGAACACTCCACAAAACAGCTAGCATATGAATTATGTCAGAAATTGAACACATCTCCACAAAACAGCTAGCATAGGAATTATGTCAGAAATTGAACACATCTCCACAAAACAGCTAGCATAGGAATTATGTCAGAAATTGAACACATCTCCACAGCTAGCATAGGAATGTATGCAGCTAGCATAGGAATTTGTCAAAATTGAACACATCTCCACAAAACAGCTAGCATAGGAATTATGTCAGAAATTGAACACATCTCCACAAAACAGCTAGCATAGGAATTATGTCAGAAATTGAACACATCTCCACAAAACAGCTAGAACAGAAATGATGTCTGAAATTGAACAGATTTCCCCAAAACAGTTACCATAGGACTTATGTCGGAAATTGAACACATCTCCACAAAACAGCTAGCATATGAAATATATCTGAAATTGAACACATCTTTACAAAACAGAGGACAAGGAAATAATGTCTAATAGTCCACATCCGAACCATATTAAGCAGCATGCCAAAAAACAATTATTAAAATTCATCTTAAATTGTCATTTATTAGATTTAAAACATTGTATTTGCGCCTTATATAAACAAAATTAAATGTCAGGGGTAATTGTTCTATTTAAAGCAACGAGCTTTGACCGAAAATTTAATAATGCCTTAGTGACCTCTTGCCGGATAGAAGATATTAGCCTCATTAATGTAAAGATAATTTAAATTTATTACCTATATTTTACGATTGTTAATCGCGAATTAATTAAAATTACTTAAGAGAAGAAACGTTGTTTATACATGAATTCTATTTTAGATTAATTTTCATATTTTAATAATTGAACGAAATATTGTTTTAGATACATATTCAATTTTACAGAAATTTTAATATTACAGAGATTTTAATATTTCCAGTTTTAATATTTCCTTTCTGATATTGATACACCAAAAGATGAAAATTACATTTCTGTAAAATGTAAAATTAATAAGCTTATTATGAAATCTAACACCAAGACAGACTATCTATATTTTACTGCAGTGTGGCTCTCACTCAGAGTAGCTTTATACCTTGCTTAGTAGATTTCTAAAGGTTTCTTTGTAGAAGGCTCTCTTTACTGAGAGTGGAAGACTTTGTGATAACTCAAAACATCAAAGAAGTTTTAAGTATTAAACTTTTCATTAGCTAAACTAAGGACTGGGCGGTTTTATTTTATTAGTGTTTTAAACGTTCAAAGTAAATGATTAGATACACTGATGATGCTGCGTATTCATGATTAGATACACTGATGAAGATGCTACGGACTCATGATTAGATACACTGATGATGCTGCGTACTCATGATTAGATACACTGATGATGCTGTGTATTCATGATTAGATACGCAGATGATGCTGCCTACTCATGATTAAATACACTGATGATGCTGCGTATTCATTAGTAAATACACTGATAATGCTGCGTACTCATGATTAGATACACTTATGATGATGCGTACTCATGATTAAATACACTGATGATGCTGCGTACTCATGATTAGATACACTGATGATGCTGCGTACTCATTATTAGATACACTGATGATGCTGCGTATTCATGATTAGATACACGGATGATGCTGCCTACTCATGATTAAATACACTGATGATGCTGCGTACTCATGCTATGAAATGATATTCGATTATGTTCTAAGCTATACATTTGTTTTCATAAAGTAAAATATCGGGTACGGGGTACTTCAGAACTTTTTCTCATCACATCGGATTCGCTACGCTCATACTTTCTGCTTCGGACTCCTCATCACTATTTTCCATGGCGTTTTTAAGACGCTTAATAAGAGGGCCGAAAGTGGCGAGATAACGCTAATACAAAGCGCGTTAACCGGGGCTACTCGGTTCCTGTCAGTCAACTACAAAACTGTAACCGCTGCCTCCTGACTCTTTTCTTCGCTGCTCGCCGGTAGATATTTTTATATATTTAATGTTTTATATTTTTATTTATTTCGTTTACTTTATTTGTCTTTGTATGGTCTATGTATTTATTTTACTTCCCTATTTTGATTTTAATTTTGCATTCCTTTCATTTTATTGCATTGCTTTTTTATTCTAGTATGTTATTTTTATTTAGAGTATGTTATGTGGTACATTTTTACTTTGTTGGTTAGGCACTGATGATAATCTGTTAAGATTGAAAGCTGGCTATGTCAAATATATATCATTTGAGGGAAGACACTGTTTTATTTCTTTAAATTATCAAAATACGCAGTATTTTTTAAGAATAATATATTTAAAATACCCCACCTCCAGACCCCCCCCCCCAAGACAGAAGCCTTGGGTTTGGATTAAATTAAACCCTATCTTTAAGAGTGGATGAGAATTTAAGAAATATAAGACAAAATATTAAATGATTATACATTTCTTCGCAGGATTGCAGTTTGTATCTTAATGTGCTCTGTTTCCAATTTATTATTTTTATTATTAACAACATACTAACATGAAGCTCAGTTCATACTGCTCACATTAACTATATAAGGTATCTGGTAAGAAACAAAAGTGTTAAGTTGGTATTCTACAACACCTGGTAGATAATAGAAAGTAGGTTGGTATTACTGCCAAGTTGCTTTTACAATATCAATAGTTTTAAGTACTTTAGTAAACTTAACCTTTATAAAGTTCATTAGGACGAGGAATTGGTTGAAATTTCCCTTGCGAAAAACGGAGGTCTAATGGATTGCTCAGGTTTGAGAGTTTAGACAACTACTTCATTTATTTAATAAACAGATGAAAATTTTATCAACATTTTAGTGTTATAATGCTCGTTTCAAACAACTTACTTTATCCTACTATTTATTGTATCCTACTAGTAATTTTATCCTACTATTTATAGTATCCTACTATTTATTTTATCCTACTGTTTATTTTATCCCACTATTTATTTTATCCTACTATTTTTTTTCTACTATTTATTGTATCCTACTATTTATTGTATCTTCTATTTATTGTATCCTACTATTTATTTGACTTATTATTTATTTTATCCTACTATTTATTGTATCCTACGATTTATTTTATCCTACTATTTATTGAATCCTACTATTTATTGAATCCTACTATTTAGTGTATCTTACTATTTCTTTTATCCTACAATTTATTGTATCTTATTATTTATTGTATCCTACTATTTATTTTATTCTACTATTTATTGTATCCTACTTTTTATTTTATTCTACTATTTATTGTATCCTACGATTTATTTTATCCTACTATTTATTTTATTCTACTATTTATTGTATCCTACTATTTATTTTTTTTGAGGTAGTACGTAATTGAGCACTTTATTGGACCGTTTTTAGTATGAGAAGCCAATCATTATTGTACTAGGAGGTTATTTAGTACTTTTCACCTCTGGGGACAATAATGAATGTAAAAAAACTCCTAGGACGTAAAAGTAATTCATATATTGCCGCCATTACTGTAATGTAGCGTGTTCAAAAATACAATCTGTGTTAAACCCTCATGTGGTTTATTTAAAAACATTCATTTTGTTTCTGTTTTTGTTCGTAGACTAATTTTTTATTCGTTTTTAAAAGGTGTTTTAATTGACAATTTGCGTGTGTTTTATTTGTAAAGCTTTTACATTTTTGAGTAAAAGTGTGAAGCTATGATGAATTCAATGACGACTATAATATGGAGTTAATTGGACGTTTGTTTTTTTTTTTTTCAATTAAGTATATAGCGCAATTT
This sequence comes from Microvelia longipes, assembly GCA_018340805.1. Taxonomy (NCBI): domain Eukaryota; kingdom Metazoa; phylum Arthropoda; class Insecta; order Hemiptera; family Veliidae; genus Microvelia; species Microvelia longipes. The sequence continues at coordinate 53,570,584 of JACMZG010001863.1, forward strand.
ATTTAATGAGTGCTACCTCAAAAAAAATAGTGTATGCCATTCGGCTGAGAATGTCTTTATGTCTTGGCAATTTTTCCCGACTCGCTTCGCTCGTCGGTAAATCTAATTGCCGTGACATAAAGACACACTTCTCAGCCTTATGGCATAAATAACTATTATTCTACTATTTATTGTATCCTACTATTTATTGTATCTTACTATTTATTGTATCCTACTATTTATTGTGTCTTATTATTTATTTTATCCTACTATTTATTGTATCCTTCGATTTATTTTATCCTACTATTTATTGTATCCTACTATTTAGTGTATCCTACTATTTATTTTATCCTACAATTTATTGTATCCTACTATTTATTTTAGCCTACTATTTATTTCATCCTACGATTTATTTAACCTACTCTTTATTGTATCCTACTATTTATTGTGTCTTATTATTTATTTTATCCTACTATTTATTATGTCCTACCATTCGACAAAACATTTTTTACTTGTCTTCATTCCTTCCATAGGTAACTTTATAATATAGGAAAAGTATTGTGTTTGCTCTAAAACTCCGACACTGGGAGTAAATTTAAATTATTCGTTCCAAGTGTTTTAAGACCTACTAAGTTATTTCATAAAGTTTTCTGCCTGTATGTGAGTGTGTTTGTGTGTGACTGTTACTATCGTAGGTAACAGTATATGTAGGTAACATAGGAGGGAGCCGGAAGGCTCAAGATAAGACCTAGCCTGAAGTAATGTGAATAACGGTTCCAGGCTAGGTTTAAGGGGTTTCGCGGAGTGAGTTTTAGTTGGTATGAGGCAGACCCTGAGTCCAACACTGTTGACAGACCGCTGTCTTCGTGCGTAAATGCATTTCTCTCTCTTTTTTGGTAACATTTTTCCCGCAAGAAAAATTTTGCCAAAAAAAAAAAAAAAAAAAAAAAAAAAAAAAAACAGTATATGTAACCTACGGAGCTGAAACTTTTCTTGACCGTGCAATCCGTACAATTGTTTTTTATGACGTCATTAAAAGGCAATAATGCTCAGAAAAATGTCAAAAAAGGCATCTAGGAAAAGTATCGAGATACCCCAACCCGACTTTATTTAATACGTATTTCTAAGGTTTATATCACTTTTTTAAGCAGCATCAATAGTGTTTAGTACCAGATGGGCAACCGCTGTTGCTGAGACTTAAACGTACATTTTTAACGTCTTAAGATAAACGAAGCGAGTCCAAATTGGTGAGTATGAGCGAAGCGAATCCGATAAGGCGAGGAAATGTTCCGGCCTACCTCATACTTGAAATTATTCATTTAAAAAAAATATGTAATTAACATGTTTAAATAAAAATTCAATCTTGAATATTTTACGAACTTAAAATAGGTGAGGATAAAAAAATTTATCTTAAATATTTTACGAACTTAAAATGATTGAGGATAAAATTTGAGAATAAAATGGAAATTGAAGATGATAAATATGATAAAGCAGATAAAAAAATGGAAATGAAAGACAGATATTGAAGGTTATAAACATAGAGATATTATACTAGAGGGAGCATAGCCTATTTCAAAATTTAACCGTCAGGGCCTCTCTAGTATCTTTCTATATCACTACTCTATGGTTATAAAGACGATAATTGTTTTGTGAACCTATTTTTTTTTAAATCAATGCAGCAGTTTGATGTGTATTTGTTTAGAAGAAAAAAGTGCACACATTCTTTCATGACATACGTGGATTCATAGAAATATTATTACTAGAGGGGCCCTATCGGTTGAATTTTGAAACATCAAAAAAGTAACCTGAACACTGAACACCCTTGAGTATTGATATGATGAAATAAACATAAAAAAATACAGTGACATGTATAATAAAACGTTTATAATAGGAAACAAAACCCAAACAATGCGGGAAAAATCGACAACGATTGATTTGTTATAACCTTAACCTTCTACTAGAGGAGGTTTCAATGAGGTTACACGGAGCCCCTGAGAGCCCCAAAAAGATGTTTCAGGCCTCTTAATGTAATAAGATAGGCTATACCCCCTCTAGTGTATAACTCTATGCGTGGATTCATGTTAATCTTAATGACACGGCATATTCTAAATATTTTAAGCATATTAATAATAAGAAAGGTGGACGAATGATAAAGAGAGTTGGGGTCAATTTCATTAATATTTATATCTTGTTTTTCTTCATCCAACGAGATAGAAGGCTTACAGTTATGAGGTTATAAATATAATACTTTATCTGAGTCGCTATGAAGACGTTTTTCGTAATAATTGTAATGTCCTGTACTGGGAAACACAACACCTGATGATTTTCTTTCGGGTGAATATATAAGAAAAGAAGAAAAACTGGATTGTTGAGAAAATTGCAGATTCTCTGTTTTATTTTTAAAAAGGAGTCTTCTTGCTTGATCCTGTATGAGTGATGGCCTAATAAGACCCGGCGGTAATGTCGATTTAAGGGTCTGTTAGAAGGAAAAATAGGGCAAAAAATTCCTATTATTATGGCTCAGTGAAAAGTTGGGTTGGTTCTCGCAGTTTTGGATCCCCGTTGCTCCATTAACATGCAGCGAGGTGTAAAATATTGTTATAGCTATAAAAATAATTTTAAACTTTTCATAATAACTCTATACGCTATTTTGTAATAATATATTGTATTCTTAAATATAGTTTGGGCACCATTTAGATTTGAAACGGAGAAGGAACCTCTTGTTCTGAACACAGTAAGCGGTCTAGTTTCCCATGATTGAAGTCTTTGTTTTTCTCTTATACCATTGTATCTGTTTGTGGTTTTGGAACATTATACTACTTCTCGTGTGCCGCCAAAAATAAAAAAAATATTTACGGGGTACCTCGGAACTTTTCCTCGCTACATCGGATTTACTACGCTCATTCTCACTAATCCGGACTCGCTTTACTCGTCTTAAAACACTAAATACATTGGTACTCCCAGCGGTAACACACTCAGCCAGTATCCTCTCTCGATGCAGCTTAACTTCAATGATCCAACTAAAACTCCAGATATATTTGCCTAAGAATCTGAATTTTCGCCATTTATCTGTGATTTTTTTTCTCATTTGTTGCTGGGTAAATAACAATTTTGTGGTTTTCAAGAGTATTTAATGTTATTATAGTGAATAACTAAGTTTAAGATTTTAAATTAAGCAAAATTTTGTATTTTAAAATAAAATAAAAGTTTTATTTGTAAAAATTGTTTCCTTTCTAGAGAGATAACCTTGTACTTACCGCGGAAAAAATCATTACACCCTCTTTAATTAAAAAAAATAAATATATGTCCTCGGCTCTCGTTCCCGGCTCTTGGTTTAAATATAATGGTTCCTCGGCTACGCTCTGGGTTTAAATATAATGGTTCCTCGGCTACGCCTCTGGGTTTAAATATAATGGTTCCCTCGGCTACGCCTCTGGGTTTAAATATAATGGTTCCCTCGGCTACGCCTCTGGGTTTAAATATAATCGTTCCCTCGGCTTACGACTCAGGATCGAACAAAAACGCGGTGGGGGTGAGGGGGGGGGTAATGATTCTGTTTTCTCCCGTGGTACATACATAACTATTTCAAGTTATTCATCTTTACATACTCTATACTCGGTCTAGCTCATAACTTACATTAACTCATAGAAATATGCTTTCTATTTTCTTTGACGTGAATTCCATATTATTTATGTTAGAGTTTCTGTGTAACTTTCTAAGCTTTTAATGTTTCCTTCTTTGTGTAAAACTACTTCTAAAGATTTCACTCTATTCTTTGAACGAGCCAACGGACAAAAATAAATTCATTTAACATAGCAGTGTTGGATTCCGGCCAGAACCTTAGCTTAGAGCTATAGCCAGAGCTTTGCTCCAGGGAGCCAAAAACTTATGAATTTATAATTTAAGTGCTTTCAGAGGTTATTTAGAGCCTCTAGGTACTAAGCTACGTTGAATAGCCATGTTAAATAGGGAGCTATTATTCATAAAATATTACAAGCTTTTAATATTTTATGGTTTATTTATGTATTTATTGATTTTTCTTGACCATTTAACGTGCTTCACGGAGGACATAAATAAAACAAATAAATCGTTTATTTATATCCAATACCTATTTATATTACAGGACTATAGTGAGAAAAAGAAGGCATAAGCGGCATTATAGTTTTTGGTATTTTAGTTGAATACATCTGGTGCCTAAATAGTTTTAGGTAGTTTAAAACCCCTATAATGAGCCTCATCTGTTAGGGGTCACAAATGTTTTGGTTGGTTATTGGTTAAAAATTATTAATATGAATAATGAATAAGAATTCATTTTTATAGACATAGATAGATAGATTTAGATCGATAAATATAAATAAGGATCTTTAAAAATTAAATTTAAATACGATTAATTATCAACTTAAAAGAATATCCTAACTGAGGTCTTTGTTTAAATTAGGCCTTTGACCTCTTGGCCGCTCTGAGGCCTTGCTCTTGGGGCCCTGTCCTGTCTTCGCATCTCCCTGTGATCGCTTCGCAACAACACCGTCGTTGTCTTATCAGTTTGTCACATAACTAGTTTATGACGTCACACAAATCCCATAAACAATAGGGTTCAAGAAATTAACAAGGTCGATTTTTGTACAAAGATTTATTCCGGTCCGATAAAGCTATTCAGCAAAAATAAATATTAATCATTTTCGTATGGAACTATGTTAGCAATGACCTGACTCTATGACTAAGCTAAACTATAACTAACATGTAAATAAATAATCTAGACGGTGAACAATTTTCTAAAACAATCCAATTCAGTATTCCAGGGTAACCCAATGTTAAAGGCAACGGTAGACTTCACTAAGTTCGGTCCGAACTGTAAGGTGACATGGTAAGTTAATAGAGGACTGTAATTTAGGAAAAGGATGGTTTATAGCTGGAATCTTAGCTAGTATGAATAAAACCAAACATAATAACTTTCAAGAAACTGTGTTAAAATAAATAAGTCAAGTATATTAGGAAAATGCACTTTAACGGCCTATAATTAAGCAAAGAATATGATTAAAAAATAATATAAAATAAAAATCATTAAATGCCTTATGTATGCCCTGATAAGAATGATGATTGGTTGTCTGATTTTATCTTGAGGCTGGGGAACTAAAAGATCACCACAGAAACTCAACATTGTTCTACAATAAGTTTTCCAGATATGCTCTGGTACGTAAGATTAGTATGACTTACTCGTTAATTAGGTGAAAGATAATAAAAATGTAATTTGATATGCCTGAGGGTACCGGCAGAAAAAATGATGATGTTGTGGCATCATTGTTCTGGCAGCCACAAATTAGCTCGTGAGAAGCTTAATAAGGCTCCCACGATGCAAAGAACAGCTAAATTATGTTGAAAGAAAGGGATGACTGGAAACTAAGTAAGAACCCCACGATGATAACATGAGCACATGGTGTTCCAACATTATGTTGTTTTGGAGCGATATCAGCTCGATTAAGCATGGATAATCAAGGCTGGATGAATCGAGAAATTAAAAGATTAATTAATTTATCCGAAATTTATAATAATGATTTAAAATGTAAAATTATTACTTAAAAACTCACAAACATGACCACTGGTAGTAAAATACCGGGTACGGAATATTAGCGTAAGAGCAACAGGTGACCTAACAAAATCAAGGTTCCCAAACAAAAGTAAATAATATAAGACTAGATGCAGATCTAGGAATGGCGCTAAAATATAAAATATTATATTTCAATGAAAGTGTTTACACACTTTTTACACACGTTTACACACTGTTCAATGAAAAATGTTTCAATGAAAGTGTAAACACCCACTATATTCAGTCTCAGAATTGTTTAATATTAAATATAATATTTTGGCCGTAATATTTGATATAATATTTTGGCCGTAATATTTGATATAATATTTTGGCCGGTAATATTTAATATTAATTTTTTAAAATTAAATGTAATTAAGTTTTATATTATTTATTTGTTTTTAACTATAATTTTAGATTTATAGATTAATTTCAAGTATTTTTTAGTATTATTAAAATCGTCACTTTATCAAATTAAATTGACAATTGGCCTTTTTGTATTTATATCAATAAAGATATTTTTCTATTTGTATTCTAATAAAAGAGACTGGATATTTTAGTTTGGTACAAAATTGATTAGATTGCTGTAACATTCTACGTAAATAAATTTAAATTATTTCAACAGTAATTTGGCAAAAGTTTTGAATGAGTAGTATCTAGAAGTTTTGTAGGAGAAGTTACATTATAAAACATTCGCTCAGATATTTGCTCTCAAACATTATGGTCCAGTTATTTCTATCGATATAAATCATTAAATGTATCGTTTCACCCCATTTCTCTCCTAAAGAACCACATGTTAGTGGTTTGTGGTTTGTATTTGTACTCATTATACTGTTAAATATTACATTCTATGTATACTAATGCCAGTTTGCGTCTACAATATACTTTACGTAGACAATATATAATATAGACGTAATATAATATACATAATTAGTTATGTATGATACCATATTTACCACTGAATATTATTAGTTCTAATACTAATTGCAGAATCCTGTTTTTACTGGTTTGGACCTAATAACTAATTAATACTATAATTAATTTTTAATTTTCCTCATTTATACCGTAGGTATATAGAGAGAGTATTTTTGTTCGCAAAAAAATCCGAAACCGGGATGAAACCGGAATTATTCGTTTCAGGTGTTTTAAGGCCTCCTGAGTGGTTTTCTCAAAGTTGTCTGTCTGCCTTTATATGTGTGTGTGTGTCTGTTATCATCGTAGCGCCCAGTATATTTATGCACTGAATAAATTAGTTCATTAAGTTTCGTTTCAATACGACAAGTATATCTGTATTATTTTTGTTGGATCATACAAATTATGGAGCATTGTGCATGGTCAGTGCTGAATGGGTGACCGCTGAGAATGATACAAATGCATTTACTATCTAAAGACGAGCTAGCGAGTCCAAATAGCATGTTGCATTATAAATTCGGGGAACTATATTTCTGAGGACGAGCGATGGGAGTCCGAAGCAGGGAGGATGAGCGTAATGAGGAATATGTCCGAGGTACCCCGTACCCGATCTTTAAGATAAATAAGTGTTGCTAAATTATTATGGCATATAATGACATTGTGCTTGTTATTGCGTTTATTTTAATATATTGCATACTAATTTATACTATTGTTACCAATTTATACTACATTATACACATTAAAAAGTGTCATTTTAATATTTACTACATTTTGGAAAGACCCAGCTAACGTGGGAGCCCTGTGCGTCAAGTACTGTAGATCCTACTAACACAAGAGTTCTATGCGTCAAATATCGTAGACCCTATTAAAATTACAACCCGGTGCGTTGGTTATGGTAGATCCTACTAACATAAGAGCCCTGTGCGTCAGTTATCGTAGACCCTACTAACATAAGAGCCCTGTGCGTCAGTTATCGTAGACCCTGGTTACATAAGAGTCTTGTATGTATCAATGTAGATCCTAGTGTGTGCTAAAGATGAACGTGATCAGTACGTGGATAGATGATCGCCAGGACCTATCCTAAATGTTTTTACAGTGGGGACGAGATAAGCAAATAAAATAGATACATCACGGTGTATAATTTAGAAGCTTTATACTCTAAGAAGCTAGCGAAGCGAGACCAAAGGCATGTGGTTGAGTTTTTAAAGTTTTTAGTTTTTTTAATCCTAGAAAAATGAACATTTATAACACTCTAAAGATAATACTTTACAGACTTCTCAAACTGAGTCAGAAAAGTCTGAGAAAGTCCAATATTTCTTTTAATAGCTTAGAGAAAACTTCAATCTATTGGCCTGTATATAGCCTGGGGGGCTATATACAGATAATTTTATAAGACTAACAACAAATGTGTGCTTAACAATCTAAAAATAAGTATTTCCCTCAATTTTCCTGAAAACGTTATCATATTGAATACAAGGAGACAAAACAATTAACCTGCAATGTGTTTTAATAAATAGACTACCTTACGTATGGTTCTTCATACATGTAAGGTACGTTCTATAAATACGTAAGGTACATTCTTCAGTTACATAAGGTACGTTCTTCAGATACGTAAGGTACGTTCTTCAGTTACGTAAGGTTTCAACTCTATAACATAAATACTAAATACACTGTGAGCTACGATGATAAACACACACAGACTGACAACACTGTGAAAATCACTTAAGAGGCCTGATCACAGTTTCTGATTTTTTTTTGCAAACTCAATGCTTTCCCTACGATAAAAACGAGAAAAGTAATAAAATTTAAAAATTCTATCTCTATAGAAATACTACCTACACCCTAACAAATTTAAAGTAAATACATTTTCGACCCATAAATAAATGTCTCGATAGAACATTTATTTTATTAACGCTTATTTAAACACCGTTTTGTTCTTTTGAAAGAGTCGGTGTTATCTTTTCTGTTTTAAACAAACAGACTAAAAAGATTATCAAAAGGAATTAGCGATAAAAAAATGTAGAGTAGTTCGAGTTTTGTTTCGCTACCTCGGTTCAGATTCAATTAGAATTAGAATTCATTTCAAATGCAAATTGGTCTTTTTCTCCTACCTGTCTTCGTTCTTATCTGCTTTTGTTGGAAAACCTTTATTTTATATTACCCTTAGGGCTTAGAAAAGATCTCAACTTCAATCGCCTTAAAACAGAAATGCTGGGCTTAAAGGTTGTTAGGATTTGTAGGTTGCAATGTTGGAAATTCAGCAAAGAAATATAAAAGTTTGTGACGTAACAAATCCTAGAGATTAACATGGGTTAAAAGTTAAACCACTAAATCCTATCTAGATTTCAAGAAATTTGTATGAATCATTGTATTCGAGAAATAAATATACCTCTTTAGAATCAACTCCTATTTAAATATTATTATTTTATTTTAATGCAGAGTGGTCAAGGTCGTTTGAGCGTTAGTATTTATATTAACCTTTGACTCCACAGAGGTCTGGGGTTCGAAGCCCAGGTTACGCTCTCAGTTTATATATAAGATTTCGTCAAATAATATATTGCTAACTTTAGATTATACTTTGAGCGTAATGGTTGCCACAACCACCTGAGATGGAGCCTTGCGGCTGATGAGCCGCAAGGGTCTAAACGAGCATTATTATTATTATTATTATTCTAATTCAGAGTGCAATATTTTTTACTTTTTTCTTATTTCTACCGTTTGCACTGATAATCTGTCTACAGGATTTCACCTCCATTGTTTGTTCCAGTTTTTAAGACCTCTTGAGAAGTTTTACGAAGTTGTCTGTCTATATCTGTTTTTTTTTGTTTTGTTTTTTTTTGTTTCCTCTTATCAGTACTAGAGGCCGTTTATTTTCAGCACGTTCCACAACTGTATTACATGCCTTTTAAAAACAAATGTGTATAAATCTGGTTTTCTTTTCTTAATATTTCTTTTGTTTTTTTGGTAAAAAATGTTGAATGTTTTCAATCGGATATTTTTATTCAAATTAAAATAAATTGAAACATAAAATTTCAATTTTCCAAAATTTCTTTATTTGCAAGAGTACTCGAGCTTTTCACTAGGATCGAGCTTTAAGTGTGCTCAAGTTTTCGATTAAAAGCTCGAGCTTAATCTTGGGCTCGAGCACGATCCTGGGCTCGCCCTCGATCCTGGGCTCAACCTCGAGTCTGGGATCGAGGTAAAGCCAGGGTTCGACATCGAGTCTGAGCTCGAGCTTAAGATCGAGCTTGATCCTGTGTTCGACAATAAGCTTGAGCTCGAAGTCGATCCTGAGATTTCCTTAGCGTGTGGTTTTGTAGTGTAGTTTTATTGTTTACTTGTACATACTTCTTTTTTGCTAATCATGCCTCCGCTTACTGTCTCAATCACTCTTATCTCTCGAGTCTATTTTAGTAACTTTCCTTCCTTTAGTTTAGATGTTTTATTAAGATTATAAATTACATAATGTCAAATAATAAATTTTGTATATGTCAATCATATACATCAAAATAAACATTGAATACTCTAAAACGAAACCAGTTAAATGTTTTGCTTTAGATTTACATATTTACATTTATTCAATTGACCTTTACAAGTTTTTTCCTTGTATTCTTATTAATTCTCATTATTCCTTTTATTTTTCATTCTTTGTTCCATTAGTAAAGTAATAAATACGTTACGTTATTTCAGTAATAAAGATAAGGTTGGTGAATGTAAATACACATTAGTGATTTCACCCTTTGGGAACCTCGATAATTGTATATTGCGTAGTAATAATGGCACTAATTAATAATGTGACACATTAGTACATTCACTCTTCGAAAACCACTCGAGCTCGGGCTCGACCTCGATCATAGGCCTAAACTCATGATCGAGCCCTAGCTCGAGCTCGAGATTAGGCTTGATCAGGATCGATCTTATCTATAAGGATCGAGCCCAAAATTTTTAGGATCGCCCATCACTAGAAGTCAGGTTATTTTTTCGATGTTTCAAAATTCAATCAATAGGGCCCCTCTTGTAATAATATCTCTATGTTTGCATTAGTTCAATTTTTAACGAATTATAGGTGTGCTAACGTTTTTTTTAAAAAAAAGATCACTGAAATTCAATATTTAACACTTTCCAATGAAAACTTAGCAAATTTGTAACTAACCTAAAAAATTTCAAATTTGGTAAGTGTACCCTTTTATGTAATAATATTAAAAATATTATAATACATAAAATTGTATTTCAATGCGGCTTATATATAAACGGTTTTTGTTGGATTACTTATTTAAACCAGGTCTGTAATAAGGTATGAGATTGAATAAATTAAGTGCTACCATACTGGCATATTTCTGTATTAGGTTACTATTGCACGTATAAATAGCTATTTTTTTATTGGTTTTACTTCTTGTTTCATAATTATGGTCAATATATTGTTTGTCATTCTTAAAATAGTATAATAAAACTGATTTTTAAATAATTGAGATAAGTTAGAGACAGGCAATTGTTTAAATAAGTCCTCTGTGGGATATAATATTGGGGTTTTAAGGATAATTTTAATGATAGCTATTTGTGGCATTTCAAGAGAAGCTAAGTAAAAATGGGATGAGGAAAATTATCGAGAAAACCCGTGCCTGATTTTTACCCGTAACCTCATAAATTTGTTTGAGGCGATGAGATAATATAAGCTAAAAGTAGTAAATAAATGAGAAAACGTAAAAATGACTGGGTTACTTCTATTTTCCTTTATTAAGAGTGAACTTTCTGTTGTCATTTAACTTAATCTTTCCTTTGTAGTCATTCTTGACTTTATGTTCATATTTACCCAATATATCGGTCTGACACGAAATTATATTCTTTCAAAATCGTTTTTTGTCTGTTTTTAATGAAATAAAGAAAATAAAAAGCAGGGTTTCTTTTTGAACTGCTTCTTGAATCAATTCGAGCGTGCATTTTCTAATATTGACATTTTTATATATATTTTATTAGAATTTTTATTTCATTTCTGAATTGCAAAATGAAAATCCTAGATGAGATTTGCTGAAGCGTTCGCGTGCTCGGAAGTAATAGCAGCTTTGATGAGTCATTCCATAAACATATATTCTCTATTTCTATGGATTACATGGATATATTGATAAAGGAATTGTAGAGAAATGAGTTTGATTTGATGCCTTCCAGTCGAGTAAATATTCTAGACAAATAAAAACAAGATGGAATTTTATAAAAAGTTTTTCCTTTGTCGTTTGTTAGTTTTCTTTTATTTGTTCTGTCATGTTATGGTTTTGTCTTTTTTTTTTACTTTTTAAGAAGAAAGTATAGGGCAAACACGTCAAAACATTTAGAAGATCTTTGATAGAGAGACCTGTAATCAGGTACAACCGGAGCAACTACACTATCTACAGGTAGCAACACATCTGCTTCTGATAAATAGACAAATGCCTCTCTTGATACAAAGTTAGAAAAATACAATTTTACTGCTACACGACGCTCGTCTTCAGACAGTAATTTCGTTTGTTTTTTCCCCAGCGGTCACCCATCCAAGCACTGCCCTCGTGCTCGATGTTGCATAGTTTTTATGACCCAACATGAGTCGTAAATATACTTTCCTTGTTAAAAAAAAACTAAGTATACTTGTTTATTACGTAAATGGATACACTTGTAAGCAATTTATAACTCAATTTTTTTGTATATACTTAGTATATGTTCAAAAACATTTTAAGAAGGTATGGAAATCTATATGTACAGTAATTATTTTAGAAGTTTGTCATTATAATTATGTATTTTTTTCAATAAAGGAAATATTGAAAAAATATATATTTTTTTTCAATTTTCGCAGACTTTGTGTATATATAATATATAAATATATATATATATATATATATATATATATATATATATATTATATATATATTATATTATATATATATTATATATAATATATATATATATATATATATATATATATATATATATATATATATATATATATATATATATATATATATATATATATATATATGTATGTATTATGTATGTATTTCTAGACACTTCTTGTAACACTCTATCTTTCGAACGGATTAATATTTTTTAATCAAACTTGGTACAAAAATCAACCTTTGGGAAGACACGAACCCTATTGAAAACCAGGTTTTTTTACGTCATTAACCCATTTGCTGAGTCAGCGAAATTTTAAAAAATGGGCAAAATTCAGGGTTAATATTTTTTGCTGCAAAAATGTCAATATTTATGTTTTTTAATACGCTGAATCAAATGAAACCAAACGAAATCGATACGACCACGCTAAGTGACCAAAAAGTCGAAAAAACCATTGTAAATTACCGCAAACCAAAATTACGGTCGTTGAAAATTAAATTTCGAGTAGGGTGTCGTTTTCCATGTTTTTTGGGTCTCTGAGTTGAATGGCAGTGTTCCGGAGTCAATTCGAGCACTCAAACTCAGGGTACCTGGGTTCAAATCTTGGCAGGGAATAATTCTGGCGCGGTGAATCATTCGCCGTTGTTCTTATAGATATTTCTTATAGAAGTGTCTATAAGAATCACATTACTCCATTTTTCTCTTTAATGAGTAATTCACGTAAACAAATAATTCTTACTTATTTTACGTTTGAATATTTTAAGATCCATAAAAGGAGATAAATTATATTATCTTATAGAGATATTATCTTATAGAGATATTATCTTATAGAGATAAACATGACATGAGATACTTGGATCTAAAAATAACCCTAAATTTCCCTGATAAATGACATCTTTATACTATGTAGGCTAAAGGGTTTAGGGATATTGTAAATAATTTAGCGTCTTCTCTTGCTTCTCCAACTTTATACACGTATTTCGAACAAAAATAAACACAGCGTAGATATACGACAAGCATAGATATACAACAACACACTAACACACATACATATGTATTTACAACACAAGCAAACACACCAATGTAAAGATTAACAACACAACCTACTCCAATAAACACAGAAACAAAGGTACGTACTAACAACAACAACAACAACTCAGCAAATTCCATGTTGTAACAACCAACACACCAGCTAACAAACACAAATCTTTGACGAATTCTTTATGTGTTTACTCTTCCTGCAAATACACAAGGAATCCATTATGTGTTTAACTTGAAGATTAGGAAAGGTAACAGATTTAGGAGGAATTAATGTTGCTTAAGGTATTTAAAATTCATATAAACTCTTGATAATATTTAATATCTTAAAATGCCTTAAAAGATGGTTTTGTTATATTAAATATGATTTTAATCCTTAAATTGTTAAGAGCCATTTTGTTTGTAAAAGCAGCAGAATTTGTTTGTAAAATTCCAAAATTTTCTCATCAGTATTAAAATAAACCTGGAAATGATTTTTTCAGAGAAAAATCGGGTACAGGGTACCTCGGTACTTTTCATACGAGTTTCGGACTTGCTTCGCTCGTCCTCAGAATGTCATGTATTATCCGAAGATTAAGGTAATATTATGGTGGTCTCGCTTCACTCAACATTATAATTGATTATAAATTATCTAAAGTCTATGGTGTTACAAATTTGTACTCGCTTTGCTAATTTTCAGACTGTCCCGATAGGCCGAACCTGTAAGTGCCATTACTTTGGACTCGCTTCGCTAATCTTCAGACTATCACAATAGCTCGAACCAATAAGTGGCATTACTTTGGACTCGCTCCGCTAATCTTCAGACTGTCACGATAGCCCTAACCCGTAAGTGGCATTACTTTGGCCGTGACACACACACACAGATAGACTGACAGCATGATAAAAACCACTCAGAACGTCATATAACTAAATACAGCCTGAAAAAATAATAACACTTAAATCGAATCATTATGATGAAACCACGATATCGGATTTTTAGGATGAACATAATATTTTATCTTTTACCTACAGAAGTAGTTATGAAAAAGTATAATATAAGTTAAAAAATCTATTATGGTAAAATAAAACACAACAAGGGCCTAGCGTCTCTATTTAGAATGGAAATTGGAACAAAACATTTTTTCTTCTGAGAGAATAAATTGATTGAATTTTAGGGGGAAATCATACTTGACGTCTCAAAACGGCAACCTTGGAGCTTCGCTTTAAACTTTCCCTGACATTAAGTCATTTTCTCTTCTTATAAAACTAATTTTTTGTTTGATGTATAATTTTGAACTCTCCGTGTGGTCTTTATTTTTTCCCAACAAACTTACACCACTAACTTCAACAACTTTTATAGGGGTGTGATAGGGAATATCTCATCATTGCTGTTAGGGATCAGCTATTCGTGGGTGATAATTAATAACTCCTCATTGGTGATAGGGAACAGATCCTCATTGGTGATATGGAACAGATATCCATAGGTGATAGGAAACAGCTCTTCGTGGATGATAAGGAATAACTCCTCATTGGTGATAGGGAACAGCTCTTCATGGGTGATAGGAAACAGCTATTCATGGGTGATAAGGAATAACTCATCATTGGTGATAGGGAGCAGCTTCTCATGGGTGATAGGAAACAGATATTCATGGGTGATAAGGAATAACTCATCATTGGTGATAGGGAGCAGCTTCTCATTGAAAAAAAAAAATAATTAAATAGGTTTATTTCACTTATTTCTAGGGAACAGCTCCTCCTTTGTGATGGAAAACAGCTCCTCATTGGTGATGTAAAACGGCACCTCATTGGAAATAAGGAACAGCTTCTCCTTTGTGATGGAAAACAGCTCCTCATTGGTGATAAGGAAGAGCTCCTCATTAGTGATGTGAAACGGCACCTCATTGGAATTAGGGAACAGCCCCTCATTGGTGATAGAAAACGGCACCTCATTGAAGGTGCCGTTTTGTGCCGTTTTTGAAATTAGGAAAGCAAAAATTAAATATTTTTTTAAAATGATAATTTTAATGAATTTTATATAACTTTCTCTGGACATTATTATCATTAAAAAGTAAAGCTTAATCGTTATTAAGTGTTGAGACAATTAAAGCTGCAATAATCCAACAGAAAGGAGCTTAGGACAAGATAAAGAAGGGGGGGCTAAAACTTGGGGCCTGTCAGAAAGAAAGCAGGGGTGGCAAAAAAATCTACCTAATCCACAGACTCAAAGGATCGCAATTTAATTAGATTTTCGGTTTAGCTTTTCTTTTTTATAATAAAAATAAACCATATTTATGAGCTCCTAGCGCGTTAACAATACTGTAGAAATAAAAGGATTTTTTAACATTAAATGTATACTTCATTAGAACTTAATTAGAACTTAATAGTTTTAAACAAGTTCTGAATTAGTTCTCTTTAGTACCTCATAACTAGCTTTGAACAGCCCAGCCTTACCATATTTTGACTTAAGAATTCTCGGCTGATTATATTGCCACATTTGGTTATGCAACCAATAAAGAATAACAAAAAAATTGGGTACGGGGAACCTCGTAACTTTTCCACTTCATATCAGATGAGCTCCGCTAACTCTCACTACTCCGGGCTTGCTTCGCTCGACCTCAGAATATAACATTCAACACAACATAACATTTTGATGTCATCAAATTAACAGACATTAAAAACACACTGTTTTATTCGCAACGGTGATCCATCCAGGTACTGACGTTACTCGATGCTGCCTAACACTTATAAACACACAAAAACCGTAGATACACTAGCTATATCGAAGTCAAACTGAGTATACGAATATTAAGTAATATAGCATACTGAGTATACTAATATTAATAGTTTTATATTAATATTATATTAGTTATATATTAGAATACTGAGTATACTAATATTAAGATTATACTAATGTTAATAGTATCCTGGGTATACTAATATTAAGTAATATAGTATACTGAGTATACCTATGGTATCCTATTATATTGTATAATCGGATAGTAATTATAATGTCCATTATAGGGCCTTCCGGCCCTTCAGCGTATTTGCCCTGCGGGAATCACCTCGGGTGGGTCACATCTACTATGCTCAAAGTAAAACTAAAGTTGGCAAAATCTTATTACAACAAATTCTATTCATAAAAAACTGAGAGCATAGCCCAGGCTGTGAACCCCGGACCTACCGTGCCTAAGTCAAGTACTATACGACCGCGGCTACGGAGGCAGATTTATGCATTATAATCTACTATTATCACTATTAACTATTATCAACTATATAATCGGATACACTCGTACAAAATTATTACTTAATTGGATTATTTTTACAATTTAAAAAAAATGTTTAAATGTTATTCGGAAAAACTAGAACTAATACTGATACAGAGATAAAACGTGGCGCATTAGTTGATCTTATATATGACGTCATGCTTGCTCAATTTTGTAGTGATCTAAAACTGTTTTTCGCGTTTTACAAATTTTCTAAATTTTTCTCTTTCCAGATAACTTCACTAGACCTAAAAATTGTCTTTTAAATCAATTTTCATTTCTCTAGCATAAACACACTGGCAGCTACGATAATAGCAAACACACACACATATACAAAAAGAGAACTTCGTAAAAACCACATAAGAGGTCTTAAATACAGGTGTAACAAAGGATTAAGGTGAAATCAACAGGTTGGGGATTTGTATGAAACACAAAACTTTGCCTTCTTGCCGACAAAACAAGAACACATGAAGAAGAAATATTCTCCTGCTTCTGTAATAAAACATAGTAGTGATAGAAATATGAGGGGAGAGGTAGTAACTACCTGGCAAGTAGGCCACGTTGTTGGGCCCTTTTTGCCAGCTCTCTAAGATAGTGTTCTACTCCTTTTAATTTCAAGTGTAGGTATATTTCATCTAATCTAGACAGAAGAGCCGTGAATTTCTATAGTTCCTCTCATGCTTTTTCAAGCAATCATACATATTTTCACTGACTCTTATAGTCTAGTGAAAACTGGGAACAACACGTGCTTTCACTTTTAAACCAAACCTCCACACACTTTAAACTACAAAGCAGAAACAGTTTATAATGAATCTACAATGAGGGTCCTAAATTTTGCCTATACCCAGTTTCATTTAGGGTAAGGGATCTTTAACGAGTACCTGACAACGCACAGGCTCGAGACCACCGGATTTACGTCCCTTCTGAAGGACGTGGTACGCAGAATTTTCATCCCTGTCATAAAAATCCTAAAGGCCCGTGCTGGGATTGAACCCATGACTAAAGTCCATTCATTCTGTGTATTGGCCGCGTACCTTAACCACTACACCACAGGTATCTAGCGATAAAAAATAGTACCGGTTGTACTAATTTTAAAATTTGTATCTGTGAGGTTTTTACAAAATTGAATTAGTTCCAAGTTATAATTAGATTAAAATATTTTCTATTTTCAACTTTTTTAAAACTTAGAATTTTGTATTGAATTCAAGTAATGTTTTCTGGTTGTTTAAATTTTCTCGAAATTCTCTCAAATGTACTATTTTAACACTGGAACAGAAATTGGCTTGCTAGTCATTTTCATTTGTTTTTCCTTTCGAATGTGTTGTTAAAAAATCCAGAGAAAGCTTTTCCAGTGAAAGAAGAAATTTTTAGCAGAGCAAATATTTACCGGTTGTATTTGCTTGCCACAGTATGGTTCTGTTTGCTCCCCACAGCAGTTTGGCTTCAAATGAGTTGTTCTGTACAACGTACAGTCTTCAAATATTGAGACTTTCAATTTCTAAGGTGAAAATTCCGACTAATATAACGTTATTTTAAATAAAACAATCCTATATGGAAGCGGTAAAGTACATACCAGTCCAAGCTGTGATTGGAGAGCATTGTTGTTACAATTGTCTACAAACTACATCACTCCATCACCACCTCACTTATCCTTTCAGCTAAATACTAGCTCTGATATACCTAGTATATCAGAGTATTATTTATACTCTGATTTTTGTATTTTATTTCTTTTATATAATCATAACGAGCAGAGTGCGTGATGATTCTAATATATAAACTTTGTGCTACACTCTGCCAACTGTTACTTAAAATGTCCTTTTGTTGAAAATTTCTCAGTATTACATTTATATACTCAAAGGCAGAAATTCTTGTATGATAAACATGACCGCAACTGCCCAGGTAACACAGGCCGTTGGTCAACCGTTGGGCCATCAACAGTAGGGATATGGTGGGTTTGTATTGTGACAAATAACCAACGTTGGTCAAACAAACATTGGCATTTTCATCAACCTAAAACGCCAACTTATATTGTAACAGTTGCAACCCAACTAATTTTTGTAATTTAAGGGCCAACTAACCAAAATATTAATGAAGGGTAAACTAAGAATTAAAATAGTTGCCCAACGAACAAAACTCCAACATATATGTTAGAGGCCATCTAATTAATGGAACAGTTGGGTCTTTGTTGGCCTTTAGGAGTTGGTTATCAAAAACAATCAGTAATTTGGCCATCTATTGATGAAAGAGTTGGCCTTTGTTGGCCATTATGGGATGAACGTATGGTAGTCCAACAGTAAGAGCCATCTGTATAACAATCGTTGGTACTAAATTGTAAAATTAAAGGTACCGAACCGTAAATGTATCTACCAACATGTGAGTACCAATCCTCTTTTGGTACTCACTTACAAACTCTAAATGCCCAACTGTAGGTAAAATGTGCAATTTTATGTTGGACATTCGTTGGCTTCAACTGTTAATTTAACGTTTACCCTCATAAATGGAGTGGACAATTTCGCAAGTTGGCCAACAATCTATAAAAACATTAAAGGCCCAACAATTCTGTGTTACATGGGTGTAGGCGATCATTTCCAAGGAACTTATATAAAGGGGAAGGAACATTCAGGCCTTCATAATATAAAATAGTGTCCCCAACCCCCACTGCTACTCCTGCGGGTACTCGTAGCACTACTGCATCCTTTCTATCAACAGTATATAAACGCGTCCACTAAAAGTTTAGTTCTTTATTATTGTGAAGTAGTTAATTGTACATATTTAATTTTATTCTTACCGTGTTCAAAATTTTAAAGTTATGAATCCTAAGAAAATAAAAAATTACTAGATTTTTAAAGTCTGTTGACATCAAGCGTGTTAGATCTTAAAAGAGAAAAAAGAGAAACTTTATACTCTTCTACAATACTTTTAAACTCTATTTGGGATAAGTTGTTTTTGCTCATCTATTTTCCTTGAAAACGGTGGCGACACTTTTTTGCCTTTATGCTCCCCCTGTGATAATTTCTAATGTCTTCTATGTTTATTTTGTTACAGAAAGAAGAAGAAGAAGAACTGGATATAGATCTATCCGATCCTGACCTTCACAAAGCAGCAACTAAAATTCAAGCCTCGTTCCGAGGTCATAAGACTCGCAAAGAACCAAGTGCTAAGCAGTGAACCAAATTTGACCAGCCTACCCATAATGTCCACTACTACACACCTATACATAACATACTTTAACTACGTCCACTTACCAAAAAGTAATTTTTAAAATATTTCTTTTATTCTCGAAAAGAAAAAAACTATTAGGTACTACCGAATTTTATGTCGATTGCATATATTAGTTTATTAGATTATATTTAATTGATGAGTAACGTATCATTTGACTTTTTAGGGAAAAAAACTTTACAGGGCAGTCAAAATAATTGTGTTGACCAAATTAATGATAGAGAATAAATTTGTAAAGAATTATTCGACTAGTTATCTGCAACCTAAGGCCGTTAGGTTTGTGGTTTGGCTGATAAGATGGAAAACGGCCATTCGTGGCTCTCATAATTGTTAGGTTACATAATGTGATCTAGTAAAATAGACTTTGTTTGTTACATTCCAAAATCTCTCTCGCACCATGATATTGTGTCAGATATATATCTATTGGCATATGCTGCTCTCTATATAGTCTATCTCTCTGGGCGTTGAAGTGGTTTCGATTTCAAACGATATACAGATCTCTTCAAAGGGCAGGGTCGAATAGAACCAATAGAAAACTTACCCTTGCTTATTTTCTACGGACTGTCAACTGATCCAAACAAATCCCAGAAATTAATTTAAAAGCAGCCATGATTAAAACATCGTCATCAATTCGCCAAATTTGGCAAATCGTGTTCAAAAACTATATTTGGCTTTTATATTCTATACTCTATTAGATTATTAGAACTGTCATTATAATTAGAAATATGTTTATAACATAACACTAGTAAAATGATTTATCCATGTTAGGAATAATGACATGATAAAAATTATAAAGAATTCAAAAGTAATGTAAAGTCCTAAGGAATCGGGTTGGTAATATTGTTGGTTATATACATGGTAGTTATATATAATACACAATGCATGAAATCTGCCACTGTTTATTGCCATGATTTTTAATAAAAGTTCAATAAAAGTCAAAGGTTCAAAAATAATCTTGAGAAAAATTGTTCCTGAGATGTCTGGAGCACTTTCGTCAATGCCACATGGCAAATAGTTTTCTAAAACCGTAAAAAACTTCGTATCAAATAGTCTAGAGAAGTGAGATGCTAACATGGGTCACAAAACTATATTTTCCTTCCAAGTGCCATCATTCTTGTCAATGTCGAATATTTTTTTATAAATTTATTTAAACTTATTTTGGTCCTTCTTTATAATTAATAATTTCAATATTTTTTAATAACTAAGCTTTAATTAAAAATCTTGAAATGATTAATTTAATTTTAATTAATTCTTTAATATTAAGTAATTCATATGTAAAAATAGTTTATGAAAATTGCTTTAAATTGAAAAAAAAAAAAATCAAATAGTGTTGTAATAAATAAAATATTATGAAATGTTACACCTATTAAATTTAGTGATTAAATAATGAAAAATCAATATTCGTTATCTAATTTTAGGCTTATAAATATAATATTAAGCATTATTATGCCCTTTAATAATATTAATTATTGTGCTGATTATGTCGCACACCAACAAATGCATTTACATATTTGTTGGTACAATTAAGGTCTGTAGCTGTTTAATATTTTGATAGTTCTGACTTCCAAATACCCAAACGTTATCTTTTGTACAATCGGCGAAAGGTCAATTTCTATAAGGAAATTAATTACAGTAACAGGCGTTTTTAGTATTCAGGTAAGTATTTGGTAGTTCAGGTAATAGGTTTGCATCTAACCAAGTTCATTAAACAATTAAAAGTTATACAAAAACAATTTTTAAACCTCATTAACAATTATAATCATGCGCAACAAATTTAAGACAATTTTAAGAAGCTATTAAGAAAATAACAAATTAAGCTGTTATTTACCTTCGCATATTAAGAAGCTATTATGAAAATAACAAATTAAACTGTTATATGCCTTCGCATATTCATCATATACGTTTACAATTTTCTTTTTATTTGTAATGAAATGATTATGATAATAAAATACAGATTATTATTTTCGTTAGATTCGTTTAATTAACGAAAATAATCATTTTCCACTTAAATAAGTTCAACATTAAATCTGTTATTAGATATTTATAAATTTAATAAAATGATTGTAAACAAGAAATTACCATGTAATCAATTCTCAAGTTACTAATATGCACTTGATTACAACTAATAACGTTCTTTATTCTTTTTAATTTTTCTTTATTTATATATTTCATGATATATTAAGACACTAATACATCTTTATAATCTCTTGGGCACTGATGATTACCTTATAGATTAAAGGTCGGTTTTTATTTTATTTGGAGCATTGTGGAGAGGCTTTTGATGCTGATTAACATCATACACTCCAATATCCCTTCATCTTTAATAATCAATTACTTCAGAAATTCATGCTAAAATAATTATAATAAATATTTTAGTTTCTAAAGTAGCAATTGTAAACCTTATTATCTAGAGGAGACATAAAGATTAAAACATATAACAGCAGCATGATAATTATTAATATTAAAATTATATTTGTTAGGTTAAAGTAAAAATAATAAGTAAATTGTAGAGTGAATAAATAGAACTTATAATATTTTCTTTCTCGATTCTATTGTTGAGGAGAAAGGTTTTTATATTTTCTTTTTATTTGTAGGATTTTTACTAAATAAAATTATTCCTTTTTTTCTTTAAGCAATTGACTAAATTGAGTTATTATTATTTCAATAAAAGTAATGATATAAAATATTTAAATGCTGATTAAAACAATAAAAAAATGTGTAAATCATTGAATTTGATTGAAAAATATGGCATACAAAGCTTCAAACAAGAGATGAAAGTAGATGGTTATTGTTTTTATGTGCACGTCTAAAATGTATTACAATTTTTACGCCAACATTACATCAAGTTTTACAAATAATAACCAAAGAATATTTCGATAAAGAAAGACGGTACTGGGATTGATTATTTCGGACGAGGAAAGGTTAGTTCCGTTGCCAGTTAACAGGAGCGCTAGTAAATAATTTACTAGTTTCACCATGCCAACTACGAGAATGCGCCACTGTCGTATTGTTTTTAACAAACTACTTCTAGCACTAAAATGATTAATTCAACTATTTGATTTTTATAATAATGACTAATTTTAAGTAGATACTCGTGTTGTTAAAATGGAAATAAAGAACTTGATGCTTTCCTAATACTAACTTAGAATAGTGGGAAGAATGTGATGGTAAGGAGAGAAAGTTACAAAGCTGCCACTAGATGTCAGCACCAAATTCACTCCCATCTTCCTGTCTGGTGCTCTCGTAATCCTTTCGACATTTTATCCCTATTATATTCTTTAGTAATAACCTTAAAAATATGTCATGACTTCTTTGAAGTTCTTTTTCAGCAAAAAAATAAAACCTTTGGATTAGAAATTTCATAATCGTATGATATAAATTTACAAAAATAAATA
Organism: Microvelia longipes; assembly: GCA_018340805.1. Taxonomy (NCBI): domain Eukaryota; kingdom Metazoa; phylum Arthropoda; class Insecta; order Hemiptera; family Veliidae; genus Microvelia; species Microvelia longipes. The sequence continues at coordinate 53,593,809 of JACMZG010001863.1, forward strand.
TTAAATAATATAAAATATAATTCCTCCATGAATGTATGCCATATTTTAAATCATATTAATCAAATAAAATAATGTTTAATTCTTATTTTAGTAAATAACATTTAAAAATTAAAAGCCAATTTTTTAAACAACATAAAAGCATATTATAAATGATTAATATTTTTTATTACAGTCAAACTCTAATGACTAATAAAAATAAAAGCTCATTAAATATTATTGCCTTTTTAGAACCTTACAAATTAATTATAAAATGAAAGTTAAAATATTAAAATTTACCTTGAATTTTGTTTTGTTTTATATTTTGTCAAATGTTTTTAAGCAGGCCATTTTGTTTATTGATTTCTTTTTGATTTATTTAATTTGGTGTTTATTCTGTCTCTTATTATACATTTTAAAAATTAGGTTTTAAATGTGTATTTTGTGTCTGTGTTTAGTTAGTATTTATTTGATAAAATATCTAAATTTTATTTTTGATTTATTAATGAAATATATTTAAGTTTAATTTGTGTTCGATTTTAAGCACAATTATCAGAATTTTGTTAAACAAGGGGAAAGCTTTTATCTTAACTATAGGCAAATTGTAAAACACTTGGTCAGTTGTTTTGTTTTTAAATGAATGAATAACCAAAGAGCCATGTGTACTACTTACCACTATGAGTTAGAGCAACAAACAGTTGATTATAAATCTCAATAACTATGACTCAAAACAATTTAGTTTTATACTATAAGTTGGAGCTACAAACAGTTGATTATAAATCTCAATAACTATGACTCAAAACAATTTCGTTTTATACTATGAGTTGGAGCTACAAACAGTTGATTATAAATCTCAATAACTTTGACTCAAAACAATTTCGTTTAATGCTATGAGTTGGAGCTACAAACAGTTGATTATAAATCACAATAACTATGACTCAAAACAATTTAGTTTTATACTATGAGTTGGAGCTACAAACAGTTGATTATAAATCTCAATAACTATGACTAAAACAATTTTGTTTAATGCTATGAGTTGGAGCTACAATCAGTTGATTATAAATCTCAATAACTATGACTCAAAACAATTTCGTTTAATGCTATGAGTTGGAGCTACGAACAGTTGATTATAAATCTCAGGAACTATGACTCAAAACAATTTTGTTTAATGCTATGAGTTGGAGCTACAAACAGTTGATTATAAATCACAATAACTCAAAACCATTTTGTTTAATACTATGAGTTGGAGCTACAAACAGTTGATTATAAATCACAATAACTGTATGACTTAAAACAATTTAGTTTAATATTCTTATTTAAGTTTCTTCTTGTTCTATTCTTGTTTAACATTTTCATTAACTATGAAAAAGTTAATTTTAGATTATCTTAAATATCTTAAATGACCACTTAATTACGTAGAAACTATATACCTACTGGTTAAGAGTAACTACGACTGTTTCTAATCCAAATAGCCTTGTCGCTAGATAAAAAACCCAAGGCAGTCGCTGATTCTTTAATTAGCTTCGTGGTCACCAATCACCAAAAATTATCTTTAAATTGGCAACTAACAAATTCTTCGTTAAATTACTTCAATGGAAGTAATTTTATATAGCGTTGCATTTTAAATTTGAAGTTTTCGATGTAAAATAATCCTTTAGGCTAGGAGTTAATTGTTTATTATTATTTTATTTATTATGGTAAAATTATTTTACTTTGCTTTAAAAATCAAGATTATATAAAAAATTATTTAATCTAAGGATAATTGATGTTAAAGCGTATAGGATTTTATTTAGCATTTAATTTAAATTCTATTTTATTAGATTAAGTATAAATAAATTTTGTTGAGTATAATTTATTGTTATAGTTATTTATCAACGCTTTTTGTTAATGTTATTCATACGAGTGTAATTTTTTTGGTTTTAATGGTCAATAATAAAATTATAAGCACTTGTGGGCTCCAAAAATACCCCATATTTCTCTAAATAATGACATGACAATAAAACGATTATCCAAAATAACGGGATAATCTACCAAATTTTTTTTTTGGTTTAAGTTTATACGTAGCTTAGAGATTAGTTTCATCTAAGATTACTAATCATTGAGACCTTTGATTAATTATCACTTGTATCTTAAATTACTGATCAATTAGATCTTTGATTATTAATCGGATATATCTTGGATTCCTGATCAATTAAATCTTATATTACGTATAAGACCGATTTTAGATTATTATCAGTTCCATCTTACGTTTATTTTATGGTGGGAATCATCTTTTGTGGAAAAATTTGATGTGGATCTCGTTGCATATCTAATTTTAAAACTCTTCCATAGCCACTCCTATAAGAACTTTACTTAAATAATATTAATTTTTCGAAAAATATCAACGATCTTCAGTAGATCTTTTAGTACCAAACCACTAAGTAACAGGTAAAAAGTTTCTTTTACGCTCGGAAACGGATAATGCCCATAAGAGCTTATATTTTTTATTACCGTATACTAAAATTGATGTGTTACCAATATATTCAAGAAGTAATATACTTTAAATAATTTTTTATTTTAGAAAAGTTGTGTGGGAGGGGGTTACTGTAAAAACTAAAGAAAGATAGAATTTAATATGCAACTTTTCCATTGTTGCAAGTTTAAATTATATGAGTAATTTTTTAATAAAAAAGTAATTATTTAATAAAAAAAATGGTTTGAATTTAAAATCTAGTTGTCCAGAGTTTACTCCAAACTTCGTCATGGACTTAAAACAAATCTTTTGATTGAATAAAAAGAAGCATTAAACACGTTTGCATAAAAAACGCTTAAAATTCACTTTAATCATATCTTACTTATAGCATAGCCGAACTAAAGCAAACTTTGTGCTGTTTCTTTTATTTGGTGAATAAAGTTTTAGTTGGCCTTTTGATTAAACTTTATTTAATTAAATACCTTCCCTATTTTATTTACCTCTAATATAGTTTATAGTTTTGTTTATGTTACAGTTCTGAGATAAATAATAAAATTTAAATACATAAAAATGTTTTAATTATTTTATTTTAAAACCATATTAAACCAATTTTACAGCAGCTAAGTACCAAGATATTGAAAATATTGAAAGTGAGAAAAATCAATTATTATTTAAGGGACGAAAATGAGAGATTATATAACTCCAGTCTTAAATAATAACAAATTATTTAATAATTGTTACAACGTTTCGTTGAGCGAAGTTCAACATCTTCAGGTGATTAAATTCAATAGAAAACTAAAATCGAAAATCGTAATGCAGAATTTGTAATAACTACTCAATACCAAATGTAATAATTGAAGAATTATCTGCATTTTTATTATGGACCCTAAGCCTGTTTAGAAATACCTGTGAGGTTTCACGGTATGTATTAAAAATTAGGGTCCATAATAAAAATACAGACATAAGACACACATACAGCCATAGCTGAAAATGTAACTAAGAAACCATAAAATAACTTTGTGTAATAGACTTTGTACTTTTAACTTGTACTTCTAAAACTTCTGTTGATAATTTGGTACTTTGTACTTCTACTTTGTACTTCTTTGGTACTTTGGTACTTTACTGTACTTCTTTGTACTGTACTTTGTACTTCTTTGTAAAACTTTGACTTTCTTTTATTTGGTACTTTGTATTCTAACTTTGTACTTCTTTTATTTGGTACTTTGTACTTCTAACTTTGTACTCTTTATTTGGTACTTTTGTACTTTAACTTTGTACTCTTTTATTTGGTACTCTTTTACTTTGGTATAGTTTGTTTTAAATTGATAATGTCAATGTTAAAGACCTACATTACGAAAAACATTTGAACAAACCACGGGTCTTGGAAAATCTTTACATCAACTGACCCTAACAACTGACCCCAAAAGTTTAAAAACATGCAGGAGCTTTTAACAAGAATGACTTTTTTTCGAAAAATGTTTTTTTTTTTTGTTATTTACACGTATAGGCAACCCCATCTAGGGACTCACTGTATGTCTGAACGGCTTTTCTAGGATCAATTTTGATAAGGAACATCGTGGATGTTCAGTAAGATTTTTCTGACCATCCTCAAAGAAAATGCGCAAAAAATTAGCTTAAACTGAGCAGCGGATAAGCTGCATAACAATGCTGTATCATGTAGTGAATAATCTATGATAAAAATATGCGCATTTTCTCTGAAAAATGCGACAAAATTAAACCACGAGTTGTGACGATACTGCTAAGATTATAAAATATATACCAAGAACTTAGGAAAAATTGGACTGATAAGCAATAAAGCAAAGCAAATTAACCCAGCCTGGGGACCTCCGCACTAGAAGTTATTATATTTTTAGGACTAACGAAGCGAGTCCAAGGTTTGGGAAATGAGCGTAGGGTCTTCAAAAAGGTTAGCAACATTTTTGAAGCACCTCGTATCTGATTTTTATAAGGTATAAAAACCACCCAAAAATAATTTAATTTTCTTGTTGTTACTCAAAAATATCAGAATTTTGTAAAACGAAGTTAATATAGTTAAACTTTGGGTTGATTTGATCAATACCTGTGGTATTTGTTATATTCTTTATCTTGTCCAAGGTATACCTTTTATTTTATGCCAAAAATAAAAATAGACCTTTTATGTTGCTCTTAACCACAAAAGAATAGACAAAGAACTACAAAGAGCCAAAATTGAGTTAAAGATAAAAAAAATTGTTGCGCTAAAGTAAAAAGCCGAGCGAATTTACTTGGAAATCTTACTTTCTACTTCAAGCATCCATTTCTTGCTTATATTTCCGGTTTATGCTTTTCAACCTGAGCAGTGCCATTAATATTTGCTTGCTATACAGTTTCTCCGGATTTTTTAAAGGAAATGGGTGTATGGATTCCATAGGTTATACAAAACAATAGTTAATATTCCCAAATCATATAAAATTATTTGCATTCATTAAGAGCTCAGTTAAGAATCTTTACAGTTAAACAAGTTTAAATATTTTAGCGTATCTTTTTTAAAAAATCCTAAAAAATGTATTTGTATGTATTAAAATATGTATGAATGAATGAGTATGTATGAATTACATATTATGTATTACAAAATGTAATGCTACTGCTCAAATTTCACAGCAGACAATTAAGCAAAATTAATTGTTAACCACAGAAGTACGTAGTTCAAAGGAAATTTGACGCCCAAGCCAAAATTATTGGGTATATAGGCACCAAGTTTCGAACACAGGAACCCTGGCTTTTAGCATTTTGAGTTGTAGCATTGACTTGGGGCCAGATTTATTCGATTTAGCGCACCAAAAACATTGAAAACACAACCCTACCCGACATTTGTGGTATATCGACCGTATTTTAGGTTTTTGTTTATTTACTATGGTTTTTTGGTCCTAAAGAGTGGTTCTATCAACTCCAGATTTAACCCAGTAAACAAATATAACCCCAAATTTTACCAATTGTTTTAAAGAGTTTTCTGACTTATTTAACCGGGACGATGACGTCACAACGACCTAGTTTTTATTAGGGTCTCTTGTATCCGTTTCTAAAATATTACACACACACAAATATTATATAATATTATTATATAAAATATATATATATATTAATATATATATATATATATATATATACTTCGGGTTAACTTTGCAAGTCACTTCATCAGCGAAATTTTTCAAAGAGAATTCCTAAAAGTATAAAGCTCAGGAAAGAGGAGGGAAAGCCTGGGAGCTGTTAGATGTGGTTGCTTCAGTTCCTGGTGGCTTCATTTTTATAAGATTTTTCTGATTTATAAAACTTTTATTATTTACATTTCTTCTATTTAAACAAAAAAATGTCTCTCTAGCAATATTTAATAAACCCACAGTGACCCAAGTTTTATTAAATAAGTTATTCAGTAAAATTCTTTATAGAGGTTGGGTAAAAGTTTTTAATAAAACCGGGTACAGTGTACCTCAGAACTTTTCCTCAATCAATCGGATTCGCTACGCAAATCCTCGCCACTTTGGACTCGCTTCGATCGTTCTAAGAATATAAAATTTTATATAATTTATACTCCAGTCTTCGAACTCACTTCTCTTCCCGTCAATTAATAAAATATTTTAGTATAACAGATATTTATAAATCAGATTGATAAACAGCAGTGCACCCATCCAGGCACTGACCTCGTTCAATGCAGCTTAACATTAGTGATCCAACTAAAACTGTAGATATACTTTATATATATATATATATATATATATATAAACACTTTATTTACAAAAATAAATATGTGAAGCTGACCTTATACAAAGGGTTTCTACATACACAGCGTACTTATCAATCTAAAGATAAATATAAAAATAAAAGTATAAAATATAAAAGTAAGCTCATTTTTTCTTTAAAAATTTGCTAAAATCACTATGGATACTAATTTTATTACTGTTTGGTATACTCTCATTTATTACGTAAATGGAAACGCCTCTACTATGTTTCAAATCAATTGGATGAGAGCTTCTTTACAAAGAGATACTATTTGCTATTTTATCAATAGAGATATTAGGCATTCGATAATTTTGAACCAATGCTGATAAATAAACTGAAACAACACATTGTTGGTCTTATAAAGTACTAAAAGGGCGTCGAATTTTAAATCGATCGTAAATTTTCGTGTTTTATGTATTTTGGACATATTTGCTGTCATTAATGCCGGTTATGGTTGTAATGCAAATATCATTTGATACTACCGAGTTTTGCAAAACATGAATAGTTGACACAATATAATTGTGCGAGAGACACCAAGGAAATGTAACAAGCAAAATGCAATGCTACATCTGGGAACTGTTCCATCATTCGACATTCGTCATCATTGATGGCTCGACATAATGTCATGTCCCACTCTGTTTCGTTACGTCTAACTCATCAGGGCGCCGACAGAGCCTGAACTCACTCACTTTAGACGTAACGAAACAGAGTGGGACATGACATTATGTCGAGCCATCAATGATGACGAATGTCGAATGATGGAACAGTTCCCAGATGTAGCATTGCATTTTGCTTGTTACATTTCCTTGGTGTCTCTCGCACAATTATATTGTGTCAACTATTCATGTTTTGCAAAACTCGGTAGTATCAAATGATATATGTTTTGCTTGCCATGCATGATGGCGTTAAGAGAGCACCGCTGTCTCTGGTAAGTACTTCACATTATATTCTTCGAATTAATTGAAGGTCAGAGTGAGTTCAGGCTCTGTCGGCGCCCTGTGAGTTAGACGTAACGAAACAGAGTGGGACATGACATTATGTCGAGCCATCATGATGACGAATGTCGAATGATGGAACAGTTCCCAGATGTAGCATTGCATTTGCTTGTTACATTTCCTTGGTGTCTCTCGCACAATTATATTGTGTAATGCAAATATTTGTTGGATGGTACGATTAATACTGAAAATTGATTTTTGTTCCATGACTAAGTCTTTAACATACGAACACTAACATACTCATCTAAGCGGGCAGATAGTTTAGTAAAAACCACTAAGGAGGTCTCCAAAACATATTAGTCGTATGATTATAGTAAAATTACGGTTTTTAGAGCAAACACAATATTTTTACTTTATATATGGATTATAAAGGAGGAAAAGTATGAAAAAATAAAGCAGAATTTAAAAGTTTAAATTCTGTATTTTTACATCATTCAAAATTAACGCTATAAACAAAATACAAGGAAGAATGAATTTTTCAGTAAATATTTATAATTATTTTTTTTTTGAGGTAGTACGTAATTGAGCACTTTATTGAACCGTTTTTAGGATGAGAAGCCAATCATTATTGTTATAGGAGGTTATTTAGTACTTTTCACCTCCGAGGACAATAATGAATGTAAAAAAACTCCTAGGACGTAAAAGTAATTCATATATTGCCGCCATTACTGTAGTGTAGCGTGTTCAAAAAACAATCTGTATAACAGCTTTATGAGGTTCTTTAAAAACGTTCATTTTGTTTCTGTTTTTGTTCGTAGACTATTTGTTTTCGTTTTTAAAAGTTGTTCTAAACGTCAATTTTTATGTGTTTATTTGTAAAGCTTTTACATTTTTGAGTAAAAGTGTGAAGCTATGGATGAATTCAATGACGACGATATATGGAGTTAATTGGACGTTTGTTTTTTTCAATTAAGTATTTTAATGAGTTTATTTAATGAGTGCTACCTCAAAAAAAAAATAGTGTATGCATCCGGCTGAGAATGTCTTTATGTCTTGGCAATTTTCCCGACTCGCTTCGCGTCGGTAAATCTAATTGCCGTGACATAAGACACACTTCTCAGCCTTATGGCATAAATAACTATTATTACATAGTTGCATTATTTATTTCAGTATAAGTACGACAGGACCCGACAGGATAGGACTGTCGATAGGAGCACCCGACAGGTCCGAAGTTTCAGGTGCTCCTGTCGACAGTCATAATTATTTTATTCAGATTTACAACAAAAAATTGTTAGAAGAATTAAAGCTTTTACATTAATTTTAGATTTTACATTACTTTAAATTTCTTTAAATAGACTTATGATGACGGTAATACAGATCGAATGGATTTGACTGTCGGATAGACAATCAGATTCATTCAATCTATATCTATATAGATATAGATAGATATATCTATCCTCCTTATATATAGCCTTTATAAAGAGGTTTCAGCTGAGAGGAAACACCTTATTTACGTTAATAGATTAACTAAAACAATGCATTAACGCGCTATTCTATTACTTTACACAAGTACAGATTTACACAGCACAGAAGGGAAACTATCTAAGATTTAAATCAATTCTTCAGAGGCTAGCTGAGTGGACTAATTGCAGTATTAGTAACCGAGGAATTGCCGCGGGAGTAAATGGACAAATGTATCGAAACACCAGATGAAAGTAACTGTTTTAAGGACTGTATATTAACCGTATGTTTCTAATACAAGTATATTAAATGTACCATATAACTGTACCAATACAATTCTGTTAGGACTGTAAGAAGTACTCTTATTGGAAATACCAGGTATATAATACTTATTTATGCACCAAGGGAGTAAAGAATGCTATTATTTCCCTGAGCAGTTAGATGGTTTCTAAGGCGTAAGTCAAAGAACCAAAGTATTTAACTCCCGAGGCGAAGCTGACGGATGTAATTGCGAGGGGGAAAATTGCATTTTACTCCCAAGGTGCATAATACAAGATTTTATCTTCAGACGTTGATTTTATTTTAATAAGTTTTTTCGTATTTTCTTCTATTTTTTTATAATAATTTATATCCCCTTATATATTAAAGAGGTGCTGCCAACAAAAAAAAAATTAATACATTATTTTTCTCTAAACAACTTCTCTAGACCTAAACGGATTTTTAGCTTTTTTTAATTTTGATTGATTTTGTTGCAAGTTTTAACTCTCTAGCATCAATACACTGAGAGATACAATGATACTATACACACACACATACAGACATATTTGTGAAAACCACTCAGGAAGTCTTAAAAACACCTAAATCGAATAATTCCAGTGACTTTTTTTGCATAAAATACTTTTTCTATATACCTACGGTATATATAAGGAAAAGTAATAATGTTTCCTAAAGTTAACTGCATATTAAATGGATTACCAAGTAAAAATTACCTGTGAAAAAAGCTTATATTATTCCTATGCTGCATTCATCAATAGTGTTAGTATCTTTAAAAGTCCATAAGAGTTACCATTTATTTATGAATATCGTATACAATAAATAAACTTATTTATGATTGTATTTTATAATAGGTTGTAACTTTAAATTTATATTTTAGCTATTTTATTTAAATATTTATAACAAATGTTTACTGTAAAATTATATTAAACGATAAGAGTTGGAAGCCATGGAGTATTAAATGATACAAAAATAAATCCCCTATTTTATTTTCGTTTTAAATGTAAATGAAATAGTACTAACATTTAAATCTAATAAATTGTGCTTAGTAACTCCTCTATGTAATTTGTTTTTTCTGATGTTTTTTAGTCGGTTTGCTATAATCCATAGAGTTATCAATACTAGAGCCGGCATAACCTTTCGAAGTACCTTGAGAGGCTTCTAACTTCTTTACAGATACTATTTGCTACTTCTTACAGATTACTGCTTGCGATAAGGTGGCAATTACAATGAAGTAGTAGTAAGTAGTAATATGGGGGGAGTGGTAGTAACTACCAGGCAAGTAGGCCACGTTGTTGGGCCCTTTTTGCCAGCTCCCTAAGATAGTGTTCTACTCCTTTTTAGTAGACAACAACACAAGTCAAGTGTAGGTATATTCATCTAATCTAGACAGAAGAGCCGTGAATTTCTATGGTTCCTCTCATGCTTTTTCAAGCAATCATACATATTTTTACTGACTCTTAGAGTCTAGTGAATCTGGGAACAACACGTGCTCTCACTGTTAAACAAACCTCCACACACTTTAAACTACAAGGCAGAAACAGTTTATAATGAATCTACAATGAGGGTCCTAAATTTGCCTATACCCAGTTTCATTAGGGTAAGGGATCTTAACGAGTACTGACAACGCACAGGCTCGAGACCACCGGCTTTACGTTCCTTCTGAAGGACGTGGTACGCAGAATTTTATCCCTCATAAAATCCTAGAGGTCCGTGCAGGATTGAACCCATGACTTAAGTCCATTCATTCTGTGTATTGGCCGCGTACCTTAACCACTAAACCACTGGTGACTCCTCAATTACAATGAAAGTAAGTAGTTTTACAATAAAGCAGCAAGTAGTATCTATAAAGAAGTTAGAAGCCTCACTATGTAATACGATAGGTTATGCCGGCTCTATTAGTGATATCTCTGTGAAGGAAGAAGCAAATAGTATCTGTAGAAAAGCTACAAGCCTCATGAATTGAGGTAGGCTTCATTCATAGATATAACTACTAAAGCCAACGTAGCCTATTTCAATTCATAAGGCTTGTAGCTTCTTTAAAGACACTATTTGCTACTTCATCGATAGAGATATCACTACTATAGCCAGCATAGTCTATCTCAATTTATGAGGCATGTAGCATCTTTGCTGATACAAGTTGTTACTTCATCAATCGAGTTATTACTACTAGAGCAGGGATAGCCTACCTCAATTTATGAGGCTTGTAGCTTCTTTACAGATAATATTTGCTACTTCATCAATAATTACTACTAGAGCAGGGATAGCCTATTTCAATTTATGAGGCTTGGAGCTTCTTTACAGATACTATTAGCTACATTATACATAGCGATATTACTACTATAGCCGGAATAGCCTATCTCAATTTATGAGGCTTGTAGCTTCTTTACAGATACTATTAGCTACATTATATATAGAGATATTACTACTATAGCCGGAATAGCCTATCTCAATTTATGAGGTTTGTAGCTTCTTTACAGATACTATTAGCTACATTATATATAAAGATATACTACTACACCGGGATAGCATCTCTTTTATGAGGCTTGGAGCTTCTTTACAGATACTATTGCTACATTATACATAGCGATATTACTATTATAGCCGGAATAGACTATCTCTATTAATGAGGCTTGGAGATTCTTTACAGATACTATTAGCTACATTATATATAGAGATATTACTACTAGAGCAGGGACAGCCTATCTCTATTTATGAGGCTTGGAGCTTCTTTACAGATACTATTAGCTACATTATACATAGTGATATTACTACTATAGCCGAAATAGCCTATCTCAATTTATGAGGTTTGTAGCTTCTTTACAGATACTATTAGCTACATTATATATAGAGATATTACTAATAGAGCAGGGATAGCCTATCTCAATTTATGAGGCTTGGAGCTTCTTTACAGATACTATTTTTGCTTCTTAATCAATAGAGTTGTAAAATATAAAGCAGGCATTGTCTATCTTTTTTTATCGTGAAGCATGTAGCTTTAAGGCCTTGATACGCATTCTCTAGCTAAGTAGGTTATTTTGTATTAGCTAGTAAATAATCGTGTTTTTTATGGTTTACAAAAAAGGCTCAAATGCAAATAAAACTATTTTATTTGGCAAATCAAATTACAAATTAAAAGATTTTAATAAGTTTTCGGTATCACATATTACTTTTTATTAAGTCAGAGTAATTTTATAATTTATACCAATTGCACTAAAAGTTAATGCAGTATTTGAATAATAAACTATAAGATTGAGGTATTTATTTATTTCTTTAACCAATTAGTACGTTCACACACACTTTAGATCCGCGTATCGTATTGAGTACGATCTCTCAATACGGTAATTTAAGCGATCGCATAGGCTAGAACTAGGGAGATGGAATCTAAATGGATCCCCGATACGCTGTCTTTTTATGTGTGTACCTTAAGAGACGATCGTATTTAACGGATGACCTTCTCGTCGAACTTTTATTTCACTTTATTTCACTTCTATATAACCGTTTTTGATCAAATAACTTTTGGAATATTATTTTTTTTTAGTGTAACTTTATTATTACGCAAAGAAATCATAATTTAATTAAATTTTTTTTGTTTTAAACTTTCTTATAACCAAAAGTGAAGGTTCACTATACAAGACGCATGTTTGGCGGGATCAGTTTCATTCGATCGACTAAACAAATACGCTGCAAGAACCGAAAGTTAGTTGACCGTATTGTATACGTATTCTAACGATCCGCGGATCTAGAGTGTGTGTGAACGTACTAAATGCTTTTAAAATCGTCACATAATTACAAATTTCAAATTTTAAGAATAACTCCTAGTAATAATTGGTATATTATATTTTTTTCTTTTCTTAAATTGACACTAATTAGAGGAAACTCTATTTATAAGGGATGAATGGGAAAACTTTTATTTTTATGGCACTTCTAAATAATTTAAAGATAATTTTATTTAATCTATTTTTGGTCAGTTGAAAATTATTTTCCTGGTGGTAGATAGTTTTGGCTAGGTGGTGCACTGGGGTATCCACTTCCTCCAAATCCTCCTCCATTACCACCTCCGTTTCCACCACCTGATCCTGGGAATCCTGTAAAAGAGAGATAAAAATGAGTCAAGACAGTACGTAATCTATTTTAGGTTTTTTTTGGTGAAAATGAGATAAAGTGGGAATTCAAGGATTTTCGATATTCAAGGAGGTCATGTTAAGTCTGTTATAAGTATTTACTGAAATAGGTTTTTAACTTTAGAAATATAACTAAAATGTGTTATTAAATATGGACGATCAATGATAACAAATAGATTATATATACTTCATATATTATATAAATATAATACCATATAAAGTAAATATTCAGTCTCAACCAATACAACTTTTTTATGTCTTTATTTTTTTCAAGCATTCTTTGTTGTTTTTTTTATTACAGAAAAATTACCAAAGTTTTTTATCAAGGACATATGGAAGATCAATGTAGACTTATAGATTATACACTTTATGTATGGTTTTGGTAAAAATTATACAACTTAACTTAAAAAAAATTACTTTTTAGTGAGTTTTCATATGAAAATGACGATTTTGACAATTTAAATTTATTGTAATCAGGTGTCAGCGATTAAATCATAATTTTAAATGATTCGAGACAGTTTTTACATGTTTTAATGTGTTTTAAAAGATTATGTTGTCAGCATAAGGGGTTTACGGAATGTATTTACAAAGAGTGTAAAAATAAACTATTAAAAGGAGGAGTATAATAAAAAACGGGTACGGGGTACCTCGGAACATTTCCTCGTCATATTGAATTTCCTACGCTTCGGACTCGCTCCGCGCGTCTTTAGAAGATAAAAATCACCGTATGCAAACCGCAACACATCCTCTGTTGGTTATCTTCGTTGACAAACATTAAATACATTCGTTTAATTTCAAACGGTCACCTATCCAGGAACTGAATTCGCTCGATTCTGCTTTATATTTCGATCCGACAAAAACCGTGGGTTTCTTACCGATAAACTTAGTATCTGGCACAATTACATTGTGTCATATATTACGTTAATGGTACGGAAATAAATCATTAATAAACTTGTGCAATTTGATTTAAACAATTTTTAAAAACATATACAAGTCATTTGATGAAAATTGAAACAAAAATTTTTTATAGGGACCTCTATTTTAAATATTCAAGCTTTTGAGGAGGAATAGGTCCTAATTAATACAAAAAAAAACTAATTGTGCCGAGCTTTCGATATAATTTAATCTTTTTCAAGGCTTAACATATTAAATAATAACAAAAACAGTTACATGGTGGTTTACATTAGATGTTTGGACAACAACTAGAGTAACAGACAAATAATACCGTTAAAAACAAAAAAGGTAACAATGTTATTGAGTTAAATTAAGTTCTAAACAAAGATCTACAGTTAAAAATTCCTATGTTGGGGCAAGACCCTCTTAAATAAATAAATCTTTACTGCCAAATGTTATTGATTATGATTGCAATCATATATATATATAAATGTTACTAATAATATGGTTATCTACTAATAATATATAATTCAAAATATCATTGCACTAATTATTTTTAAATGGAGGTAACAAAAAGGTAACAAATCTTGAAAAAGATTAAATTATATCGAAAGCTCGGCAAAATTAGTTTTTTTGTATTAATTAGGACCTATTCCTCCTCAAAAGCTTGAATATGAAAATTGAACTAATTCTGATAGGGAGCTAAAACTCTAGTTGGTTCAATACATTTATGACTATATGGGAGCTTAAACATTAAAAAAAGTTTTTCGAGTTAAATTTAACTTATTAATCGAATTTTATTTTTGTTCTGTACTTATTTACTTATAATTAATGGACGTTATAAAAAATATAAAAAAAAATATAAAAAAAAATATTTCGCATAGCACAAGTAGCCTTAAAAATTCAGTTTGGTGCAAAGTTTCATTTCTCTAGCATAAATACACTGGGGGCTACGATGATATCTGACACACACACCCATAAGCACACACAGACAGATAACTTTGTGAAAACCACTCAGGTAGTCTTACTACACCTGAAACGAATAATTTAGATAGGTGCAGACCCGGATTTGGATTTTTAGTGCCAACACAATACTTTTTCTTAAAACTACGGTATAAATGAGATAAAAAATAATTATTTGTATACTATAACACACGGCTTAAATCAGTCGACAACACGCCAAAAATCTGTGAGAGAATGAATTCTAATGGTTTAGACTGACTACACCCCTTCCCCCTCTACTTGATGCCAACCTCGAGACAAAAAATTACCTTTTTCGTAAATAAAATCATAAAAAGGCAACACTGGTTTTAAAAATTTGTAACCTCGCGTCGCTTGTTCTCCCTATGGTACATTACGTAATTAACAACTTTAACTCCACTTAATGCATACTTTCGAACAAAGTTAAAGAAACACTTAGTAAGTTTAAAAGATACAACAATATTCCTATTTAAAAAGTAAATCAATAATTTAACAAAAAAATATATATCAAATAACAACAAATAATTTAATTCAAAGCATAACCTGACTTACAGTGTTGCCAGAGTAAGGGTTTTTTTGTTACTTAAAATAAGGGATTTTTTGTTAAAAAAGAGGGTTGAAAGCATTTTGGCGGGCAGTCAACTCATTTAAACTGTGTGCCATAGAGATATATACTAGAGGGGGCATTGCCTATCTCAATAAATTAAGAGGCCTGAAACATCATTTTGGGACTCTTAGGGGCCCTGTGTAACCTCATTGAAACCTCCTACAAGAGTAAGTTCAGGCTATAATAAATCAATTCATTTTGGCTTCCCGTACATATTTCGTGTTTGATTTGTATTTTTAACGTTCTACTATATAAGTAATTGTAATTTTGTACTGATTATTTGATTTTATTCATAAGCGAAGGTGTCACGTTACTTTTTTGATGTTTCAAAATTTATCCCTAAGGACCCTCTAGTAATAATATCTCCATGCTGTGTGTTATATAATAAAAGAGGGTTGATTTTTATTTATCTATTTAATTTACTTCTTTAAAAAATTAGGGTAAAATGAATGCAGGGGACAGACAGAGATAAGAGCATAATAATTATGAACATTATTCATCGGGCTAAGTCTTTAGAATCACAATGTCTAATAGTTTTTCGTCTGCCCGTCGTAATAATAGAAAATGTTTTACTATGATCTCTATATTTTAAATGAAAAATCATTTTTAAGAGAAACCCTAGATAAAGAGGCCCTTGTGAAATGAGGAGACATCTATTATTCATGATGACTTAAATGAAAAGACACAACTGCAGAAAAGGAAATTAAGTTAATAACTCTGAAACAAACACCAAAAAAGCTGCTGGATATGGAGCTTCTGACTTTGTCTTTTTTGGTGCTTCTTCAAATGGCTTCGAAAATATGGACTTTTAGATAGCATAACTCTGTGATAAAATTATGAATAGCAATTCCTTTGAAGTCAGGTACTCTTTAGATTCTTAACTCTAAATGCAGATAGGTTGAGAGGAATTTAGGACCCTTGCATCATAGTGTGACATTTTGTGATCACAAAATGTCAAGAAGCTACGTGTTATTCCCAGGTTTCTAACATGCAATCCACTAGTGTGTGACGGGATTAGTATAAAATATGATTAGCAAGGGGCTATGATGTAAGTAAACCCAGGAGCACTCATCGTCTAGAATCCCCACGCACAAAGGAAGCAAGTGCACTGATAAACCTAGTATACTAAGGAAGTAAGAGTATAGATGAACCAAGTTCACTTAGGAAGTAAGATTACTGACGAACCAAGTGCACTATGAAAGTAAGCACTGATGGGCCAAGTACATTAAGGAAGTAAGAGTATAGATGAACCAAGTTCACTTAGGAAGTAAGATTACTGACGAACCAAGTGCACTATGAAAGTAAGCACTGATGGGCCAAGTAACTAAGGAAGTAAGAGTATAGATGAACCAAGTTCACTTAGGAAGTAAGATTACTGACGAACCAAGTGCACTATGAAAGTAAGCACTGATGGGCCAAGTACAGTGATGAAACAAGTAAGTGCACTAAGGAAGCAAGAGCACTGATGAACTCGTTGAGGACAAGTAGTTTCTTACTCCCACCCTACTACTACTGATGTGTTTGGTTACCTTTTTTGTCATATCTGTAAACAGTTTCTAAGTTTTGAGGGTGCAGAACACACGGAATTAATTTGTTGCGCACTAACATCCTCAAAATGGTGAAATCTTAAATTTAATGTAATGATAATGCATCAATGTATCATTTGATACTACCAAATTCAGCAAATCATGAATAGTTAACACAAAATAAACTGTGGAATGTAACAAGCTAAATGAAATGCTTCATCTGGGCAATGTTCATACAAAGGTATAAACAGTGCCCAAATGTAGCTTTGCATTTTGCTTGTTACATTTCCTAGGTGTCTTTTGCACAATTTATATTGTGTCATCACTAAAATATTTGCGGCCGTTTGTAACTAACCTGGTCCGCTTGGTCTGCCAGCTGCTGGATAACCCCCGGCTCCACCAGCTCCTGATGGGCCTCCAGATGGGTATCCACCCGCTCCACCAGCTCCAGATGGGCCTCCAGATGGATATCCCCCACCGGCTCCACCAGCTCCACCAGGTCCACCACCAGTACTAGCTTCTCCATCGTACTTAACATCAGCATTATAACCTCCTTCATCCGCAGTGTATGTGACTGTTTGTCTTCTACCATCAGGTAATAATACTTGATATTCACCCTAAACATTATAATAGAAAGCTATATTGAAGACTATCATCTCATCATGAAGAAGGTTCCCTGTTGCACCATCTATAAGGCAACATCTCAAAGAGGTTTTCATCCATGCTTAGCTGTGTATTATTTTGGGAAAAATAAATACACAGGATGGTCCAACCCCCTCCCCTCCTTCTTAAATTTGAAACGTAATAAATAAATATATGAAACTTGGGGTGCTATTTTGTGTGGAGGAAACTTCTTTTTAGTGGTATGTTTTTTTTCGGATTTTGCACAAAAACTGAGAAAAAGGTAAATTTGAAGATATAATTTTTTTTTTTGTTGATACACATAATTAATTTTATACGTTGACAAAATACCCTTCAACCTGCTGTCATTATTTTTTGTGTAATTATTAACAGAAGTGAAAAACTATGAAAACAATCACCTCACTGGTTCTATTCATTTTCATAGTAATGAAGAAATGTTAAAACATTTAAAAAACTCATTATTAAAACAATTGTCTAAAACGTATTCAATAAACAGACAAATTTTCTCAAACCATTGTTCTAGGATTATAAATCTAATGTATAATTGGAATGACAAGTTATAAACTAATTTAACTAATTGATTTATATAATTCCTTGTGTAGTTGTATAAGATTTTATTTCCCTCTTTTTAGTCGACGTGTGTGGAAGGTATACAAAAATTAATTTGTATCGGTTAAAATTTAAAAAAAAAAGATTAATCAAAAACAATTATTTATTTCGTTACCAATTTATGAAAAAATATAGAATACTCGGTAAGGAAACGGAAAAAATGTAGTTAAGGAGAAGGAAACTTACAATTAATTATATAACTAGTTTGATAATTTAATTTTACCTTGACTGTTTTTCCATCACTTTCTGCTTTGTGAGAATAATCGTTACCGCTCTCTGGATCCTTAACTTCGTAAGAGAAGCTAAATGGTTCAGGCTGGAACAAAGATAGAAACAATTAGACCGTAACACGTAATCAGCTTATAAGATTTAATCGGCTTATGAGACGTGATCAGCTTATAAGACTTAATTGGCTTCAGCTTATAAGACTTAATCGGCTATGAGACGTGATCAGCTATAAGACTTAATCGGCTTATGAGACGTGATCAGCTTATAAGACTTAATTGGCGAGACGATCAGCAGACTTAAGGCTTAGAGACGATCAGCTTATAAGATTGGCTTATGAGGCGTGATCATATAAGGCTTATGAGACGGCAGCTTATGAGACGACCTTAATCGGCTTATGGCTTATAGACGATGATCAGCTTATCAGGCTTAATAATCAGCTTATAAGACTTAATGCTTATGAGACGTAATCAGCTTATAAGACTTAATCGGCTTATGAGACGTGATCAGCTTATAAGACTTAATTGGCTTATGAGGTAATCAGCTTATAAGATAATCGGCTTATGAGACGTGATCAGCTTAAGTCGTGATTATCCTTGAAATAGCCTTAAACTAAAGCCTACTACTAGACGAAGCCCAACTTACCTACGGGTGTTTCAAAAATAAAAACACTGTTTGTCTAGAGTAAAATTTCCTGAAGCGTTTAACTAAATTTAGTAATGCAACATTTCGCTATCAGGTAAGTAGGTAGTTTAGAAAACCAGTAAAAATCGGTTGCTGAGTACCTCTAATTTTCTTCTCAACTTAGCACTCGCTTTGCTTGTCCCCTAAATATGAATGTCATAATAAACCGTAGCTTATCATGTCTTGTTACTTTAGCCTCGCTACGCGCGACCCTCGAATAATAAAATATACAATATCTCGGACGTGATAACGATATCAATTTATTTTATATTAATCAATAACTTGAAAATAACCAAAACTACCCTGCCAAAAGTTAAAGAAAAATTAAAAGTAACCTGATTGTGCCAGTATTCAGGCAGACACTTACACAATATCAAATTGATCAAAAGGTTTTTTTTTCTCGTATAGTGAATTTTCGAAATAAAAAGTCATTCCGCATGATGATTTTCATGATTCCTGGTTTCAGATTTTGTTGCAAACAAAGTATTCAAGATTTAGCCTATCAAGATTAATATGCTGTAAGTCAATTTTATTTATTATATATGCGTTTTAAATAAATGTACAGCATTGTTAAATAAAAGGCCAAGAGAGAAAATCTATTCAAAGAGTACAGGTTCAATATTCATGGCAAACTATTTTCATTTAATTACTATATTTGGCAAACTTTTAAAACAAACTCAAACAAAATCGATAGCAATAATCAAATACCAATTAAAACCCAAAGATAAATAAAATTTCTGATAGAATCCCAGCAGAAACTTAGTTGTTTTTCTTTGGAAATTGGATCTAAAGTTGAAGCAACTCGACTCTTATTACAACTGGAAAACAATAGATATTCTAACTGTATAGATAAAAGTTGACTGGTAATCGAATAATTCAGTAAAAGAGTTTTAGATTTTATTTCTCTGCGTATTTGGGGAAAAATTAGATTACAGCGGTATTGTATCCAATTAGGTCAATGTAAAAGTTTTGAATTTGTTGTTCGATTTACCCTGGGAAAAAAATTTTCAATTATTTACCTCCAGAATTCTTTAACCATACTTTAATTCTTTAATTTGTTGGCTGTATTTTAAAAATGATTAACATTAATCCTTAATATATACCTACTATCCACCAATATATTATATATATATATATAATATATTATATATATTATATATATAATATATATATATATATATATATAGGTTATATTACCACTGATAATATTACCAAAATCAGGTAAAAGGGAATCTCGGAAATATTCCTCGTTATATTATCTAAAGCTAGATAAATATTTAGAAAAATATAATAATAAAAGTGGTCCACTATTTATTCAATGTAATAAATGCATTTAAAATAATTTAAATGGTTATACTAATATTTTAATTTAAATTTAATATACGTTTTTTTAAAATACTTTAATGGATATGTTTAGGTAAAATATTTAATTGAGGAGTAATAAGTAATAAAGTATTTACCGGTCCGTTCTCTTCGCCACCGGATCCGCTTGCTCCTGAAGCACCGCCTCCGGATGCTCCTCCGCCAAGAACACTTCCTCCGTACCCAGATCCACCAGCTGAAGGTGATCCGAACCCATTACCTCCACCGTTCCTTGGTGGCCCACTAGGATAGCCACCTCCTCCACCACTACCTGGATAACCGGAGTTTGGTGGTAGGTATTCAGATGGTCCGTCACATTGGACTAGATGTACTAAACTAATGGCAGCTAGTACCAGGCCTCCCACCTATAGACAACATGAAATAAAACACAACAATAAAATACACCATACGCAAACATGGTATAGCACTGCGTATAATTTAATCAATTATAGATTAACAGTTTTTTTTTTAAATTAAGTTATTAAATTGCATAGAGAGCTTTATGAGTTTTCTTTTATTCTCTGAAATTTTAAACTAACGGAAGTATGGATATAATAATTATCAGATGGATATAATAAGAACGTTTATAA
>JACMZG010001863.1:53619905-53697405 GCA_018340805.1 Microvelia longipes
GTCATAAGAAATTGATTTATCTGGATAGCGCAACAATACATGAAGATTGATTTTTGTACCCAAATTTATTACTCGCATAAAAACTGGTAACTACTATCATAAAAAACACACACATCCAGGCAGACAACTTGGTAAAAACTACTCAGGAGGTCTTAAAAACACCTATAAGCATAGAGATATATACTAGAGGGAGCAAAGCCTATCTCATTTCATTAAGAGGCCTGAAATATCTTTTTGGGGCTCTCATGGGCTCTGTGTAACTTTATTGGAACCTCCTCCAAGAGTGAATTAAGGTTATAATAATTCAATTGTTTTCGGCTTCCCGCACATTCCTTTTATTTTGATTTATATTTTTAACGCTCTACTGTATAAGTTACTGAAAGTTTGTACTGATTATTTGATTGTATTTATTAGCGAGGTGGTCAGATTACTTTTTCGATGTCACAAAATTTAACCTATAGGGCCACTCTAGTAATATATTGCTATGCCTAAAAAGAGAAATAAAGGTTTCGCCTTCATTTCTTTTATTTGATTTTGAAGCATAATACTTTTCCAATGCACCCGCAAAATAAATGAGGCAAAGAAAAAACAAACACAATACTTTTCCCATATACCTACGATATATAGGAGGAAAATTATAAACAAACACAATACTTTTCCCATATACCTACGATATATAGGAGGAAAATTTATAAACAAACAATACCTTTCCCATATACTACTATATTGAGGAACATTTATAAACAAACACAATACTTTTCCCATATACCTACGGTATATATGGAGGAAAATTATAAACAAACACAATACTTTTCCCATATTCCTACGGTATATAGGAGGAAAATTATAAACAAACACAATACTTTTCCCATATACTACGGTATAGGAGGAAATTATAAACAAACACAATACTTTTCCCATTTTCCTACGGTATATAGGAGGAAAATTATAAACAAACACAATACTTTTCCCATATTCCTACGGTATATAGGAGGAAAAATAAACAAACACAATACTTTTCCCATTGTTCCGTACGGTATATAGGAGGAAATTATAAACAAACACAATACTTTTCCCATATTCTACGGTATATAGGATGAAAACTATAAAAAACACAATACTTTTCCCATATTCTACGGTATATAGGGAGGAAATTATAAAAAATACATACTTTCCATATACCTACGTATATAGAGGAAAATTATAAACAAACACAAATACTTTTCCCATATAACACTATAGTATAAATGAAGAAAAATAAAACTTAATTTTTGTTTATTAATAAAAAATTAAAATAAATTTATTAATTAAAGCTTTATGCGATCATAATAATTGTGCATTTACAATTAGCAATAATGCTAACATACAATTTTGAATGTATGCGATGCTCACTGTGATACTATTTTATTTTCGTGAAGTTAATAGATTTCTTTCATGAATAAAACTATGTATCTAATTATCTATTAATAATTAATTTATGAATATTAATGAATACGTAATAATACAGCGATTTTAAAGAATTGGATTAATCTAATTAATTACTTTATCACAAATAAGCAAAATAAAAGTTTCTTAATTAATATTAGTGTATAATAATCATATTAGTGAATTATAAATTGTAAAATTTAAACATAATATGTTGCACTAAAACTTTGTAAAAGTAAAGGTAAATAAATAGTCTCTACACTAAAATGAATGTTAAAAAATGTATTTGAGAGTTAACTTTCTGCCACATCCGGCCATCATCAGTCATTCTTTGGCGTGCTAAAAACGATCGTTAGTAACGATCTCTTTCCAATCTTTATAGTGCACTCAAAAGATTGGAAAGAAATCGTTACTAACGATCGTTCTTAGCACTCCAGAGAATGACTGATGATGGCCGGATGCGGCAGAAAGTTAACTCTCAAATAAATTTTTTAACATTCATCTTAGTAGAGAGACTATTTATTTACCTATACTTGGATTACTCCACAGAGCAGTTATTTATATTATTATTGTAAAAGTAAAATTCTTTTAAAAAATTTTAACTATGAAATAACCTTTTAAATTTAAATTAAAATATTAAAAATTAATTTTTAAAAAAATTAATTAAACTAAACTAAATTAAATTAAATATTATTAAGAAAATTAATTAAAAAAAAATAATTTAAATTTAATTATTTTATTTAAAAATAATATAAAAAAAATGAAAATACTTAGTTAAGTTTTTTTATAATTCATAGTTAAGTTTTCAAAAGAAAGAAAATTATAACTGGTAAAAATTAAGATAAAGTATAAGTGTAAACATTAATATAAGTAGAGTAAAAAATACATAAATCATAAATATGTTTAAGAAGAAGTTTGGTACCTTGTTGGTCAGCATGGTGAAGAGGTAGTGAGATATTGGATCTATGAACAACTATAACTATCTATATATATGCAATCTATAGAGGGGGCATTGTACATTATATATATCCACTCTCATTCATATATATACTCAAAATACTTCTCTCTATAATAATATCATTTTATCTATGAACGTATAACAATAAAACGATGTTAATTTGTTTTATAAATTTGTTTTATTTTGCTGTATAGGAAGTATGTTTGTTTCATTTTTGTAATGTATTAAATATCGTTGATTGGCGCTGATTTTAAAATTATTGAATGACATATATTTATTGAAATAGATTGTGGGATAGATGATGGAAGTTGATACTTAGATATAGGGGGTTGAAGATGTTCTACATTGCGGGGGAGTGAGAGGACTTGTGTTGCAAAGTTCTTTCCTTAGCTAAGTACTAGTCATACAGTAAAGGAGCTTAGTGTTTACTAGATGTACTGGGTGATGCTTTAGAATTAACTTAAATCAAGTTTCAATGCAGCGCTAAAACGGTCATCTATAACTACAATTATCTTAATATCACTTAAAATCTAACAAAGAAGACAGCGGTCAAAATTTGACCAATACATGTTGTTTGTTTACTTTATAATTGGTACTTTTAATTACTAATACTGCAAGTATAAAGATACTTTAAGACATCTGAAACTTTAAGACGCTCTGAGTTGCTTTCATCATGCTGCCTCTCTGGCTGTACATGAATGTACCATGTTTAAGTCTCACTCTGTGAAAAAACAAATTCTGTAAAACAGTAAAAACTTTTCAAAAAAATCAAACGTAAGATCGAGTTGTGCTGCCGGGTTAATACGTCATAATTATTTTTCTGAATAGCACTCTAGACTGTTTTATGTACAAAGTTTCAACTATTTAGCATAGATGTACTAGGAGCTACGATGATAACAGACCCTCCCCCACACACACACTCACATAAACACACACACACACAGACATCTTTGTGAAAACCACTCAGGAGGTCTCTTAAAAATACCTAAATCGGTGAAATCCTGGTTTCAGATTTTTTGCAAACACAATACTTTTCCTATATACCAACGGTTTATATGAGGAAAAGTAAAAAAATGTGTAAAAAGCTAACGAAAATTGATTTTAAATAACCTCTACTCATTTTTAGAGGAGGTTTCAATGAGTTTACTCAGAGCCCCAAAGAGATGTTTCAAGCCTCTCAATACATATTCATTGTATGCTCCCTCTATAGTAATATGTCTCTGTCTACAAGTAATTTGTATTGCTTTAGAAATTCATTGTTGTTACTCGTTAATATGACGATTATGGACATTGAGGAATTTATATACTGGATGATAATATACATGGAATCATGGGCGTCCGCACGGGGAGGGGTCAAACGGGTCATTTGACACCTCCTCCCTTCTGGAAAATCAAAAAAGTTAGATTAACCCGCACTGCAAATGATTAAAAGTTTAATGGTTACTATCCTGCATTTTTAATAAAAAATAACTAACGCTAGATTGCTGTGAATGTCAAAAAAGAGGCTCGCTTCGCTCGCTAAATTGCTATAAGTATATACTTGAATGTCACAAAAGAGGCTAACAAGATTGCTAAAGTACCTATATTATAAGATCCGTAAATAGGAGCAAGCTTCGCTTGCTAGATTGTTGAATTTAAACATTATGTATAGTAATAGAGAGTTGCTTCGCACGCTAGGTTGATAACACCCTTATTCAACATGTTTTTAGGAACTCGCTTCGCTCGCTAAAGGTCTAATTGATTTAAAATATTTATTTTAACACAATAAATTAAATATTACATAAATTTTGTCAATACATTATAATTTAGTTTAGCAAAGCTACACTCTTGTGGTTTGCTGGAATCCTATCTCTGACTTTTGCGAAAGGGTGCTGAATACTAAACCCGTAGCACATTGGTAACTTTGACCCCCCTGGAAAAAATCTTGCTGATGCCCGCATATGGAATCATGATATATTGAATCATGATCTAATCAATAATGATACATATTTAATGATATTGATGATATCTTAGGATAATACTATATATAGAAGAAGCACTAGTGATAACACGAAAGGTGGTTCACTGGTGGACTTAAGTCTTGCTGCCATTTTAACAATATACAATTTTCTAAACAAAAGTTGGTAATACTTTCGGTTGGTGAATTATTATTTCCTATTATTAATTAATGATTGATTATTCATAAAATACTTATATAAATATCGGTGCATTACAATATTCTAAGCATTTTAAATTGTAGTTAACGTATTTATTAAAATTATATTAAAAGTAGTCCTCGTTAACTAAATGTAGATTCTTGTATTCCGCCACCCTTTTGCCATCTAAGACTGGTTTTATTAAATACTCAGCAGGTGTTTTAAGTTATTATATTTGTTCTTTACGATCTTTCTTCATTAAAAGATATTTATGACACATATTTAAAATAATGTTTTGTTGTTAGGGTGGTACCCCTACTTAAGTGCGCCAGTCAACCGGCTTTCGTGTTATCAGTGGAATTACATTGTGTTTACGGTCCTGTGCTCCTTCTATATATAGTATTATTCTAAGGATGATATGGATATTATGATTTAAATAATATCGCTCGTGACAACCAAGTTTCTTTCTCGTTATCTGCTTTGACGTGAAAATAACAAGCAATATAAACTGAGTTAAAGTGATAGACTGTAAGGTGTAGGTAATGAATGACTCAACGACAAAACTTTGGTCGTACTAACTGCTATTAATGTCGTCTGCTTAGTTGTCTATAAAGTTAAAACGCCTCACATGGTACTCTGTAAGATCCGAGTAAAACTCTAGCTTACAGTGAGAAGAGCTTAAACATCAAAGAGCTTACTCTACTTGTATAGCTCTCACTCATTGTAAGCTCCCTTATAAGCTATCCTAGTTCCTTTGTAAGCTCTCCCAGCAAACCCCTTAGCTCCGAAACTTGAAGCATCTCTTTGTATAATCAATTTAACACTAATAGCTCTTATCCTTGAAAATCCTGTAATATTTTTAAACTAAAATTTCAACTTCCTCTTTTAAGAATGTTATAAGACAGATATTTTTTAATTTAATTTTCCACTAAATAACCTCTCTTTTTCTTTCTCCTTTGAGTTTTTCCTTTTCTTATGAAGGTATTCACTAAATATTTTTAATCAAAAATATATATCGTAATCCTATCCGTCTCTTTGAAAAATACTAAGATTTTGAAAAAGACATGGAGAGGTTTGAAAATTCTTCATTTCACTCTTTGGTCAGAAACATAGGATTTCCCTCAAACTAGAAGATTAAATTATTCCATTAGAAGGGATTATCATTAAGATTAAGTATATAATTGATAATGGGGCCTTAGTAAGACTTTAAAAAAAACACTCCATTATCAATTATATTGCAATCATGGAGATTAACACAAATTCTAATAGTATTAACTTTAATTTATTAAAAGTTAAAACTTTATTAATTTTATGAAAAGAGAGTTAAAATACTTAATTATTTAGTCTCGTGAATATACTCTTGTAGCCTACTAAAAGACTATATTGTGCTCAAAAGTGAGCATTTTGAAGCAAAATATAGGATTTTTGGATTTTCACTCACTTATACCGGGTGAAACATTTCACAAACATAATAAGGTGTGTTAAACTACTAATATTATTTAAACACAAGAGTTTTCTTTTGATATTTAAATTAACACTGATTTATTAATTCAACATTTTTAAGTAGTAGAAAAGTGTTCTGTCAATTTTCTGTCTACTGTCTTATAACTTGTCTGTCAATTTAGGCTGTCTTCATGTCTGTCAATTAGTCATTTCGGTTCCTTTCCGACACTCCCCTCAAAAAGATTCTGTTTCCAGTGGATAAATTTTGTTGATAGCTCTGGTTAGTGTCTTCTTGTTGCTGATGATGGTCACGGATCTGATTTGGTTATCTTGACTTAGATTGATTTCTTTAATCCTCCCAATTTTCCATCTATTGCGTGGCAAATCTTCCCAAATCAAAACTACGTTACCAATAGTTGGTAATTTCTTGGTGCTCCCCCTTTTTTTCTCATGGGTTATCTGATTTCTTTTTTGCAATATAGACAAATAATTTTCACTCTACTCTTTCCAAAATATATCTAGCAATTTGTTTTCTTTTTTCCATAAATTAAATAAATCTAGTTTATGAGTAGATTTAGTCAATTGTAGGAGAGAGAGTCCTTCTTCCGTTGTGCGCAATGTTAAAAAATGAGCTGGTGTTAATACTTCTCATCCGACACTCTCTTTATCAATTAAAACTAAGGGATATGAATTTAAAATAGCCTCTATTTCAGTCCTAATTCTCCACAAGGATTTGAGTCTCCCTAATGTTAAAACATAATTTTCTATGTCTTGGGGGAAATTTCCCGCAAGGCCAAGAGATACTGTAACGCTTGGTTTCAGGATTGAAATCAATACTTTTTTGGAACAATTCAATTGATTTATTGTCTCATTGAAAACGGGTTTGTCAGTAATACCTAGGTTTTCAACTCCCTTAATTTTTTTAAATCTAATTGTTTGTTAGAATCTAATGGTAGATTGGGTTTAGGAATAATTGTATCTGTTTGAAGAGTGTTTGTGTAAGTTGAAGAACTGACAGTATCTGGATTTGGATCAGAAGTATTTCTGTCTCCAATTGTCCATCCTAAGGTGGAACTAATCAAGTATAACTCTGTTGAAACATCATTTTTTTCAAAATTAATAAAATCAAAATAAATATTATTACCGATCAAAAGGTTTATGTCATTATTGAAAGTTGATCGATTGTTTTTTGTTGTGTCGTTAGAGTTTTGTATTTGTGCAATTGCTGTTTGCATAAAGACAGATTCATTAGTTGCAAGTAGATTTAAATCAGATGGTTGTGTTGTTTCTATTTTATGTTCAGACGTATTTGGTGTATCATCAGAACATGTAAAATGGATATTGGTATTTTGAGCTTTCTGGTTCAAATTTTGTAATATGTATTGTTCACAGAGACTTCGATGATGATTTTTTCTTTGTTTACAATGATAACATGGCTTATCTAGTAAACATCGTTTTATGAGAGCAATTTTTTTAGACAAATAAAGCAGAGACCTTTAAGTTTTTGTTTCCGTAATTCTAGAGTATTGTAAATGTGACATTCATCACTCCAATGTTGGGAACTGCAAAATATGCAACGAATTGTTGTTACACTGTTGGTTAATGTATAAGCTGTATTAAAACGTTTGTTTCGAAAATTATTTAAATAAGATTGAGAATTATTTACAGAAGAGTCATGTCTGGACTGTACTCTTTCTCTTGCTGAAATTATGCTGGATATTATATTTTTTAGTTGGTGAGGGGAATTTTCTGGTATCAAATTGTTCTTCAACTTTTAATAATATATCATTGGGGAATTTGGACATTATCAGTGAAACAAAACTATTATGGGTGATATCTTCATGGAAAGAAGCTAAACAACGCATATGTTTTTCTATTGTGTCAAGCGTGTATCTGAGTGATTTTATATGATTATTTGCCATGGGTAAGTTTCTTAGTTCTGTGTAGTGGTTATTAATTATTATAGTATCATCTCCATATCTGTCCTTGAGTATTGAAATAGCAACATCATAGTTCCTATTTGTTATCTTTAACCCTTCAATTGCTCTGTAGGCTTCTCCTACAAGAAGTTCTTTTAAGTATTTGAATTTGTCTACTGGATTCAATTTTGGATTTTGATCTATTGAGGAATGAAATGAATCCCAAAATTCGTCCCAATCTAAAATGTTACCATTGAATTTAGGTAATTTCAATTTTGGAAGTTTTGGGTTTCAAAATAAGTGTGCTGGCCGGATTGAGAGTGTAGTAAAGAGTTGTGTGCTTGAGTTGAGTGATTTGTTAAACTTAGGTTTATTTCTGAATCTGGTATGATGTTTGCTGTAGAGTTTTTAGGGTGTACTTGAGTATTATTATTATTATTTTGGGGTTCTTCTAAATTATTTAGCAAATCTTTTTTCTTTATTTCAAGGTCAGTTAAAAGAGAATTTAAATCAATTGAGAGTTGAAAATATTGTGTGAGTTCAGCATCTTGTTCAGGATCATTATCATGTGATAAATTTTGAATTTTTTCGTTTAAGTCAAGATAATTTGGAAAATGAGTATTAATTCTTTGGATTGTTGACTCTATGTTTTTGATTGACAAATTGTCAAAATTTTCTTGTGTTTGGTATAAAAGATTTAAAAGTTGGGTTTTAAGGACATTAATGTGACGTTTAAGTGTAGAAGAGGCCATTTTAAATTAACGTGCCTTAATTTAAGTGTTAGTGATCGTTTAGGAAAATAAAGTTTAGCACTTACAGTAAGTTTTCTTCTTTTTTAATATCTGTAAGTTTCTTTTAAGTTTTCTTCTATATGTGTTCAAGATTTTTTACCTATTTGCTGTTAGTTTTCGTTTCTAAGGTAATACTTGGTGGATCTTTTTCCTTGTCTGCTACCACTGTGTTAAACTACTAATATTATTTAAACACAAGAGTTTTCTTTTGATATTTAAATTAACACTGATTTATTAATTCAACATTTTTAAGTAGTAGAAAAGTGTTCTGTCAATTTTCTGTCTACTGTCTTATAACTTGTCTGTCAATTTAGGCTGTCTTCATGTCTGTCAATTAGTCATTTCGGTTCCTTTCCGACATAAGGGGATATCATGATCCTAGACTTAAAAAACAAAGCACTTAAAGAATGAATCAAAATAAAAATTATAAAATTAATTAATTATTTTTATAAAGTTAAAATTTAAATTTAGTATATTAGACTATTTAAAACAATGCCTTGTCTGAACCATAGTTTTTGTATAATTTTTGCAACAACCCTACTTGGCTAGGGGGGGGGGCTCCCCCTTCAGGCTATATCAATGGGTATCTCAAAATCGTTTTTCTGCGATATTACCCGTGATATAATAGAATTCAGAAATACAATGAAATGAATTACTCAAGCATAATGTTTGTTGAAATTCGCTAAACAGCTGACAATGTCCAAGTTAAACAACTTTTCTCGTTTTCTCTAACTTAGTTTAACAATCTTGTCTCAGTCATTGATGTTTTCCTGCATGACTAAGCTTAGCGTTCTAAGATCAAACTCGATGCTTAAATTAAGCTCGTTACTTTGTCTAAAGTTTTTAGCTTAGAAATCTTTAGAAGTATAAGATCAAAGGGAAACGTTGACTACAAGTCCACGGATAATTTATACAAAGATCTTGTTTCCTGACTTTTCCTTACCAAGAATTTTCATTTAAAAGAAATATTTTTCTTTTTCTGAAGAATTCTTTATTTTATTGTTCTCCTTTTGGCAATATTCACTGGAAACCTTTTGAACGTTTTCCAACATCATAATTAATCATTATTTTTGAGGTTATTTTTTACAAACAATATTTTCTTCTTGGCTGTATATTCTCTTCTTGGCTGTTTTATTCCCTTCAAAATACACGAGAAAAACAAGCAGTCAATTCTGGAACTGTAAACATGATATAAATATTTACATGGCTCTTCAAGAAGGTTTCAATTTTAAATCACTTAAGAATTGTCTACTTAAAACGTCATAAATCTGCCTGAATCAAATTTTCTGGAATTTCAGTTTTAGATTATTACTGTGAACACTTTTTCTTTATACCTATGGTAAAAGGGTTTTATTTAACATTTTTTTTATTTAATAAATTCTTTATTATATAAATTACAAATTAATATAAAGATAAGTTGCTCATGATGGCCCAGGAGCCTGAGTTGAGCAGCTGTGTTAACTATCTAACACTATAAATTATATTTAACCATAAATTTATAATATTATAATAAAAAATAGCAATTATTATTTATTTATTAATTATATTTTTTTATTTATATTTTATTTTTGTTTATATAAGCTGAATAAGTTGTATTAACATTACTTTATTTTAATAACTAATTATAATTATTATTATTTAAATAATAGTTAGTATAAATGACGAAACATAAAAAGCAAACAAATTAAGTAACAAGTCACAAACGAGACAAATTAAGTTATTGCTCAAGTTATAAAGCATGAGCCGAAGCCGTTAGGAACACAAGGATTGGTACGCACGGAAGCCATTTCGAAGTGTATTTGCCTGGTATGTGAACTCCACGTTGATTTTACGGGTGGGTCTCTTATCATAATCTAACCGGTTTCATCAATTAGAAGCTCAATTTATAACTGCTGGCATCACTCAAGATTCAACAAAATATTATTCAGTTGTCGGAGCCGTTGACGCTGAAATTCTATTGCAAGTCAGTGATATACTTAATAACCCCCACTATTTAATAAGTATCAAACTCTTAAAAATAGATTATTAGGAGTATTTACTGATAGTGAAGAAAAACAAATAAAGAAACTTTTAACCGAAATGGAATTAGGAGATCAAAAGCCATCATCCCTCCTACGCCAAATGAAAAGCTTGGCTAATAGCAAAATAGCTGACAGCGTACTTAAATCATTATGGCTTCAACAATTACCTAATAACTTTCAAGCCATTCTTACTGTAGCCGAAGGCAATTTAGATAAATTAGCTGAATTGGCAGACAAGCTTGTAAATACCGTTCCAACATCAATCAACCAAATTAATTCACAATCAACCACCGAACACCCCGATAATACTAATTTAGTCCAATGCATTGAGAAATCAACAAAAATGATTGAAGCTTTTAATATACAACAACCCTACAGCCACCAAAATCGCTCAAGATCCCGCTCCCGTTTTCAACAACCTCGATCACGCTCACATTCAAACAACACTACAGTTTGTTTCTATCCTCAACGATTTGGCAATAGAGCACGTAAATGCAGCAAACCTTGCACATTCAAACATCTAGAAAATTCACCGGCTTCGGAAAACTAGAAAGCAAAGACCACCTCGCGGCGAGTGGCACTGGCGAGCTATCTGGCAGCCGCTTATTTGTACGAGACAGAAAAACAAACATCAGTTCCTTATAGATACAAGGGCTGATATTTCAGTATTTTCTGCCAACTACAACAACAAACGTTCATCTCCATCAGATTTTAAACTCTAGGCAGCCAACGGATCGACAATGAGCACTTATGGCGAGAAATGGCTCAATCTTGACCTAGGCTTACGTCGCTCATTCAACTGGCCATTTATCATCACCACAGTAGATAAACCAATTATCGGAGCCGATTTTCTACGTAAATTTAACCTTCTAGTCGACTTACGAGAACATCGACTTATTGATGGTAACACTAAACTGTCAGTTGTCACTAAAATAAATTCTAATAAAAATTTTAGTATGACAACAGTTAATAAAAATGGTAAATATTCAGAACTCTTAGCTCAATACCCTGTTGTAACTCGTCCATCACTCTTTCTGGGTGAGGCAAAGCATAAAACAACCCATCATATTATTACGACCGGTCAGCCAGTCTAATATAATAATAAAAAATCTAAACCCAGAAGATTAACACCAGCACAACTAAACATAGCCCCTTGCTAGTAAATCCCCTTGGAGTAGTCCTCTTCATATGGTCCCTAAAAAAGATGGGTTGTGGAGACCATGTGGAAACTACAGACGCCTTAACACTATAACCATCCCAGATATGTATCGATTACCCCATATTCATGACTTCAATCACCACCTGGATGGCGCCAAATTTTTTTCAAAACTCGATTTAGTCAAAGCATATCACCAGAATCCAGTAGAGCCAGCAGACATAGAAAAACCAGCTATCAGGACACCATTCGGACTTTTCGAAGTTGTCAGAATGAGTTTTGGTCTCTGGAATTCAGGCCAAACGTTTCAACGTTTTGCCCAAGAAATATTTGGTGATCTGCCCTTCGTTTTTGTATATATGACGATGTCTTGATATCATCCAAATCACCAGAGGAACATCTACAACATTTGCAAATAATATTCAAACGCATAGCCGCTCATGGTTTGAGTATCAACATAGCTAAATGTGAATTCGGAAAAACCAAAGTTGATTTTTTAGGTTACACTATTTCAGCCGATGGAATTGAAGCAAACGCCAAACGCACTGAAGCGATACAAAATTTTAATCTACCCTCCACAATAAAAGATTTAAGACGTTTCCTTGGTATGCTTAACTTTTATCGCCACTTTATACCAGGTGCTGCATCAGCTCAAGCCTCACTGACGTCATTTTTAAAAGGCCAAAAAGGGAAAGGCACGCATGTTAAAATTCCTTGGGCAGATGACACTAAAGCAGCATTTCAGTTATGCAAGGACAAGTTAGCCGAATCTATCCTTCTCGCTCACCCATCTTCATCGCCAGAAGCACACTTCACTCTAAAAGTCGATGCTTCATCAATCGGAGTCGGTGGAGCATTAGAACAGCGCAAAGGTCCACAATGTAAACCACTTGGATTCTTTTCTCAAAAACTTACTCCCACTCAATCGCGGTACAGCACATATGATCGCGAATTACTTGCTATGTACCTTGTTGTCAAGAATTTTGCACTTTTAATTGAGGGTCGAAAAATAACCATCCTCACCGATCACAGACCACTAACTTTTGCATTTTCTAAAAAAACTCGACAACGCATCACAGCAACAAGCACGCCAACTTAGCTTTATATCTAAATTCATTAGTGACATTCAACACATCTCTGGTGAACAAAATATTGTAGCCGATCATCTTTCGAGATTGGAAGCTATTAAATCAGCAAATACACCTATCGACTTTGCTGTCATCGCAAAATCACAAGAGACTGACACTGAGCTTCAAAATATACTCCAAGATCCTAACACTAATTTATCGCTACATCTTACAACAGTTCCAGGTTATTCCTACAAACTGTATTGCGATACCGCACACAGGCCCTTTATACCGCAACGTACTGTGCCGAGAGCACATCCCTCATACTTCTCATTTATTTAATATTATTTTATTTAACATTCAAATTGTCATGTCGTTCTTTTTATAAAATAAATTCATTCTTGTTTAATCATTCAAAGAGTCAGTACATTTTTATATTTACATAGGTTATTTACAGTAACGTAGCGAGACTGAAGTATCACTGCCCTTAGTTTTGGGTATAAATGACATTCCGAGGACAAGCAATACAAATCTGTTAGAAGGAAAACTACCGAAATAGATAGTGATAGAAATCGGAGAGATAAAATAAAGGGAGAAGTGAAATAATGAATGCTTAATATAAGAGTAAAGTTAAAAGCTTTAGCATGGATCGAAATCACTCAGTATTTAAATGAGTTGTGAGTTTACTTGAACTCAGTTTTAGGCCGCACACTGAAATGTAAACACATTGAAAAGCATTCCTTATTGTTTGATATAACACGCATATAGCCATGTAAAGGACTATATTTGTATTTATTTAATAGAAAGTATTATTTACAATGTTTGATAATGATTTAAGTGACACTGAGTTGGTAGCAATTCCACCAGAGTTAAACACTTTAGTGATTAAATATTTGTATTTATTTAATAGAAAGTATTATTTACAATGTTTGATAGTGATTTAAGTGACACTGAGTTGGTTGCATTCCACCAGAGTTAAACACTTTAGTGATTAAATATTTGTATTTATTTAATAGAAAGTATTATTTACAATGTTTGATAGTGATTTAAGTGACACTGAGTTGGTTGCATTCCACCAGAGTTAAACACTTTAGTTGATTAAATATTTGTATTTATTTAATAGAAATATTATTTACAATGTTTGATAGTCATTTAAGTGACACTGAGTTGGTTGCATTCCACCAGAGTTAAACACTTTAGTGATTAAATATTTGTATTTATTTAATAGAAAGTATTATTTACAATGTTTGATAGTGATTTAAGTGACTCTGAGTTGGTAGCAATTCCACCAGAGTTAAACACGTTAGTGATAATATTTGTATTTATTTAATAGAAAGTATTATTTACAATGTTTGATAATGATTTAAGTGACACTGAGTTGGTAGTAACTCCACCAGAGTTAAACACTTTAGTGATTAAATATTTGTATTTATTTAATAGAAAGTATTATTTACAATGTTTGATAGTGAT
The DNA here is from genome assembly GCA_018340805.1 of Microvelia longipes. Classification (NCBI taxonomy): domain Eukaryota; kingdom Metazoa; phylum Arthropoda; class Insecta; order Hemiptera; family Veliidae; genus Microvelia; species Microvelia longipes. Next base: position 53,634,291 of record JACMZG010001863.1, read on the forward strand.
TTAAGTGACACTGAGTTGGTAGCAACTCCACAGAGTTAAAACACGTTATTGATTAAATATTTGTATTTATTTAATAGAAAGTATTTACAAGTTTTAGGATTTAAGTGACACTGAAGTTCACCAGAGTTAAACACTTTAGTGATTAAATATTTGTATTTATTTAATAGAAAGTATTATTCACAATGTTTGATAGTGATTTAAGTGACACTGAGTTGGTAGCAACTTTACTAGAGTTAACATTTTCGCGATTTAAGGGGTAAATATTTTTTTCTAAATATTAATTATTTTTATTATTACTCTTCACCTCAGTAAGAGTAGAATACACTACTTGGCTGTGAAGTATTTTTTCACCTTAGTAAAAAAAGGAATAATTTTACAGCCTAGTAGTAAAATATAGTATTATTATATTCTGAATTTTCAAACAGAGAATAGGTTAAAACTATAGGGTTTACCATTGCTATGATGAAAATGGAGTTACAAAAGTTTTCTTTTTCTAGATGCATTAATTTTATGTAACATGAGGAACAAAACATCAACCTAAATTTCCCTCAATTACCGCGGGAAAAAAGCTCAGGGAAAAGTTTAAACAGAGTGAAAATGGAAATAAAAACTTTACAAAATCCCCAACATCTATTTAAAGACTTGAGTGACAAATAAAAAACGTTTTTTCCTTTTTTTTTGAAACTCTAAAGATAAAGTTTTGTTTTAAACTAATTATAATTACAGAGCTGGTAGGGGTGGGGGTAGATCGCTTTGTTTGAAGGAAAAGAGGGGCTGACTAATTTTATACGATTTTTCATTGCAAAAGAGGTCAAAAATGTTTTTAATCCTGAACGTTTTATATTTAGCGAGGGTTAGTGGTCACTAAAACATATACATTAATATGAATATCATAAATGGAATTTAAATGTACCATTTTAAACATCATGGTTTTTTACGTTTTCTCTAATTGACCATTACACTAATAGCAAGCTAACTGAGAGTTATAAAACTTTAACTCTTCCTTGGTTTACTATTATTAATGAAACAATGTCATCCTTTCTTTTGCTATATTTTATTCAAACAATCTTTGAGACTAAAAGACTACACGTTTACATAAAAAACTTCAATTTCGAGACATGTTTTAAGCGCTAATAATTGTTCATTCGAAAAATATTAAATCAAATAGACAATAATATAATTACAATAATATAATTTAATTAATTGATAGACTTATTAATTTATTTTATTATTATATTATATACCCTTTTATTTTATTTATTTATTTTTGTTTATTTATCTACTTAAAATATTTAACGTACAAATCAATATTTTATTTGAATATAATTTGGTAAGACCTTACAATATTTTTTATTTTTTATATATTTTTTTTTAAATAAATTATCTACTATAAAAACATTATATTACATAACATTGAACCAGAGTTAAAAAAATTATTTTTATAAACTTTTGGAACTGTTTAATGATTCCACGGTTCTCTTAACTCCATACCCCTTCCCACGCCACAAGACTTTAGTCTTATTAGTGGGAGGTGATTCCAGGTTGACTGATTATATAAATTAATTTAATTTTTAGTTTTACTAAATTCAAACTTTGTTATAAACAAATAATTTTAATTTATATAAAATGTAAAATGTAATTTATATTATTAATAAAGGAATAATTAATAAAAAAAAAAAAAAATATTCAAGCTAAGATATATTAGTGCTTATATTAATATTCAAGCTAAATTGTATTATCCTTGTATTAATATTCAAGCTAAATTGTATTATGCTTGTATTAATATTTAAGCTAAGTTACATTATGCTTTTATTAATATTCAAGCTAAAATTATATTATGCTTGTATTTTCTCAAGCTAAGTTATACTTTGCTTGTATTAATATTCAAGCTAAGTTATATTAGGCTTGAATTTACATTCAAGCTTAGTTATATTATGCTAAGTTATATTAAAGTTTGTTGCATGCTCGCTACTTTTAACCCTAAAAATTCAACATTCCAATATAATATTTAACAATTTAAACAATACATAGAAAAACTATCTCGGAATTCAATTTGGTTTAACGTTTAACTTGTAACTTTGCATCAATTGTAAATAAAATGTATTCATTTATTTTCATTTTAATCAGGAATTTTAACAATAATCCAGAATAAGGTTAATTTTTAAGATAAGAAATCTCATTATCCTAGGACCGGTAGGACATTTATGTGTCCCAAATGGGAGCTATAAAATTGGCAGGGTGTGAATCTAAATTCACTTTATTCCCTTGAGATGGAAAGCCTTGGAAAGGCGTCGAGATTGTTCTTCTTGGCTGGATCTATTTTCACAAGTGTCAGCATCATTGAAAGCCCGTTTACAACTTGGCTCTTTTTAGAGCCGTCCTTTATAACAACGGGTCTTTTATCTAGCACCTGTGTAATGCTTTAAATTTTCTCCCAGAAGCACCTATATAAATCTTTACCTCTGTAAGATTTTTTTAACTTTAGGACTAGGACTGTTATATAACTTTATCTTATAACTTTGTCTTTAGAATCTAAGAATAAATTTAAGATATATATAATGACATAAATATATTTATAATATATGTAAGAATTTAAGTCTTTGAAAGAATGGAGTATTTATTAAAAATCAAAATGAACTGAAGACTCAAATATATTATAATGATAAAGTAGTCAAGATAAAGTTTATCTTTATCTTTATACTTTATCTGTCATATACTGTATATGAAAGTACTTCATCTATCATAAAGTATATGACAGATAAAGTTGTATCTAAAAATTATTAAAAATAGTATTATTTATACCCACGGCTGCAAAATTGTTAAACTAATTCCAATCCGCAAAATTACAATTTAAAAAGTGTTTAAATTTTCCTTTCAGTTTTTAAACTGACGGAAGTTGAGGGTGGGCGTGATCGGAATCGGTTCCTATTGCTTCCTGATAACAAAAAAATATGTCCGAAAAAAGTAATATATATATAATATATATATTATATATATATATTTATATATATATATATATATATATATATTATATATATATATAATATGTATGTATGTAGGGTTTCTACCCTTTTGTATGGCGAACGATAACTCTTGAAGGCGTTCTCAAATTGAAACGAAACTTTGCAAATCGCGGGATGTTGTGGAGGTTACGAGGCCTATTGTTTATAAAAACATTATGACGTCATCAATCAAAGTTATGACGTTATGAAAAAAAAATTTTTGAAACTTGAAATGGCTTTAAAACAAGGTATTTCGTGTTTAGGTAGCCGCGCATCGGCTACGGGCCGAAGGCCCGTATTATTAGTTCCAATTTGTTTTTTATATTTGTATTCTTAAATCAAATTTATTTCTTAATATTCTTGGTGTTCAACAATTCAAATGTGTAGTTTAATTATCTTGATCAGTTTATTTATCTTATTGTTCTGAAATGTTATGCATTATTTTTATTCTCTTGGTTTTACTGCCTAAATAGTATTTAAAAAGTTGATCCTGGAGTTTAAATGTTTTTTTGAAAAATAAGACCATTTATTACATTTTATAACAAGCACATTACAATAAAATAAACTAAACAAGATAATATTTCGCTGTTTTGATCGGGTTGATCAATGAAAAAAATGTTCAAACTTTGATCATATCAAATTTTAAATGAGAAAAAATTTGAACGAGAAGAAGAACTATCATTTATATAGTGTGAAACTTCCCATTATCATGATTAAATAAATTAAATATTTGATTAAATGAAATCTAAAAAGACACAGCTCGTCCAAAACAACCTTTTCTTCATGTCTTTTTTTCTTTGTTAAGAAAAATATATTTTTTGTTTTCTAAATTCGGAACAAGAGTGCACTGCGTTAGCGGCTTTTGCAGCCGTAGTGTTATTATTATTGAACCACCATTTTCCGCATCGCAATGGCCGGACGCATCGCTACCGCAATAATCTGAATGCACTTTTAAAGACTCTATGCGTAGAGAATTTAGTAACCAGTAACATTCAGCAGGAATGAGACATTCCAAGCTGTATATTCTGTATATTACAGGGCTGTCAAAAAAGCTCACCTGGTCACATTTGGTCCTGTACAGGAGTACAGGGCTGTCATTCAATAACTGGTATTCTTACTGGTAATTGTCGGCTAAACCACCATTTACAGTGATGGAAATAGCAACTAGTCCTCTATGCAGGTTATGTGAGGAAGAGGATAAAACTCCTCATACTCCTTACCGTATCCTAGGTACTTGTCCTGTTTTGACATACATGACATGATGGCAGCTCTTTGATCTAGCAAGTATTTCATTAGTAGCCAGTATTACACTTTAACTTTGTATGAGTCAGTAGACTTATTCAAAGGATTAAAGGATTAGAGAGCTTCCTTTAACGTTTCCGGGTTTGCACCAAGGACCCAACTAAGTACTCTTATGCTCTGGTTAACTCTTACGGTTTAAACTAATACTCTTGGTTAGATTAGTTACATATTTTAATATCTAAAAAAATCCCTCTAATTATTTTTGATAAAACCAATTGGGACACCGCTATTAGGAAGAAATTTACTCTGGGCCAATATCTGGACTTTAAAGGGGCTTAAGGCGTAAAATTCCCCGATCTAAATTGGCAAACTACATCATCATTCATCCTTTTCCAGGGAGCTAACAAATTAAACTAGTGGGTTAAACATTTGGGGCTGAATGGTCACAATTTTTTTTTGCGTTTGGCTCATGAACTAGATTTTATAAAGTTGTAATTTCTTTAAATTGGTTCGTAATGATAAATTTGTACAGTTTTATTGGACGAATACATCTTGAAAACCATTCCCTGGAAAGATTGCAATTAGTAGGGCTGTGTCACTGTGATCGTGATCACCCAGGCGTGTTGTTACTCAACTGCGTCCTCCACGGACACCTTTCTTTCTTGTGCACTGTCACATCGCATCGTCAAAAGACAAATTCGATCTTTTAAAGGTTTTGACTGACGTGGCAGAAAGCGAGCTCCGACGTTCTCACGTACCACCCACTTGACTTCGTTATTAATAAACTATTTCGATAATTATCTATTGAAAGTTCGTTTAAAAAGAACAATGAACTTGACACGAATTTTGGGTTCAGACACCGAGTTTATGATTTTAATTTATTTAGAAGATATCAAGGTGTTATAAAGTCTAATACGTACTTTTTTTAATAACACCAAGTCCCGTTAAAGTTCACGCAAAGCCGGCTTACTTTTTGCTCCTTTGCCAAATAACAAATTAAAGCTATGAATGAGAGTATTTAACTTATCAACCAACGTAAACTTTAATTCCTATATAATTTATTCCTATTGATAAAATAGCAGTATACGTGTTTAAACTTTCAACCCGAATTTTTGAAATTTTGCATTCTTTCAATTTCGCAGATTCATTATTGTGGGTTAATGAAATAACACATATATAAAAATAAACAGGGATCATTTTGATAATTGAAGGTCAATTTTTGTATCAAGTTTCATTTCGAGCCAAGAAAGCAATCAAAATTCATTGTGTCCCTTAGGAAAGTCTTGAAACAAAAATCTCGTACATACATATATATGTATATATAAACCTAAAAAAATGATGTATTTTTGTTCAGTAAGTCTCCCCCCCGAAAAAAATCTACACCAAGCTTCCCTCCCTCTATGACCTCAATCTCGTAAGTTCATTTTTTCGTTAAAAAAATTCGCTAAAATTAATATTCCCAGAATTCGGATCCGGGGTACCTCGGAAATATTTCTTACCTTATTGGATTTGCCAAGCTCATTCTTACCGACTCCAAATCGCTTCACTCGACCTCAGAATATGTAACTAACCTAATTTATACTGCAGTACGTCATCGGACATCCTTCGCTTGTTCTAAGATCCGTTTCAATGCGGATAAAATATCCGTTTTATTTCTAGTGGTCACCCATCCAGATACATATTTTTATCCATGCTACTTAACATATACTGACTACAACTATATATGAATATATATTATATTATATATATTATATATATATATATAATATATATATATATATAATATATATATATATATATATATATATATATAATATATATATATATATATATATATATATATATATTATTATATATATATATATATTTATATATACTACTATATGAAACAGCAAAAGAGAGATATTTTTAAAAAAATAAGATCACTTTTTTTAAGTTATCTAAATTACTTTTGAGACCTTCTGCTGCAAATTTGTTTATACAATTTGTTATACATCTTTTAAACAAATATTTTATTGTTTTAATTAAGTTACTTTTAGAAAATTTCGCATTTTCTAAAAGGAAAGAAACTTCAAAAGTAGTTTAAACATTTAGGTAGAATTAGAAAAAGGTGTTTTCAAAAAAACTTAGATTTGTCGGAGAGTGTTCTCAACCTGTTACAATCTTAGATTTTTTTTTAATTTCTTTTATAATCTAGACACAACTTTTATATATATTAAGTGTAGAGTGTAGCGTTTATTCCTTCCATCGTTTATACCTAAGGTTTAATAAATGAGTTATCCGGGTGTGTATGTGTGCGTATGTGTATGTGTGAGCGTATATGCATGTGTGTGAAAGTGTATCTGTTATTATTTTAGCGTTCAATATGATTACACTAGAAATTTTAAACTTAGTTGAAATAATAGTATTTCAAACTACATAGTTTGAATTAATTTTGCAATAATAGTCGAACTTTTCGAGAAAAAAAATATATCCACATGTGTATAATGTGGATATAACTACTCAGGCCTTAAAAATGCTTGAAATGAATAATTCCGGTTTTATCCCGGTTTCGGATTTTTTGGAAACAAAATACTTTTCCTTTATTCGTACGGTGTAGATTAGGAAACGTAAATATTAGATTTAAGGCCTCAATTACACGAACGATTTTAAATATTAGATTTAAGGCCACAACACGAACGATTTTTAATATTAGATTTTAAGAGATTTACAAGAACGATTTTTAAATATTAGATTAAGGCCACATTACGAACGATTAGACGATTTTTAAATTATTAGATTTACGATTACACGAAGACCACAATTACACGAACGATTTTAAATATTAGATTACACGAACGATTTAAATATTAGATTTAAGGCTACAATTACCGAACGGTTTAAATAGATTTCAGACACAATTAACGAACGATTTTAAATATTAGATTTAAGGCTACAATTACACGAACGATTTTAAATATTAGATTTAAGACCACAATTACACGAATGATTTTAGTTGCTAGCGACTAGCGGCTTAAATTGCAAGCGCCTAGGTTAAATTTAGCCTGTCAAAAGTTGAAGAATCAATGACTGTTCGGTCATTAATTTATGTACATGTATCATATATAAATGATGCATATATAATGTTGGGTCATTTATTTATGTATGTATCAAATATAAATGATGCGTATATAATGTTTGGGTCATTTATTTATGTATGTATCATATATAAATGATACATATATATTGTTATCATATAAGATGCATATATAATGTATTAATTAAATATATACGATATACTCGTATTAAATAAACCATTCATATCAATGAATTTTGTCATCTTGTATTAGTATAAATTGATACGATACTCTAAAATTCTGGCGCGGTGGTCCAAATACCGGATAAATTTCCTTTGCAATGCGTATTTCCGTGCTTAACAATGTCATTTCTTGCTTATAGTTCAGGTTTTTGCTCTATAACTTCAACAGTTACTCAATCATCAGGCACTGCTTGTAAACTCATTTTTTCCGCATTATCAAAGAAAATTCGCATGGATATCCTGTTTGTTATACAAAACTATATGCCGCTAAAATTGACTGTGAACACCATTATTAGAACTAGTTTAAACATAGAGATATTATTACTAGAGGTGCCATGTCAGTTGAATTTTGAAATATTAAAAAAGTAACCTGAACACCCTTGTGTATTAATATGATGAAATTAATTGAAAAAACTATTGAAAACATTGAAAAACACAGTAACTAATAATAGAACAGGAATTGAAAGAAAACAGTCTCTCCACAATAACTTGTTATAATAAACAAAGCCGACTTTCGGTCTTACAGACCATCATCAGTGTCTGAAACAACAAAGTATAAAGACTAAGACAAAAATATATATAAAGGAAAAGTAAAGAAGTAAAAACGAAAATAATAATTAAACCTCCTCTATTTATTATTCACCGACCTTTGCACCTAATTTAATTATGTATTTCGTTTTTACTTCTTTACTTTTCCTTTATATATATTTTTGTCTTAGTCTTTATACTTTGTTGTTTCAGACACTGATGATGGTCTGTAAGACCGAAAGTCGGCTTTGTTTATTATAACAAGTTATTGTGGAGAGACTGTTTTCTTTCAATTCCTATTGTGAGACTCCATAACTCAATTTTATCTACTATAATAATACAACGTTTTTAAAAGGAAACAAAACTCGAACAATGCGAGAAAAGCTGACAATAATTGATTTTTATAACCACATTTCCAGCACAGTGCTTGGAAAATGCCCACAAAACAATGCTTCTGGTGACTAGGCGCCACCACAATGTTAAACATAAGATCGCGGAAGTACTCAAGGAGAAAAAGTATATTTGTTATGATGAGGTGTACTCAATAGATTCGGAAGGTTCTTCCAGATATGCTGACATAGTAGCTTTTCACCCCGACAACAAATCTGCTCTTATAATTGATCCTACTGTCAGATACGAGACAAACGACATTGACCAAGCTGACAAAGTACACGAGGAAAAGAGAAGTATCTACGAAAAGAGCATTAGTTATTATAAAGAACATTTTAGAGCTTCTCACGGAGACAGAAACTATGTCGTGTACGGTTTGTGGTTTGGCTCGAGGGGGGCTATACCAGAAAGAACAAAACAATTCTTCGACAAGATCGGTGTAGACCAAGAATTTATTCGCGTACTGTCTGAAAACATAATTCTTGACTCATCAGGCATAATAAATCATCATATTTATTCATAAAATTTAATCATATAAATTAACTGTACAACAATAAGTTGAATAACAAGTCTGTTATCTATAGATGTAAAGTTTTGTAAATTTATGTACATAATTTTTAATTTGAACCCTTAGTTGTAATTTGACCAATTGTCTTTTTAGATTGATAAGTACGCTGTGTTGTAAGCAAACCTTATTATAAGGCCAGCCTCACATATTTATATTTTGTAAATAAAGTGTTTATATATATATACCTAACTTACTCTTAGAGGAGGTTCAATTAGGTTACAGAGCCCCTGAGAGCCCCAAAAAGATGTTTCAGGCCTCTCAACGTATAGACTATGCCCCGTCTAGTATATATCTCTATGAGTTTAAAGCTCAGTGATTATTTTTAATTGATTTAAAAAAACATTTCCTAAAAAATCAAAATAATGCGTTACGAGTCATAGAGATATATACTAGAGGGGGCATAGCCTATTTCAATACATTGAAAAGCCAGAAACATAATTTTAGGGCTCTCAAGGGCTCTGTGTAACCTTAATGAAACCTCCTTCACGAGTAAATCATGGTTATATGAATAAATTTATTTCGGCTTTTTCCACATTGATTATGTTTTAAATTGTATTTTTAACGTTCTACTATATAAGTTATTGTAATTTTGTACTGATTATTTGATTGTATTTTTAACGTTCTACTATATAAGTTATTGTAATTTTGTACTGATTATTTGATTATATTTTTAGCCAAGGTTGTCAGGTTACTTTTCCGATATTTCAAAATTTAACTTATAGGGCCCCTCTAGTAATAGCAAACTCTATGTTACGAGTAGAGCTTGTTAATTGAGTAACTGCTCAAGTCATAAAGCATAAACCGGAACCTAAAGCAAGAAATGGATTGTTAAGCACGGAAACACACATTCCATAGGATATTCACCCGGCATGCAGTCTACAGCACCAGATTTTTTATATTTTTTTAGGATTCATAACTAAGCTTAAAGAAGGCAAGTATATGATTAAATACATACAATTGGCAACACAAAATAATAAGAATTAAGTACATTATCAACTGTATTGGTCTCCATAATCAGTTAAATATTGTAAATTTAAGTAACTATTGTTACTTAAATTTGTAATTTTAATAATTAAATAAATTACTTAAAAATATTAAAATCAAGTAAAATATTGTAGATTTTTGTAACTTGAAAATGCTCTGTGTGATGAAGAGCAAAATATTGTTGTTTAAATATAACATCTAAATTTTTATTTTGTCTCTTAAGTGCCCAAACACTTAACTTGTATAAAGAAGAATTAAAATTTGGCTTATCATTTTTGACCTGATCATATTATGATAAGACGGATGTAATAGTGTATGTAATGCAATAGGGCTCGAGTGAGTAGCGGTGGGGAGATGACTAAATTTCTATTACCTTGGTAATGTATGAGAGCCTTATCTATTATATAATTTCTTTGATTAAATAATACAATATTATAACACTTCATGAAGTAAGTTACGAGTAGAGAAACCTAAGAGCCATTTTAGAAAATTTTCACCAGAAAATTACGTCTTATTAAATTTAAGGAAAAGTTAATAAATTTCTATTTTTGCTCCATAACAATAGAATCGCAATGCTATCTAGAAATAATTTTAAACGAAATAAATTCAAACCTCTTATAAAATTATTTTTATGTAGTAAGGAGACGCTTGTAAATCTCACAATCAGAAGGGAGGATTTCCGCTTACCTCTATTTAAAATTAACTGCCTTTGCAATTCATAAAGGAATAAAAAGGATTGGAAGGGGTGTGAGAGAGAGAGAAAGAGAGAGAGAGATTAGAGGAATACGTGTTTTGTTTCCATAATGAAATTTCTCTTGGAAAAGCTCAATAAGAATTTTCTCTTAATATTGTCTTTTGCTGTTTCTAGAGAAGAAAAATAATCCTTGCCATATCTACGTCAGAACAAAAAAGTCTTTTACCTCATTCCTTCCCCTTTTTATTTTAACACCGTCTTTTATTTTATTAAATCCTGTATTTTTACCGCCTTATCCTCAGTATTTTAAATGATTGGTTTAAATTAAATAAAAAAAATCAGGTTCAGGGTACTTCGGAACTTTTCCTTGACATATTTGATTTGCTACGCTCATCTTTACTATTTCCGTCTCTCTTCCTTTGAGTCTGAATTTTAAAATCCCCAAATTTATATTACAGTTTGTTAACGAACGTACTGTATTGGTATACGTCCGTACCAATACAGTACTGTTTGGTCGTCCTAAAACTGTGAAAAAGTCTGTTTTATTCCAAGTTATTACCCATTCAGGCCTTCATCACGGTCGATGTTGCTTAAATTTTATGATCCAAGAATAAAATTAGATATACTTACAGTTTGAATCAAAACTTAGTATACTTATTTATTATAGAAAAGGATACACTTTTCGATTTTTAAGAATATTTTTAAAAAATATACAAGGTAATTGATACAAATTAAAAAAATGCTGGTAAAAAGATAAAACTAGGCAATTTTATTTGCTCGTATATGACTACAATTAGTTTATTACCGGTAATTTATAAATTTTTATGACAATAATAACTAAAAGAATAAGCAGCAAAATAGACCAAACTATATCTACTAATCAAACAGGTTTTAGAAGAAATTACTCAACGCTTGATAATATATTAGCCCTAAAGTCGCTCATAAAAAGTGCCCAAGAATACAATTTCTTATTGATAGTGATATTTATAGACTTCGAGAAAGCTTACGACAGCGTATATAGAAATGTAATGTTGGACTGTTTAAGAGAAGCTCACAGGTAAACACGCAGGTAAGCACGGAATAAAAAACAATTATGACAGGTAACAAGACATTTTCATAACCTCACCCAATTACGATAGTCGCTAAAGTAGCCCTAGCGGCCAGACTTTTCTTCGTTAGACATTTTTCGATATATAGCAAGCCCCAAATACGTGAGTGAGATCACTTTTTGTTATATTCCGTTAGAGTATGATAAGGGACCCACCCGCAAAATCAAAACAAATAAATTTCCCTACATTTTTGACATAATTTAAACATAAAATAAATAAATACATCCATTCTCGGGTATGTAGAAAGTGTCGATTTTACTTTAACTGAAGGGTGGGTCCCTTATCATACTATGAACAATGGGGTAAGAGTATTATAAGGGACCCACCCTAGAAAAATAAAATACATCTATTCTGGGGTTTGTAGAAAGGCTTTGGGGCTTTGAGTAGGACATATATAATACTCTCACCTGCTAGTAAATAGTACGGTAAGGGGCCCACCCTTCATTTAAAGTAAAACCTTCTTATTTGAAACATTATTGCTTTCAACTCCCTTATAAATGCCCTACTAAAAGCACCATAGCCTTTCTTCCAACCCAATAAAGGGTTATATGATATTCTTCTAGGGTGAAGAATATCATATACCCAATATCATATAGGAGTGATATTGTTAATCATACCTTATAATACTCTTACCCCATTGTAGATAGTATGACAAGGGACCCACCCTTCATTTAAAGTAAAACCTACTTATTTGATACATTATTGTCTTAATTTTCCTTAAATTTGCCCTACTCAACGCCCCAAAGCATTTCTACAAACCCGAGAATGAATGTTTTTATTTAAAATAATTTTTTATGCCAAAAATGTGTTGGGAAATTTATTTGTTTTGATTTTGCGGGTGGGTACCTTATCATACTCTAACCCTGAGATCATATAGGAACTGTTTATGTATTTCTGTCATGTCATGTCACCTTTACCTAAGCTGTTAAATGGTTTTTGATGGAAAAGTTAGCAAACAGAGCGTGTTGATATTCAAGTGGTTATTTTGTATTTTCTTTTTCTTCTTGCGGGTTGAGTTTTAGAAAATAAAGTGTAATTCTTGACACGTAGACTTTGTTTCTAGAGATATCTCAAGATATAAATTATTCTATCTCTAGTTTTATTTTCCCCAAAAACTTTTTTTTAGAAACTAAACTTGTATACATAAAAGAAAAAATCTTTCTTTCGTTAAAAAAAAACTTAGGCTTATAATTTTACAAGTAGAATACTACCTGAAATTAACAAGTAGGTTATCTGAGTTTGTATCCGTATAGTATTTCATACGACTAAAATCAGTTAACAGCGCGCCAAAAGTCTGTAAGGGAAAGAATTTTATTAGTTCAGATCAATCATGCCTTTTCCTCTCCAACCTCATGCCAACCTCGGTACTAAAAATTACCTTTTCGTAAATTAAATCATTAAAAGGCAGCACTGGTTTTAAACATTCGTAACCTCGCATCGCTTTTTTCCCCCTCATTGTGCATTTTGATATCTATAGATAGGAGCACAGGACCGTAAACGCAATGTAATTCCACTGATAACACGAAAGCCGGTTGACTGGCGCACTTAAGTAGGGGTACCACCCTAACAACAAAACATTATTTTAAATATGTGTCATAAATATCTTTTAATGAAGAAAGATCGTAAAGAACAAATATAATAACGTAAAAACCCTGCTGAGGATTTAATAAAACTGGTCTTAGATGGCAAAAGGGTGGCGGAATACAAGAATCTACATTTAGTTGACGAGGACTACTTTTAATATAATTTTAATAAATACGTTAAACAACAATTTAAAATGCTTAAAATATTATAATGCACCGATAATTATATTATTATTTTATGAATAATCAATCATTATCTAATAATAGAACATAATAATTCAGCAACCAGAAGTATTGCCAACTTTTTTTATAATAAAAAATTGTATATTGTTAGGGTGGAGCATTACCTACAACCTACAATATACGTTACTATAAATTTGATCTGTTCATTTGATTATATTGATAGTTAGGTTACTTAATCAATGCTTCAAAATTCAACAAATCCCTGAAGTAATACAATCATATGCTTGTTAGTAATAATATCTTTATGCGTCAAAGAAGCTTACAGTCGATAGCAAAACATAACTGAAGAAAAGAAATAAAAAGTCTGAAACCCATCTAGTAAGGATCTTTAATATAGAGAATGACGCGATTTATTTTAACTTAATTCATTAATAATTATTTTAATTATTTTTTTAAAAATATATATTACTTTTTGCCTTCTTTATTTATACGTAGGTATATATATATATATATATATATATATATATATATATTATATATATATATAATTATAAATTATATTAGAATTATCCGTCTTAGGTGTTTTTAAGACTTCCTGACAAAGATGGCTGTCTGTATGCGTGTGTGTGTCTGTTATTATCATAGAAATAACTAGTGATGCTAGAGAATTGAAAATTTGTACAGATATCAGTCTATAGGTGTAGTTATGCTATACGGAAAATATTTTTTATGACGTCATTAACCCGCAATAATGACTTAGCGGGAATTTCGAAAAATAGTAAAACACAGAAAAATGTTGCGATCGATTTGAGATTTGTCACGCATGTAGCCAGCCATGTATAAGACTAACATATGTGCCTAGTTTCATTTCATCATCAGCACAAGTTTGATTTGTTTTTTGAATGAGTTGTGAACGTTTTTTTTAAATTAAGAAATTGGAACATAATCTGATTGAGTTGAAACTTGATACAAGTCTATACCTCTAATAAAAGAGGAAGAAGTCTCTCCACAAAAATATATTTCTTTATAGCAAAGCGCTTTCAACCTAACAAGAAGAAATCATCAGTGCTAGCCTAACAAACAAAATAATTCAATAAATCAGAAAAATAAGAGAAAGCTAATAAAAAAGAAAATAATTAAAAAATCAAGTAAACCAATTAAAAACACGAGTCAAAAAAGATGACCTCTTGTTAGGATGAAAGCGCTTTGCTATAAAGAAATATATTTTTGTGGAGAGACTTCTTTCTCTTTTATTAAGATGTACTCCATTAACGCTCACCTTAGTTCTTCTATACCTCTACGTAATGTACACTAAGTTTCGTTTCAATGCAACAAGTAAAGCTATGATTATCGTATCATAAATGTTAGGCAGCATCGAGCGCATTCAGTGCCCAAATGGGTGACCACTGGAAATAAAACAATTGTATTTACAATCTGAGGACGAGCAAAGAGGCCCCAGACGTGTTGCAGTTTAATTTTAACAACGTGTATACTCTGAGAACGTAAAGTTCAGAGATACCCCGCACCCAGTTTTTTTAATTAATAGTCTATGTTATATCACGATACTATTCAAAACGTTTTGATTTTAGAAACAGTTCTATTCTTACTTCATATAATATTAATGGTGTGAATATATTTCAATAAGGGATGACAAATGACTGGCGAAGAAGCGACAATATGTTGAATCAACAAGTACTAAGCTATTACGCACTCCGGGTCTTGTAGGACTCTGACGTAATATCTAACACTGGACTCAATTAAAATCATTTGAGAAAATATTTTTTAACATTTAAATAATTAATTTGGATCATAAATTGTTTTTATTTATTATTAATTGACATATTGATCAGTTTTAAAATTTCTAGAGGCTTTGTCGGTTAAATTTTGAAAAATCGAAACAGTGATCTGAACACCTTCCACTACTAATATAATCAAATTAAGTGTACAATATAACCCTAACTGATATAATAGAACGTCTAATAAGAAACACCAACATTGTGCGAAAATCTGAAAAAGATTGAGTAATCATAACATTAACCTCAAATTGACCATATTAGAAGAGGCTACAATAAGGTTACACAGACCCCCCAAGAGCCTCAAAAAGAAGTTTTTAGAGGGGGCATAGTCATAACATTGAGAGGCCTGAAACATCTTTTTGGGGCTCTCAGGGGCTCTGTATAATCTCATTGAAACCTCCTCCAAGAGTGAGTTAAGGTTATAATAAATCTATTGTTTTCAGCTTTGCGCTTATTGATTGTGTTTTGATTTGAATTTTTAATTTTCTTCTATATAGGTGACTGTAATTTTGTACTGATTATTTGATTATGTTTATAAGCGAAGGTGATCAGGTTATTTTATGGTGTTTTAAAATGTAACCTAGAGGACCACTCTAGTAATAATATATCCATGTTTGATCACCCTTTCGTTGTCAATTTCTTATCAGCGACGGTAGCGCTGATGGATTTTATCGCGTATGAGAAGTTTGTTTTGTGCGTTTGTAACAAGTCTGTAAACCTTTTTGAGTGTATACCTAGTTGAGGGGTTCCGGTGGTTTAATGGCAGCTCGTACGCCAGCCCCCCAGACAGTCCAAGTTCGATCCTGGTCAGGGCCTCTAGGATTTTTACGCGATGGATTAAAATTCTTTTATATGCCGTTCTTCGAAAGTGACGTTATGCTGGTACTTCCGAGTCTTTGCGATATCAGATACTTGTAAATGATCCCGAACTTTGAATCCACCTGGGTTTAGGCAAAATTTAGTCCCCTCGATATTAGATTGTATAAAATATTTAAATATTTCTGTCTTATGGTGTCAATTGCAGGAAATCTTAATCTAGCAGTGAGGCACGTGTTGTTTTTAGTTGAAGCTATTGAAAATTATTGTAAGTTTGCAGATCTGTCGACAAGACGGTAAAATGCTGCGCTGACTCATAAGGAAGACATTTTCTGTTAGCAAAAAGGGCCCAACAACGTGGCTTTCTTGCTAGATAATCCATTATCTTTCCCTTTAAAACAAAGTTAATTAAAACAATGATTAGGAACGGCAATGTACATTTTTTTGAAAGAAATAAAAATACTTAGAAGTAAGATTGATTTGGAATTCTAAAAGAGGCAAGTTAAGTGCTAAGTACATAACTTACTTTAACTGTACGAACTTTATGTACAGTACGTTCTATACTTAAAATGGGTGCGAGACACGAACGTTGAATGGCAAAGGTAAAAAAATAATTGAAACATTATAGATGAGACGTTATAGAGAAGATAAAATAAAAAGATGGTATTAAGAAGTGTGTAAAAAATGAAACATTGTTATTAGAATGTAATATTAGGAGAAAGAAAATCTGGCTAAGCCATGTAATGAAATATGACTGTTATTGAAGGATGCATTGGAAGAAACTTTAAAAGCCAATTCGAGAAGTAACAGAAGAAGAGACAAAACGAAGGACGATGTAAAAGACAGATGAAGAACAGAGAGAAAAATGAACACTTAACTTTTCATTATACCCACGGCAGTAGGTGAGGAAAATTAATTAACAAATAAGTAAATATAAATAAAAATATATTATTTATACGTTTTGTTTTTGTTTTTTGGCAAACTTTATGGTAACAAAAAATGATTTGCATGATTGGGCTCCATATTAGTTTAGTAGTGATGAGTGGGCACAAATGTTTTTAATTAGTTTTTATAGAACTATATTTCGCTCCATACTGAGCATATTCATGTTACATGTTATACCAAAAATAAAAACCTTTTATAAGTGAAAAATTCATAATAAACAGGGAAGTGAAGAAACAATTCATTCATTCAATTTATTATAAAATAGGAAAAAAGAGGTAAAAAATTTTACATACCGTTAAGATAGTCTAACTTACACAATCTAATTGTGCTAGAGACACCTAGGAAATGTAACAAGCAAAATGCAATGCTACATCTGGGAACTGTTCCATCATTCGACATTCGTCATCATTGATGGCTCGACATAATGTCATGTCCCACTCTGTTTCGTTACGTCTAACTCATCAGGGCGCCGACAGAGCCTGATGAGTTAGACGTAACGAAACAGAGTGGGACATGACATTATGTCGAGCCATCAATGATGACGAATGTCGAATGATGGAACAGTTCCCAGATGTAGCATTGCATTTTGCTTGTTACATTTCCTAGGTGTCTCTCGCACAATTAGATTGTGTCAACTATTCATGTTTTGCAAAACTCGGTAGTATCAAATGATATATAGTCTAACTTAGTTGTAATAATAGTCTGAATAATGATTCAATTACCTAAAAATAATAGCTATAAATTACCAGTTGAGAATAACTCATAAAAAAGAAGGTGAGTAAAAACTGATAAGGATAGTCAAAACAAAATATGTTAAAAGATGCTAACTTACTCTTAAACATGCACAAATCGAAGTGCATATCTACACTAAATTTACTATTACTACTGCTACACAACACAAAACAAACAATTTTAATGAAAACTAATGATTAAAGAATCAAATTATTAAGCGGAGATCAGTACAGAAAATGAGAAGATGGAAATATTTAAAGGTTAAAATGCTAAAGTTAATATGTCGTAAACAAGAGATGTCTACTTAAAAGAAAAGGAAGATAAGTTTATTCATTAGAATAGTTCCTGATTATGCCTGCATAGTATGTAAACAATTGTAAGAGATAAAAACAAAACGCTTATTCCAAAAATGCTTGCAGCACGACAAAGCGGAAAATATGCAGTAATTAAGTATGATCGCCTCATCATTAAAGAGTTTAAGACAGATAAAAAAATAAATAGAGATAAAAATATTAAAGAATAGTCTAAAGAACCATTACGTGAAAAGAAAGGAAAATCTGAAAAGAAAATAAATAAAATTAATTGTTTACAAAATAAGAAAAAAATAGCTTACACATGCCGAATAAGGAAATTCCTGCCTTTGAAAGTTTAGACAAGAAAATCCAGGAATTTGAAAACAAGAAAAACAAGTGAATTGACAGGACTCGAAATGGCAGAACTTGGAATGAATAGTTGGGACCTCCTTTTAAAAATAATTGTAACATTAATAGTGCAGTTATTAAAAAAAAATAATAATAATATTTATGTAATAGAACAATAACAAATATATAAAAAGAGAATATAATATATTTATTATTTTTTTATATATATATATATATATATATATATATAATATATATATATTATTATATATATATATATATATATATATATAATATATATATATGGAAAAAATAATAATAATTTTAAAAATAAAATTAAAATTGTGAATATTTTTTAGGATAAAATAAAAATTGTAAATAAAATAAGAATAAATAAAAATAAATTTAAAAATAATATACAACCTATTTAATCAAGAATACTTATTATAGAAATTAACTAAATAGAAAAAGGAATAAATAAATTCTTATTAAATCTTTAAAATGAATTCCATTAGATAATAATATAGTAAGCAACTCAACACCTTAAAGGGTAACCACGGCTATGCGCTGATTTACAGTTTAATTGGTAAAAAAAACCACGAAGATGCAAAAACAATGTATAATCTGCATTTATTGGTTTATTTATTTATATTTATTTATTTATTTAGTATGTATACAAACTATTTATGGTACTCAAAATTTCCCATCAAAAACATTAAACAATTTAATGCATTAATCGAAACCATATCTTCAATTTTTAGGGAACATAACATTCATAAATCGGCAATGTTATTATTCATCTATATTTAAACGTTTTTCTTCATAAATTTGATCACTAGATATAACAATTAAAGCCACCAAGAAATACAATAAACGAAACAAGAAATACAATAGAAGAATTAAGAAATACAATAGAAGAATCAAGAATTGCAATAGAAGAATCAAGGAATACAATTGAAGAATCAAAAAATACAAAACAAGAATTAAGAAATACAATAGAAAAATTAAGAAATACAATAAAAAAATCAAGAAATACAATAGAAGAATCAAGGAATACATTAGAATAATCAAGGAATACAATAGAAGAATCAATGAATACAATAGAAGAATCAAGAAATGCAATAGAAGAATCAATGAATACAATAGAAGAATCGCTTGAAAGCTGGGTAAGGTATGGTTACCTCTATTTCTTCACCTTCATAAACGTTTATAGAAACAGTATATTTCTCTAATCGTTTTTTTTAATCATTATCTACTCCCCTTTTTTCTGATCTTTGGTCACGTATTATCTTTCTTCGCGTTTTTAAGATGCATTGAAATCGGAAGATATTAAATATTTAGGTCTGTGATTTCATTAAATCAATAATAAAAGTATTGAACCCTTGCATAAAGTAAAAATAGCAATATTAACTTTAATATTTATTCAGTTTAACATATTAAGGTTGCGTTCAGATTTAACGAGTCGTTAACTACCGGGATAACTTTCAGGACAGCTGTCAGGATATCTGTTCAGAACTAGCAAGTCGCCAACTGTCAGGATAACTGTTCAGAACTAACGGTCATTAACTATCGGGATAACTGTTCAGAACTAACCAATCGCTGTCAGGATAACTGTTCAGTACTAACGAGCCTCTAACTGTCAGAATAACTGTTCAGAACTAACGAGTCGCTAACTTGTCTGCATTAAAGAAACTGTTAATTCACAATTCATGTTACATTAAGATTTAAAATCATTAAATAAGAATATGACACAGGTAAAGTAATGTATAAACCAAGTAGCGAAATAAATACCATTTCCGTCAGACATGGTATATTTTACATGGCATTTTTCACATGGCATATTTCACATGGCATATTTCACATTTTGTCTCAGCAAATATTTTGAAAAATTATAAAACAGAAAAATGACGCACCTGGATTGACATTTAGTACACATGTAGCGGTGTAAAAATAACTAACATATTTACGTGCCAAGTTCATCTCATTATCGTTATTTGTTTAATTTTTATCAAATGACTTGTGTACGTTGTTTAAAAAGTTGGAAAATAATTAAGTTCAATTTTAGCGCAAGTATGCACCATTACGTAATAAATTTGTACATCAAGTTTCGTTTCAATATGAAACGAAGTATATGTATGATTTTTTGGATCATAAAAGTTAGGCAGCATAGAGCTCGGTCAGTGCCTGAATGCGTGACCGCTGGGAATGAAACGAATGTTATTACTATCTGAGGACGAGCGAAACAAGTCAGAAATAAAGATGATAAGCCTAGCGAATCCGTTGAAATGAAGAAAAATTCCGAGGTATCCTATACCTGATTGTATTTCTTTATTTTGGTATTTTTGTCCAGTATTTTTAACAAAAACTTCATATCAAGTCATGAAATAAAATTTTAACACGTACATTGTGACGAGCGAAGCTTGATCGTCTATTTAATTTGTTCCAAGGCGCGGTGTGCAAAATCATATTCGATCGACCTTTATTGTTTTTTCGATCAACTGATACTTCGAGCAAATGTAGAAAGGTAATAGAAATAAAAAAAACAGTAAATAATGTTTATTTATTTGATTGTCTATTGTTTTTTTATTTCTCTGAGAATTTGACAAAGAGAAGATTCCCCTTGGTCGGTCACGACCGGAGAACTTACTATTCCAAAGACTAACTGTGATTCACATAAACCTTAATCCACACAAGTACAACACTGCTTATGGGAGTATAATTAATTGTTCTAAACATAGAGATACAACTCCAAGAGATTTCAGTAAAAGGAAATAAAAATCGGGTAGTGGTCACCTCGGAACTTTTTCTCACCTCATCAGATCCACTACGCTCATTATCACAACTTTTGACTCGCTTCGCTCGTCCTCAAAATATAAAAATCACCTAATTTATTCTGCGACATTTCTTCAGACAGTAAATAATTCTTTTTATATCCAGCAATATCCTATCCAGGCACTGACCTCACTCTATGCTGCTTAACTTTTATGATCCAACAAAAACAACTAGACATAGAGATTAATATCCGTACTAAGTCTCAATCCTCTAGCATAAATGGTAACCGGAATGAATATACCCCCGAATAAAATGTACCCCCTGATAAATTATCCCCGGACAAAATTTTTTACAATTTTTTAAAAAAAGTATATAAATAGTTCGATAAATATTAAACTAATGCTGATAATGTATTGAAACTTGGCACATATGTTAGTCTTATACATAGTCACATGCGTTCCAAAACTCAATTTGATCACATCATTTTTCCGTGTTACGAGTATATGAATTTTAGAAATTTTCGCTGAGTCTTATTGTGGGTTAATGACGTCAAAAAAAATTTCTGAATAGAACAACTACAACGGTTGACTGATTTTTGTACTACATTTCAACTCTAGCATAAATGCTAAAGAGTATGAATAATTTTAATAATATAAAATTTATATATATATTATATATATATAATATATATATATATATATATATATATATATATTCCTCCATTTTTTGTTTACTCATCTCTCTCTCTCTCCTCTCTCTTATGATTTATTATGTAATTATTTTTTTCTTTTTACTCTTTTTTTATGTTTCATTAGTATAAGTTTATTTATTTATTTTTATTTATTTGTCTTTCTTTTGTCTCTATACTTAACTCTCATATCCTTTAATTTCAATCTTTAATTGATTTAATTTAGCTATTAATTGTTCATTCATTTTCATTTTATTATATTCATTAATTACTTTGCCTCAATCAGCCTCTGATTGTATTGATGGAAAGGGTTGGCATCTAAAATCCTATTTTATACAACTCCTAAAATTATAAAAGTATATTCTTAACTGGCATTTCTTAAACCTAATAACCATCACTTCAGTCTGTGGTTGGTTTAGTAAATTTATCAATGCGTCAATTGTTGCCATGTATAATTTTATTTTGTTTAAATTATAACCTTAGTAATAAAGAAGATTTATCCCCAAAGCGCCTTGCTAACATTGTTACATGCTGGCACTTTGTTTTTAAAGCGCTGAGCGCATGTAGTACTACAGTGGAACATGCGTCAAGTAAAAAAAAAAAAAAAAAAAAAAAAAAACACACATACTGACAGACAACTTTGAGAAAACCCCTCATGAGGCCTTTAAAATGCCTGAAACGGATAATTCCGGTTTCATTCCGGTTTCTGATTTTTTTGCAAACACAATACTTTTCCTATAT
This sequence comes from Microvelia longipes, assembly GCA_018340805.1. Classification (NCBI taxonomy): domain Eukaryota; kingdom Metazoa; phylum Arthropoda; class Insecta; order Hemiptera; family Veliidae; genus Microvelia; species Microvelia longipes. The sequence continues at coordinate 53,657,003 of JACMZG010001863.1, forward strand.
ACCTACGGTATAAATGAGGAAAAGTAAACTAACAATAGGAGGTTCATATAAATTGTATAGTTAGTCCATCGGTAAAACAAAGCCAAATTTTAAATTTTTAGCCACATTCTAAAAAGTGGATAACTGAGAGGGTATCTAAAAATCCATTACTAGATCAGATTTATTTTGAAGTAGAAAAAGAAAAATATTAAAATCTTACTGAAATTAGTTCCATAAGGTGTGCAAGCACACGATATCCTCTGCCTAGTCAACTAAAGCTAAAGCTGGCAATACCAGTAAAGGCTATATTTTACCTGACAGTCAGCAAGTATTTAAAACCAAGAAAATTATTATAACCTCCATCAATATCATGGGCGTAGCGAGGTTGCCTTGGGGGGGGGGGCTATTATATACATGATTACTAATAATATCACGACAAAGTTAATATGTCGAACTAATAAAACAAATTTAATCTTTTTATAAGCTAAGCTTAAAGTTACCTTTAAGCTCGAAATTGTTAAAAAAAATTATCAAATTAATTAATTATTTTTATAAAATTAAAATTTAAATTAATTTTATAAAGTTTTTGAAAAAAATGCTTTTCCTTGCCTGAACCATAGTTTTTATATAATTTTTGCAACAACCCTCCTCGGTTAGGGTAGGGGGGAGGGGGCCCCTCAGCCCCCCCTGGCTAAGCCCATGAACACTATTATTAATACGATTATTTAATATTAGCTAAATATATTAAGGAGGGAGCTATCAAGGGTTAAATGCAGGTAGTACAGAGCACATTTGTAAAATAGTTAAGTTTATTCATACTGGTAAAAATAAAATTATTAATAATAAGATCCACACTCGAATTAAGTCTTCTTACTATACTGGAATCAATAAAAAGTATTGCATGATAGTATACTCATGATATCAACATTTTGTTATAAGTGCACGGCATGTTAAACCGTTTTGTCAGTATAAGTAACGCCCATTTCTGGTTGTTTCCGAATACCTATTTAGACCGCAAATTGTCTTTAACATCATGGTATTGTTAAACGGATGCTATTGGTGGTACAGAAGGGTGTATATAAATTTATTCTGGGGCAATAAATTCAACTTAGGATGTTTTCCGCATACCAGGTGGGGAGCACGAAACCAAAGAGCACGTATTATCATTTTATGATATAACTATTATATTTTTTCACAGGCAGCTTAATATGAATATTTTCTGTAAGTAGATAACACCGAATTCCTCTTTGTGTGGTTCCTGCATTCCTGGTTGGTTGTACATTCCTCAAAGGGCATGTATTTTCATCCTGTACAAATAAACTCCTTTTCGGATGGTTCCCGCAGAACTTGTTACGTCGCAAAAAATCGTATATCCTACAACGCAAGAAACATGTAGAAAAGGTACATTTTATCCAGGGGAATTTTTTGTAAACACAAAATTTTCCCTATATATATACCTACGGGATAAACGAGGAAAATTTAAAAAAAATCGGATACGAGGTACATTAGGACTTTTCCTCATCTCATCGGTTTCGCTTCGCTAATCTCCCCTACTTTGGATTCGTTTCGCTAAATCTCAGATAGTAAGATAGTTCCCTATATACCTACGGTATAAACGAGGAAAATTCAAAAAATCGGGTTCGGGGAACATTGGGACTTTTCCTCATCTCATCGGTTTCGCTTCGCTTATCCTCCCCGCTTCTGATTCGCTTCGCTCGTCCCCAGATAGTAAATACATCCATTTCATTCTCAGCGTTCACCCACCCATCACTGACCACGCTCAATGCTGCTTAACTGTTATGATCCAAAAAAAATCATAGATATACTTATACTTGTATTAAAACGAAACTTGGTGTACTTATTTATTGCGTAAAGAAATACACTTTTACCGAATTTCAACTCAATTAGATTATTTTCTAATTTTAAAAAAAATTACGCACGTCATGTGATAAAAATTGAACTAATGCTGATAATGAGATATACTTGGAACATATGTTGACCTTATGGCCATGCGAACTAGATCTCAAATTGATGGCAACATTTTTCACCATTTTATGATTTTTGGAAATTTTCGCTGTGTCATTATTTCGGGTTAGTGACATCATAAAAAAAATCCGAATAGCACAATTGCTGGTCACAATTAACTGTTGGTTTACAAAGTTTCAACCTTGGAGCTTAAATACACTGCTACAATGATAACAGACACACACAAATACCTGCTGAGTGGTTTTCAACTTTGTGAATACCACTGGAGGTCTTAATTACCTGAAACGGAGGCTTCCGGTGACATCCCGGTTTCGGATTTTCTTGCAAACACAATAATTTTTTTTTATAACAAAGGTATAAATGAGGGAAAGTAAATAAGGATCCTGTCAGCTTTTTACACCTGTACGCTGATTCAGTTCAGTCAGCTGATTCAGTTCAGTCAGCTGATTCAGTTCAGTCAGTCAACTCACAGTCACTGAGATTTAATCTGTTATTATAGACAACATATGGAAAGTTAACAACAGGGTGGGGCTAGCTAAAATATTAAGTTTTTACCTAGCCTAGCTCTTATAATAGTTTCCGCAAGGAAGCTGGTAAAAACTAGTGTTCATAAGCTTATATATAATACTAATTACTAGCTTATTATTATAATACTATTATAAGCTTAGAATAATACTAATATATAAGGAGCATATGGCCGTTAACACAATGTTACGGCTAACACTACTGATAGCACGAAAGCCGGTTGACTGGTGGTCTTAAGTAGGGGTACCACCGTAACAACAACAAAATTTTTAAATATGTGTCATAAATACCCATTAATGAAGAAAGGTCGTAAAGAACAAATATAATAACTTAAAACACCTGCTGAGTATTTAATAAAACAGGTCTTAGATGGCAAAAGGATAGCGGAATACAAGAATCTACATTTAGATGACGAGGACTACTTTTAATATAATTTTAATTAATAACGTTAAACTACAATTTAAAATGCTTAAAATATTGTAATGCACAGATATTTATATTAGTAGTTTATGAATAATCAATCATTAATTAATAATAGAACATAATAATTCAGCAACCGGAAGTATTGCCAACTTTTTTTTATAAGAAAATTGTATATTTTAGGGTGGCAGCATTATAACCGCATTTCGTGTTATCAGTAGTGATCCTTCTATACACATAGAGATATTATTACTAGAGGGGCCCTATTGGTTGAATTTTGAAAACATAGAAAAAGTAACCTGACCACATTCGATATTATTACTCATCAAAAAACAGGACAAAAAACAGTAAATTATATAGTAGAATGTTTAAAATACAAATCACAACACAAACAATCTGCGGGAAGCCCAAAACAATTGATTAGTTATAACCCCTGCTCCCTCTTGGAGGAGGTTTCAGTAAGGTTACACAGAGCCCCTGAGAGCCCCACTAAAAATGTTTCAGGTCTCTCAATGTATTAAGATAGGCAATGCTCCCTCTAGTATATATCTCTATGTCTGTACATAGTATTATTCAAAGCTTATAAGTAACCTTTCTTTTATAAATAGGTGATAAGGGCACTTATAAGATACTAGTTTTCTTTAATAGGTAACTATATTTCGCTACATCCTCGTAGCACATTCATGTTAATAGAATTAAAATAAACGATTATTTTCAGACAACAATAACCTTTTTTCCGAAGTCATGCGTAGTATTAAAAAAATCGTCAAACTCAAAAGTTTGACCGATCGAGTTGATATTTTACAAAAATGTACTTCTAGAAATGATCAATCAATCCACAATATATATTTTTTTTTACTATTCCTCATTTATACCGTACACATATAGAAAAATTATTGTGTTTGCAAATAATCCGAAACCGGGATGTCACGGGAGTGAAGCGTTTTAGGTCTTTTAAAGATCGCCTGAGTGGTTTTCACGAAGTGGCCAGGTACTGACAATTGTTTTGGTCTACAAAAACCTTGGATAGATACTAAAAATAAGGCAGCGCAAGTGGAGTAAATCTTAATAAAAAGCATCAGTCTCTCCACAAAATTGTGAAGATACTGATATTTATTGTTTGTTTTATTTAGGCCTGAAGATGCCAGGCTTTCATCCTTTGTAGGTTGAAAGCGGATTGCTATTTAAATATATTTTGTGGAGGTGACTGATGCTTTTTGTTATTTTATTTTCCTTAGATACACTTGCCCTATTTTTTTTATTTGCCTTAGATTTACACCTTAGATACACCCCTATTTATTTATTTTAGATACTTGCCCTATTTATTTTATTTACCTTAGATACACCTGCCCTATTTATTTTATTTACCTTAATACACTTGCCCTACTTTATTTTATTTTTACCTTAGATTCACTTGCCCTATTATTTTATTTACCTTAGATACTTGCCCTATTATTTTATTTACCTTAGATACACTTCCCTATTTATTTTATTTGAGAGATTTCTAGATGTCTCTCTGTAGAGAGACATCTACAGAGAAAAAAAGGGACATCTACAGACTTCTGTGGGCCAGAGCCTGCAATAGATTGGACAAGAAGGCAGGCCAAATCCCTTGTAAAAAATTGGATTTGGAAGGAAACTAAAATCACATGGGAAAACAACACCGGATGTAGACAGTCAAAAATGATATTTCCAACATTAGATAGAAGGAAATCTAGATGGCTTTCTTGACTTGAGTAAGTCTAGTCTCAAGACTTATGGTAGGAGTAATCACTGGGCACCTGCAGGCTTAATAGCATTTAGCCCTAATGAAGGTGACTGAGAGCCCAATATGTGCAATATGTGAAGACAATGAGGAAGAAACAGTCTATCATTATTTGGCAACGTGTGAAGGGTTTGGAAGGCTCAGGTTTCAAATATTTGGAACTGGAACGCTACTCAAAGAGGAAATGGAGTCTCTAAGATGGCAGGACATTCTTACTTTCATCCATCGTAGCAAGGAGGTTTGACGAGGAGAAAGTAGTGGAGGGTTAAAAGTGATAGGTGGTTGACTTCGGGGTTGGTGAAAAGGACCCAAAGGTATGGTCTACTCACCAGGCTTGACCTCCCCTCTCTTACTACTACTACTTCTACTGCCCTATTTATTTTATTTACCTTAGGTACACTTGCCCTATTTATCTTATTTACCTTAGATACACTTGCCCTATTTATTTTATTTACCTTAGATACACTTGCCCTATTTATTTTTATTTACCTTAGATACACTTGCCCTATTTATTTGTATTTACCTTAGATACACTTGCCCATATTTTGTTTGCCTTTTACCTTGCCCTATTTATCTTATTACCTTAGATACACTTGCCCTATTTATTTTTATTTATTAGATAACACTTGCCCTATTTATTTCATTTACCTTAGATACACTTGCCCTATTTATCTTATTTACCTTAGATACACTTGCCCTATTTATTTTATTTCCTCAGATACACTTGCCCTATTTTTTTTTTACCTTAGATACACTTGCCCTATTTATTTTATTTGAGAGAGACATCTTGTCCCAACGTGGTTAACTATTACTGATATCTTAAACTATTTTTAGGTTTTTATATTGTAGATAACAAAATCTAGATAGATAGATAATAATATTAAATGAAATAATGCTTATTGTTGATGATTTTAGCTTAATTATTTACTTTCAATGAATAACATTTCTCAATTTTATTATAAACTGATTTGAGGAAGATTTTAATATTTTTCTACTTCAAAATAAATCTGATCTAGTAAAGGATTTTTAGATACCCTCTCAGTTATCCACTTTTTAGAATGTGGCTAAAAATTTAAAATTTGACTTTGTTTTACCGATGGACTAACTAAAACTTATATGAACCTCCTATTGTTAGTTTACTTTTCCTCACTCATACTGTAGGTATACAGGAAAAGTATTGTGTTTGCAAAAAAACCGAAACCGGGATGAAACCGAAATTATCCGTTTTAGGCGATTTAAAGGCATCTTGAGTGGTTGTCGCAAAGTCTCCTGTGTGTTTGTTACCATCGTAGCGCCAGTGTATTTATACTAGAGAGTTGAAATTTTGTTGAAAAATCACTCTGTAGTTTTACTATTCGAAAAATATTTTTTATTATAATGTCATAAACCCGCAATAATGACTCGGCGAAAATGTCGAAAAATTGTAAAACATGGAAAAATGATGCGATCAGATTGAAATTTGGTTAACATGTAACTATACTATGTATGTAACTATGTAACTATGTATAAGACTAACATATGTGCCAAGATTCATCTTATTATCAGCATTAATTCTATTTTTTGGAATGACTTGTTTACGTTTATTAAAAAAAAAATTAAAAAATTGGGAAATGGTCTAATTTAGTTGAAATTTAGTACAAGTGTATATTATTACCTAATTAATAATTACACTAAGTTTCGTTTCAATACAACAAGTATATCTATGATTTTTGTTAAATCGTAAAAATTAAGGACCATTGAGCGTGGTCAGTGCTGTATGGTTGACCACCGAGAATGATATGGATGCATTTACTATCAGAAGACGAGCGGAGCGAGTTCAAAGGCGTGTTGGAGTATAACTTTAGCGAACTGTATTTCTGAGGACGAGCGAAGCGAGTCAGAAGCAAGGAGGATGAGCGTAGCGAATACGATGTTATGACGAAAACTTCCGAGGAACCCCGTACCCGATTGTTTTGTTAATCTAATAGTGGAGTTGATTTTCTATAATACACTGTAGATGGTTGCCTTTATTCTTTAATTTATAACTTTAGATAATTGTTATTACTTCTATTTTATTTTACAATTTAATTAATTAATTTATTGCATGTTAGTTATAATAATTCTTAATGTTTTAAAAATTAAATCAATATAAATTAAATAAAATAAAAATCTTTATTTGCATAAATACTAATACAAGTACAATGGCAAATCGTCAAATGTACAAAAATTAGAAGTAACATAAATTACTCAAACATAATTTTATTAGAGAAGTACTCATTAATACTATAAAAAGGCTGCTCTGTCAAGGCTTTTTTACGGCTTTTTTGAAATGATCTATTGGCAACTCTTGAATTTTTACATCTAAATGATTAAAAAGTTTAACCCCCAATACACTATGACCCACTTCTGACTTCTTAAGTCTATGAGTTGGTAATGTAAGTACATTTTTATTCTTTGTATTATATCTATGATAATCACTATTGGTTTTAAATTTATTTAAGTTCTTTTTAATAAAGAGCATATTAACTGAGCAATTACTGAGTATTGCAGAACCAACCCCTGCCGACAGCTAATATGCCGGGCTTTTACTAATTTTTTGTATATTTTAATTTTGGTGCCTGTATTTTTGTAATGTTTTGTATTTTTTTATAATAATATAAAAGGATAGTCTGAAAAGTTTTCTACTTTTTTCCCATTTTCACAAAAACACTCACAACAACTCACTTAAATAACTGTCAAACAATTACCATGTGTTCAATTGAAATTTCGGCCATTTCGAACACATGGTAATTGTTGACAGTTATAAGGCGCAGTCGAATATTCCACGGCCTTCTTAGAACGTTAGATCACCAACAAACTTTTTTTTATAACTTTTTTTTCAAAATTTTCAGTAATTAGCCGGATTTGTGATAAATGAAGGCTATTTCCGTAATCTGCACGCTCGTTTGGTCATCTCAAAGAGTATTCACATTCAACTCAACGATTTATTTTTAATCTAACTTGGTACATACATAACTACTGTTAGACGTCAATGTCAACAAATATGACATGTCAAAATATAACACAAATCAGGTAGATAACATTGACGTCTAACAGTAGTTATGCATTGTACCAAGTTAGATTAAAAATAATCAATTCAATCGTTGAGTGAATGTAATACTCTTTGAGATTAAACCAATAGAGCGTTTGCCAGATTACGGAAATAGGCTTCATTTATCACAAATCGGCTAATTACTGAAAATTTTGAGAAAAAAAAGTTATAAAAAAAGTTTGTTGGTGATCCAACGTTCTAGAAGGCCGGGATATTCGACCGCGCCTTATTTAAGTGAGATATTGTGAATGTTTTTGTAAAAATGGAGAAAAGTTGGAATCTTTTCAGACAACCCTCGTATAATATAATAAAATACTTGCCGTATTTAAACGAAACTTTGTAACGTAAGAAATATATAAGTTCCGCATTTCACCTCAATTGAATTATTTACCGGATTTGTTTACAATTTTTTAAAAAAAACTTATACAAGTCATTCGGTAAAAATAATATACACACTCACACACATACATACAATAACACGATTTTGTTAAAACCACTCAGAAGGTCTTAATAAACTTATAAAACATAAATAATAAAAGAAAGGAAGTACCTCCACAAAACAAAACTTTATTGGCAAAGCGCTTTCAACCTAACTAGAGGCCATCATCAGTGCAGAACCTAACAAACAAGTTACAATAGAATAAATAAAGCGAAAAAATTAAAAATACAATAAATAAAACTAAATAAATAAATATAAACATAAATAAAGTATAAACATGTAGTATATACACAATAGTATATAAACAATAGTATATAAACATAATGAATAAAATACATTGTAACTTGTTTGTTAGGTTCTGCACTGATGATGGCCTAGTTAGGTTGAAAGCGCTTTGCAAATAAAGTTTTGTTTTGTGGAGAGACTTCCTTTCTTTTATTCTTTATGATGGACTCCATTCACGCTCATTCTACTAGTATATTTATAAAACATAAGTAACTATAAACATAAAATTCCGGTGACATCCCGGTTTCGGATTTTTTTGTCAACACAATACTTTTCTTATATACCAACGGTATAAATAAGAAAAACTAAAAAATCCGTGAGCATAAACTAACTCCCGCTTGGAAGCAAAAATAAAAAAAAAACTAAAGTAAATGTACAAAAATAAAAAAAAACAGTAGCAAATGAAGAAGAAAAAGGATCTAAGTTGTTCGGTACAGTTGACATTACGCAACTACGACAAAACCGAGACAGTTACACGTGACCTAAACAAAAATATAAACAATGGGGGAGTCTATGTCGTGCTCGCGTTGCAACAAATGCCTTTCAATATTTCTTCTTCATCTTCTTTCCACGGAACATCTTCGTCCTTTAAACTCCGAGATAGTATCAAAACACAAGAGACATTAATAAGTTACATTTTAACAATAATCTCTGCTTTAAATTGCAAATAGTTAACTTGATTAAATTTTATGTTACAAGCTAATTACTAAAGTGTTTTTAACATTTAAACTTAACTAAGTACAGCACACAAATAAATAACGAACGTTTTTAGTAAGTATTTTATCTTAAATGAATTCATTTTATGTAGTTGTATATTCTAGTATTTATGTAAAATTAATTTATAGAAATAAAATGTGAATAGATGTTCCATTATGTCTAAAAAGGAATGCAAAGCTTATTAAGGATGATTTGATTTTGAATCAAGTAGCGTATCAAGTAATCTTTGACCAATGACAGTCCGAATTATTGGCATAGCATTGGCCTTGATAGTCTTCAAGTTCTAAACCAAGTACAAATTCTTTTATTCCTTCTTTTTTTTATTCAATAATTTTAGACTTCATGAATAATTGAATTTTTACTTCTTTGCAACTAGCGTAGATGTACAGAAAGTATTTTGTTCATTCTAAACACCAAAAAACAAGGTTTCATCAGAGTAATGAATTTTAAGCGTCTTAAAGACGTTCTAAATGGTTCTTAACGTGATATTTGTCTTTATGTGAATGTGTGTTTGCCTGTATCACGCATGACTTATGCTCTGTTTTTGCTAAAAATTTGAAGGTAAGTTCAAAAATTAAATCTAAAATGATAAATTTCAACTAAATTATCCGTTTCAGGTTTTTTTAATACCACCTGTGTAGTATTTATCAAGTTGTCTGTTTGAGTGTGTCTGTTATTATCTTAGCTCAAAGTGCGTTTATACTGGTAAGTTAAAATGTAGTAAAAAAACAGGTACGGGGGTACCTCTGAACTTTTCCTCATCACATCGAAGCAATAGCTACTGCTAGAATAAATAATATATATTTGTAGCATATATATAAAATAGTATTACTATGTATAGTTAGGTCTGCCATTTTTTGAAGAATTGAAATTTCAAACATTAAATTCTTTAAAATTATGAAGATGTTAACCTAAAAAGTATATATTTTTTACCAGGAAAAAACTTTTTAAAAATAGAATGAAAAGCACAAGATGTTTTTACAGTTTTCTTTACGAAAAACTCCGAAGCTTTTTTTTTAAAGTTTAATGTAATCGGTATCAAGTCAGGAGATAAAGGAAGGTGAAAGAAACCAAACTGCTGAATACTTTATACTCTGTAAATGCAATTGGTCCCTTTAGGATAAGGGAAAACTTCAGGAGAACAGAGAAAAGAATCTACGACTGAAAGTAACAAGTTTGCAATAAAATTAACTTCTTTCAGTAGGGTGATTGTGATCTCTCTTAATTATTCCTGAAATTAAATTTTAAATTTTTAGATGAAGTCCTTCATCTAATTCCTCAAATCTTTTTGTGAAAAATTATCTAAAATAAAATATGGTAAAATATTTTCAAAATTAAAATTTTGACATAAAAATTAAAAAATATGACATTGTGAACACAGTTTTACTTTAAAATACAACAATTTTATGGGCTTCAAACCCTAAATTGGTCGCATTAACGTGACATATACACGTATATGTAACAAATAAGACCGCAATGCGCATGTACAAATGTACCTCTACGCTAGTACTAAGGTTTATGCGAGGGATTAGAACCACTTCTTAAGTCTACCATCTCCTTTAGAGTCTGCCATATGAGCCATTTAAGATGGGACAATTGAGCTGAAATCGGTCTAAATAGATTTAGCGGTCACGTAACTCCATATTTTAAAGTTAAAAAAAAATTATGTCGCCTAAACTGGGTTTGATGACGTCATACATTTTTCAACAAACAATAGGGTTCGTAACACCTCCCCAACATCTCGCAAAAGCCTATATATAAATAAATATAAACAAATATAAATAAAATATATATATAAATATATAATATATATATATATATATATATATATATATATATATATATAATTATAATAAAAATTTGAATCTATCCCCTCCCCTCACCCTCTCAACATTCGTAACTTGAACAACCAACAGGTAAAAAGTGTAAACACTAAATTGTTCAAACAAGCTATTCATAATGCACTCCTCAAACCTCAAGTGTAAACATATCTTGCAACTAAGGTAATTTGTAATTTAGACCCACACTGAATCTTTTAGTCATATTTGATTTATCTTGAATACAGCCTAACACTACTTGCGTTTTCTAATATAACCAAAAACAGCCAAGCAAAGTCAAATGAAAAAAGTCCGGTTCAGTGGTCAGATTGATTTTTGAGCCAAGTTGCAGTTCTCTATCATAAATACACTGGGAGATACGATAATAACATACACACACCCATAGATACAGACTCGGGAGGTATTAACAAACGCATGAAACGTAGAATGCAGCTGAAATTCCGGTTTCAGATATTTTTACCCTCTTTTTTTTTTTTTTTTTTGGCATTGGTCTACTAGGACCATACAGCCATGGAATTTACCCTCTTAATACTTGTTTTTATGTTCCTACGGTATAAATGAGGAAAAATAAAAAAATAATACTTTAACATTTTAGAAACATTTAACAGAAAAAGGGTCTCTTTTGTTTACAGTACGATTGGTTTACATTTTGTTTACAGTACGATTGGTTTATATTGCGTACCGCATTAAATTCAAAGTGAATTAGGAAATTTCCTTGTAAAAGTGCAGCTGAAGATGTTTTCAAGGTTCTTGTCGTGGAGGTTATAGTTCACAGAACCCTCAGTGTAAAGGTTATGTGAACACTATTCTTCTTCTTCTTTATATTGTAAACTACAGTTTACGACAGAGACCAAACACTATACAGTCATAATGATAAAGCTATTTTTAGAATCGAGATTTTAATATTAAATCAGATTAAATGGAATAATTTAAAGCGAATATGTAAAGGTTAATAATGCATCAGCAACATTTTTTCATTAGTAAGACGACACAATCGGAAGCTTTGTGTCGTAAAAATTAAAACAATATTTTAAACGCAAGGAAACCCGAGTGGATTAAATAAGAAACAAATCCACTCCTCTTCAAATATGCTATATAAGGCATAAATATAGAACCGTCTTGGAACCATGCGGTCATTATTACTGTGATGAATGAATGACGCAAGTCAAGGAGTTAAAAAAATCATGAAATTTGACCTTGTGGGAAAACGGTTGAGAATCAGACCATAGTTAATATGAAGTCTTTTGTTGGAAATGAGCTGTAGTACCACCTCCTTTCGGGAAGGGAGTTTTATTTTGTACACCCTGTATATTATACTTGTTATATTACTGGTCGAATCAAAAGATACAAATACAGGCTTGTTAGTAGGTATAAAAAATCCTTGGTGATAAACTACCTACGTCGGTTGAGTTTTAACCCAAAGTAGAAAGGATTGACCACTGGATAATCCTGATACTTGATCTTAGAAGCACAGGTCCTCATGGGATTTGAAAATTTCATTTGCAGACAAAATTATAATAAACTTTCATGGACCAAAAGCCAGATAGATCAAAAATTGGTTAGGAAAGCCCTAATTGGAAGGGTTGAGGTCAAGTAAATAAAGAACGTTGTAAATAAGAGCCTAAGGTCGGTTCTGATCCCTTGGTTTGGATGAATAAATCATCTAACGACTTCTTGGCAGTTTCACCTGGTGAATTATAAATTATCATCCTCTTTTTTTTATCTGACAACTTCTAAAGACGATAAACTAGAAACTTTAGTGTTTACATGGAAAGATAAAAGTTTTAAACTAGAACTTTCAATGGTGTAAAAATTCTTCCGTTTCTGACTTGCCAAGAAGTTAAAAAAGTTTGTAGTCTTTTGATTGAATAATTACATACATAATAATACTAAAGAGATGCCTAGTTTCAACTTAACTAGCTTGGTCATTTGAATTAACTTAAATCACTGCTGTAATATAAAAAGACATTAAAATTTATCGAAATATTTAAAAAAAGTTAATAGACTTTTTCGTCAAGAAGGAAGAAAACATTAACTTTCCACCTGAAAAAACTGTATTACAACCTGTTTGTGAAAATGAGAGAGGGAACAAAAATCAGGGTGGTAAGTCAAAGCAGTGAGTAAAGTGGTTTACTTTCCGTCAATCGGTTAGTCAGTTGCCTGGAAATCTAATGATGCAATTTTCGAATCTAGTCCGGAAACCTTTGTTTTTATCGTTTTACTATAAAGTTTTTTACTTAAAGTTTTACCATAAGTCGGAGCATTTATTAATGATTTTAACAACACATGCATGCATTTTTATAATAACTGTCACTGTTATTGTGTGTTTTGATAAAGTCGTAACGTCTAAAATTGAAAAATAACGAATCATTTTTACTTAAATACGGCAGAAATAAAAAATGGCGTCACTTCTTATCTTACCTTAGATTTATCATATTTTAGGAAAACAACGGAGAAAATAGATCAGCTGTTACAATTATTATTATTATTATTAGCCACTATTATAGTCAAGTAAATAAAAATCACACATTTAGACCGTATTTAACTTTTATTCATTCAAAAGCAAACCAACAAAACTATTAAACAAACAAATAGTTTTTTGTATATTTTTATTACTTGTTCTTCATTCACATATAATCATCTTAAAATTAATATGTCAGATATTTATTAACTGTCAAAACTAACTGTTTTAGAAATGGGTTGTTAAGCACGGAAACACGCATTGTAAATGAAATTCGCCCGACAGCGGACCACCGCGCCAGAATTATTTAGTAGTTGTAAACTTATATAATGTAAAAACTTTAAAATATTATCATTCCAACCAGGATTGTTGTTAAGCTCGGAAACACGCTTCCAAAAGGAAATTCGCCCGACATGCGGACACCGTGCCAGAATTATTTTATTATACTTGTTTTGGTCTAAAATAACATTAAAATAATTATGTTTGACAGTTTTATTTTAATTTAGATTACAAGCATCAAAGGTTCTTACTAAAATTACGACAAACGCCGAAAGAAAAGCAAAGAAAAGATAAGGAGCAAATTCAACATATCCTTGTTACGTAACCTGCGTTTCGCGCTGTTAATAAAAATGAGCATATGACGTTGAAGTCACAGCCGGGAGTAGGAGTGGGGTTGATTTTTTGGAAAAGGGTGGCTCCAAGGATCTTGAATAAAGGGGATGACGAATTAAGGAACATTTCTGACTCCATGGAAGTTGTATGAGATAGAGAAATAGCAGCAAACTTACCTACCCCTTGCTTGTGATGAAAAAAAGAGCCAAACGCAGGTTACGTAGCAAGGTTTTCGAGTTAGATTCTTAACTTTTATCTGTGCTTCTCGTGATTGTTATTGTTACATTTGTGGTGCTTGTTAAGTCATTTGTGCTTTTAATTTTTTATAACCTTTACACAATCTTGGAAGAGGTTACAATTAGGTTGCACAGTGCCCTGAAAACAATTACCCCCTCCATAATTAAGTAGGCCCCCTGATAATTCATCTTAATAACCTCTTGGGGGTTAAAATGAGATTACATGGAAAACAATTTAGTATAACCTTTTACAGGAAAGTTAAAATTGTAGGCAACCCTAAACCTTTGTGAAAACTAACCTTTATTACTTTTACTATCTTATGTATTGCTTTAGTTTACAAATATTCCAGCTGTTGTTTTTCATATATCATAGTGTTTTGTTCAAAACCACATGAATGAAATTTTAAGGTGGTAATGTCAGTACACTTGAAATGCTCCACTTGGTACATAATTATATAATCATTTAATAAAAAAAACGTTATTTTATTAAAATAAACTAGCAATAAATATTAAAATTCGGTTATGAGAACATTATAACATAGAATTACTGCGATAAAAACAAAACTAGACATGATCAAGCAAAAGTCAAATGAGGTATAACTAAGTAAAAAACACGAACCCTCGAGAGAGGTCTGACATTGATAACAACGTGTATTAAACAAATGATGGAGGTCTGAAATCTCCGACTCTATTGAGTTCGTATATTTCCTTAACAAAGCATACTAAGTTATCCTTAATTAAATATGATGTAATATATATGTATATATAATATATATATATATATATATATATATATATATATATATATATATATTATTATATATATATATATATATATATTATATATATATATATATATATATATATATATATATATATATATATATATATATATATATATATATATATATATATATATATATATATATATATATATATATATATATATATATATATATATAATATTTAAATGATGTAATTTTTAAACTAATTTCTGTAATTTAAGACGCATATTGACGTTTATTGTTAATTAATTAACACTAAGTATTTTATACAGTCTTTATTAAAATATAGTAACTATTTAGATTAAAAACTAAATACTCATCCCAGAAACATTAATCTAAATCCAGAGGTGGCATTCAAAAATATTACCTCCTTGTGATTAATTAAGACATATTCGTACGTTATTACCAATAGAATAAGATTGAGTAAGACTTATTCTTATTTTAATAATTTGAGAATAATTCGCTTTGATTCAAAGGCATGTTCTTAATACTGTTCTCCGTTGTTTCAAGTTCGCAATTTTATAAAAGACGCTGTGTTTAAATTTAAATAAATAAAAAAGGATCTAATCGAATTAATAGATTTGTTTTAATTTACGAACACAGCTGTAGATATAATAAAAAACTTGCTTTTTTAATCACTAATTTATAATAATAGTTTCTTTAATTATATAATTAATTACTTACATACTGCGGTGAAGTATGTAATGGGACGAGGGCTGAATCTACACTAAGGCAATACTAGATAGATTATCGACGGCCGACGACATGTTTTGATGAACATGTTTGCAGCCGCTTGCATCACCCACCGGGCACGGGGCTTCTCGTCACTTAGAATTAAACTCATTCTTTAACTAGTCTTATTTTACTTTTAGGGTTTGTGGTACCTCAAAAGTTTTATAAATATATGAAATTTTATAAATTTATTAATATAAATAAGTCTTCACCAAGGATCTTGAATAAAGGAGATGACGCTTTAAGAAACATTTCTGACCCCTTGGAAGTTGTATGAGATAAAGAAATAGGTGCAAACTTACCTTTTTTTATATAATAAATATCCTTTATTAAAAATACAAATTTTAAAATATAAATAACATCATATTTAAGATAGAATGCCACATTTAGAGTTATAAACTCTGCGCTGTGTGGCAAGTACGTAATTAACTAAGACAAAAGAACTATTTTTATTTGTCTAAATATTCACATATACACATACATTACATACATACACACACATACATATATATACATACATTCATACACACATACATACATACATATACATGTATATATATATTATATATATATATATATATATATATATATATATATATATATATATATATATATATATATATATATATATATATATATATATATATATATATATATATTATATTATTAGCCTTTATCCCGCTGATAAAGGCTCATCTACCGTTATCCTTAATTCTGCGGACTACCTTGCAGAGGCTTATAAACAATTATCTTGTAGAGATACTTACCAAATTCTTCATTCTGACCCCATCTCTTCCCAATTCTTCATAATAACACCATCTCTACTTACCTAGCTACCCAAGGCCCTCTGGAAGGTCTCTCTGATGCCGAAATCAATATCCTTACCCCCGAAAAGCCACGTACACCCCATCTTTACCTTCTTCCAAAAATCCATAAAAAAGTTGATCCCCCCCTTCCTTGTCCTGGAAGACCTATCCTTGCTGGCTATGGCTGTCACACGGAAAGAATATCAGCTTTCGTTGATTCCTTTCTTCAACCTATTTCCCAATCCTTACCCTCCCATATCAAAGATACCAACCATTTCCTTGATCTTATCCGTGATATCCCCACTCCGTTATCCGATAATACATACCTCGTTACTGTTGATGTCACTTCCCTTTACACAAACATCCCCCATTCTGAAGGTCTTGAAGCCATTAGATTCTACTTAGATCAGCGTCCTAAGCCCCATATTCCTTCCACCTCCTTCCTTCTTCAACTTACCGAATTTGTTCTTGAACTGAACAATTTCAGGTTTGAAGATAAACACTATCTCCAAATAAAGGGTACAGCGATGGGGACCAGGGCAGCCCCTTCATACGCTAACTTCTCATGGGTAGAATTGAGACCCTCTTCCTTCAATCCAATCCCTTCAACCTCTTCTATGGCGTCGTTTTATCGACGACATATTTTTCCTATGGCCTCATGGCCTTCCTGCCCTTGAGAAATTTATATCTGATCTAAACTCCTTTTCCTCACTCCGCTTCACCTCAGAATACTCCCTAACCCATGTCACGTTCCTTGATGTGGATGTCTATATCCAGGGTGACAGACTGGAGACGGCAGTTCACATCAAACCCACTAACCTCCAACAGTACCTACATTTTAACAGTTGCCATCCCCATTCCCAGAAAAAATCCATCCCATTTTCCCTTGGTCTCAGAGGAAACAGGATCTGTTCCAATGAAGCCTTCCTTGATCGGTACATTGTCTCCTTAAAGACTCTCTCCTTTCCCGAGGATATCCCTCCCACATAGTTAATGCCCAAGTCACTGCATCTCTTCATCCTAGACCTCCTCGCCCTCTTGCTCCTCCCGCTTTTACCTCTTCACTACCTACTATCCTGGCCTTAGAATCCTTAATACTTTCCTTAAAGACGGTTTCGCCACTCTATCCTCAAACCCTACCACAGCCGACCTCCTACCCCAAACCTCCTTCAGTAACCTTTAAAGACCCCCTAACCTTCGCAACCTCCTAGTTAATACCAAACCTCCTTCTCCGCCGGCACAACCTCATCCTCGAGGTTCCCATCCCTGCAATAGAAGGCGCTGCTTAACCTGTCCCTTGATGAACCCCTCTCCTACCTTCACCAGTCCCTCCACTAATGTTTCCTACCAAATCCCTTCTTCCTCTAACTGTACTTCTAGAAACGTGGTATATTGCCTTGAGTGTCGGCGATGTGATTGTTTCTACGTAGGGGAGACTTCAACTCCTTTAAACCTACGCATTAACAATCATAGAAACTCATGCTTGGACTTGAGGAGTGATCTACCCGTTTCAGTACATGCTCGTTCCCATCAAACATCCTCTTTTAATGACCTCTACCAAGCTCGCGTTCTAAAAAAACTTCCTGAAGACACTCCTACTCCTATCCGCCGTAATTGGGAAATTGCCCATCAGCTTGTCCTCAAATCCCGACTCCCCCCTGGCATCAACAAACAGTAGTGTCTATCTTTTATTTTTATTTTATTTTATTAATTTTTTTATTTATTTATTTTTATTTTTATTATTTAATTATTTATTAATTTTGTTTAATATCATTATTATTTCCTTATTTATTTATATTTTATTTTAAATCTTCCTTTTTTACTTACATAGCCTCCCTTTTTATTTTATTCTTCTTATTCCATACGTTTCACCATTTATTTTCATTTAGTTATATTTCCTTCTTATATATTTTTTATTCATTTATTTATACTGTTTCATATTTTTATTTTATATATATTTTTATTTCTTTGACGCTCTCCTTTTTCACCTCACTCCCTCTTTCAGCTTCTCATTATATATTTTTAATTTCCCTCTCTATTTATTTTATTTTTTCCTGTCTTTTTATTTTGATATTTCCCTTGTATTTAGTTTGTACGAATGATTGATTTTTGAATATGTCTTTATGACGGTACGTGGTGTGAAATTAATGTATGATCGTATAGAGTGTTTTCGAGCAAGTCTATTCCTGTACATGTCCGGTACCGTGCTATATAGTATACCTCCTTCCCATTGGTCCAACCCCACCTCTCTTAATACCCCTCCTAATCCATTTCCTGTAGATCCTATCTCATCTTTACCGTTCAGTCTCTCTTCGTCTGTGGAAGAACTTTAACAGTTCGAAACGTTACGTTTTTATTGTAAGTTTTCTTAATGTTTCTATATCTTTTATAATAAGTATAATATATATATATAATATATATATATATATATATATATATATATATATATATATACACATTCACACACACACATACATATACACACATATCCATACACACATAATTATTTTAATACATTTTTTTTAAATTAATGCACAATATTTTAATTTTAACATGTAGTCTTATCCTTATGTTTAAATGTTTTTTTTAAATTGATTTTGATCAAAGGGAAGAAATAAGGACTATAATAACTGAAAAGTAATTTATAAATAAATATTTCAATAATCTTTCTTTTTTGCTGCATTTTGTTGGTTTTGTTTTTGTCACAGGTAAATGCGAAGGTGTTTTATGAATGACTCTGTTTTTAGTAAGTCAGTTGTTTTAAACGTTATAAATAACTCTGTAGGTAGTTAATTAATAAGATTCAGTCCATAGTAAGTCCTTTATTGCTGTGCTTTTACAGTGTTAGTCTTAGGTAGTTGGTATAATCCCTTTGTTTTGCTTTTTGTTCCTTTCCTGTGAAGTATTTCCGTCAGTTTATTCCTCTTTTTCAGTCCGTATATAGTATGCATGTCATTTTGTAAATACTGTCGTCATTTTCGTAAGTACGTCTAACTTAGTATATAGTTTTTTAGTGCTGTATCCTCTGGGTTTTTTAAATATCGTCCTGATTATAGCTTTCTGTGCTTTGAGTACCATCCTCTTAGTCGTATCACAGGCAGATCCCCAGGCTATTATTCCATACTGGATTATAAAATTTACGATTCCATAATAAAGGGATCTTACTTGGGATATAGTTAAGAATCCAGTAACTCTTGCAAAAATATATACACTCTGTCTAAGTCTACTTGTAAGTTGTTGAATATGAGGTGTCCAGTTTAAGTATTCATCTATAGTTAGTCCTAAATATTTTGTATTTTTTACTTTTGCTAATGTAGGGCAAGTACAGGGTAATGGGTAGGTAGCGTGACAGTCCATCTCGTGAACTCTAAGTTTCGTGAATTCAGGCTGTCTGTTAGTCAGGTTAGTTATTGTCATGTAGCAAGTTTTGTTTATGTTTAGAGTCAGTAAGTTAGTTTAATAACCATCATGTCTAATTCAAGAAGTCTATCCGTGAATGAGTTGGTAGCGCATAATATTGCCAAATCATCACAGTAGCAAATTATTTTTGAATTTAATGTTAAATGGAAGATGTCGTTAATATGAATTAAAAACAAAATTCCGCCGAGAACCGGTAACCTGGGGTATAGATTATTATAGTGATATTAACTTCGTCATTGTTAGTAATGTCTGTCCAAGTCTCTTTTTCCAATAGTAATTTCAGTTTATCTTGGTTTATTTTGTATTTGTTAGTTAAGGTCGTGGTGGTCCTCTTTGCTTTAATTTTAGGAAGATGTAAATATATTAGACAAAGAGCCCAGGGGTGTTTTGTTAATAAAAAGTGTAATGGCTGGAACCGGTCTCAATTTTTCGTAAATACCTTCCTGAACAAGGATTTGCTATTCTGCCGACTCGTATCGGATGGTTGTCCCAGGCAGAACGCACTTTAGGGGTCAAAGGTTCTGCCTGGGACACCCATCCGATACGAGTCGGCATAATCGCAGATCCTTGTTCAGGAAGGTATTTACGAAAAAGTGAGACCGGTTCCAGCCATTACACTGTTTGTTAACTTGGGTGGTAAATTTGAACTGTAAAGTGCGTTCTGCCTGGGAAGCCCATCCGATACAAGTCGGCAGAATTGCAGATCCTTGTTCAGGAAGGTATTTACGAAAAATTAAACCCGTTTCTAGCCATTACACTTTTTATTAACTTGGCTGGTAAATTTGACCCCTAAAGTGCGTTCTGCCTGGGACACCCATCCGATACAAGACGGCAGAATTGCAGATCCTTGTTCAGGAAGGTATTTACGAAAAATTAAACCCGTTTCCAGCCATTACACTTTTTATTAACAAAACACCCCTGGGCTCTTGGTTTATATTGTATAATGATCCGTTATATAGGTCTCAATCATAGAAGCAAACAAATTGTTAGTAAGCGAACTGATGACAAATAAATGGTCTATTGTCGTCTTTGTTTCCGTTGTCACTCTAGTCGGCCCATCAATAAGCGATTCCATCTTGTATTTGTTAAATATACTAATGTATTCGTCAGTTAGTTGGTCAGTAGATCTATATTCGTAGTTTAGTATATCCAGGTTTATGTCACCTGTCACAACTATTTTATTATTATTGATTTTTTTAACAAAATATCTAATTCTTTGAGAAATAATTTTATAAGACCACTAGGAGACCTATATACAGATATTATTTTAGTTTTAAGACTTTTTATTTCAAGTACTAAGCAATTAGCGTCAGTCATGTCATGTTCTGTTACCTCTACGTCATTGTACAGTTGATTTTTTATGTATATAACTATCCCGCTGTTCTGATTGAAATTATTTCTGGTGTATACATGTTTATAGTCTTTAAGTACGTATAGGTCAGTAGGTATGTCACGTATTCTTGCTTCTGTAAGTATTAGTACGTCGGGTTTCATTTTGATTTCATGTATTTTACAGATAAATTTATCAAGGTTTTTATGAAGACTTCTAATGTTCATATGCATGACATTGAGACCGCTGTTCAATTGACTCAGCGTTTCTTTGTCAAGATTTTCAAATTTAATATATTTCTCTTGATCAAGATCAATATTATACGTATTACTCATGTATATAAATACTAAGGATAAGACTTGGTAAACAAATTATAGAAATAACATATAAACATCGGTAGGTATTACATGAACTATTGAGTTTTATAGAAATTAATTTAGGATCACTAATAACATTTATGAGCAGGCAAATCTTTAGAGCATTATTAAAAATATAAATAAAATCAAGTCGTGATATTATGTTTTACTTAAAAAGTTAACTAAAATTTTGTAATAATTATATATATATATATAATATATATATATATATATATATATATATATATATATATATATATATATATATATATATATTATATATATATATATATATATAGTAGAATTTAAATAGATATAATAATAGGTTATTAGTAAAATTTTTGGACATAAATTAAATAAATAAAAAAATTGGTTAATAAATTGATTGTTAAATAAATTTAGTAAATATAACATTATTAAATAATATTTATTAGAGTATAATTATAATTTAAGATATTAATTTGATATGTAAATAGATAAATGTAAATAATATAATTAACAAAATAGTTATTGGACTGTTAAGAATTAAATTCTAGGTTAATTAATGAAGACTTCAGTCCTATAGAATTTTTATTTAAATAAACATTAATTACAGACGTTTCGCATGGCGAAGCCAAGCATCTTCAGTGTAAACAAAAACCAAAAACAAACAACCAACACCAAAAAATATTAGTAAAGCATACCAAAACCAAAGGAACATCACAAAAACTTTACCACAAAGTTAAAACAAGTAATAACAAAGTAATTAACAAATAATTTGAAATGTAATGTAAGGAAAAAACAACATCAAGTTTAAAAAACAAAAACTCAAGTTAATTGAACAAAATCAAACAATAAACAGATAAGGTATTATTGAGATAAGGTTAGGAAAGAAAGGAAGTCTGGTGGAAATTTAAAAACTAAAATAAGATTTGCAAATTACGGGGGGCTAATTTAAAGGGTTTTTTTGAGTTAAGAATGTTTGCATATATACTATTAATATTGTTAGTATCAGTTTTTTTATTTATGCTATTGGGGTCAGTTTTAATATATAGGCTTTCTAAAATCCGTCGTTTATTGAAATGTTTTTCAGTATGTAGTATTTGAACATGGTCGTTGTCAATTTTATGATTTTTCTTTGGCATATGTTCCGAAATAGCAGTATTAGTTTTTAAGTTGTCCATGTCTTTGTTGTGTTGTCTAAGTCTGTTTAGAAAAAGTTGAGAAGTCTCTCCGGTATAGGTTTTTTGACAGTTTTTACACGGTACTCTATAAATAACATTGGAACGTTGCAAGGTGGAAATAGGATCTTTGGTTTTTGAAAAAAACCGTGACTTGAAATTTGACGGGTTCTTTTGTGCTATTTTTATGTTATATGGTTTAAATATTTTCATTACTTTTTGAGTGGAATCACCAAAATACGGCATAGAGGCATATTTAGAATTATTTGGATTAGAAATGCTGAAATTAAATATAGTTTGATTATTATTATTTAAATTATTGTTAACTCTGGTTAAATTTATGCGAGGAGAGACAAAGGGAACATTACGAGGAGTTGATGTAGTAAAAGATGATAAATTACTTTTAGAATTTAATAAATTTAATTCCAAACTTAAGTTTACCATAGAATATGAAAGTGATAATTCCTTACCATTTCTTGACATTCTTATAAAAAAAACTCCTTTAGGCAATCTAGAAATAAATCATTATACCAAACCCACATATTCAGGTAGATTACTTAATTATTTTTCCCACCAACCATATAATTATAAACTAAACTGTGCAAAAAATTTAATTTACCGAAATTTAACCCTAACTGATCTTCCTTACCATGATGAAGCTGTCATAAAAATAAAATCCATTTTAAAAGAAAATAACTACCCTATGTCCTTAATTAATAGACTCATAAAAGAATATAAAGAAAAAAATAATATCATGAATAACCCTAACCAACCACCTTTTTATAATAGTCCTAATAATAACAATAATAATTTGCCATTAACCTCCACTCCTAATAGACTTGAATCAAATTCCTTTAATTTATCCACACCCATCACTCCTGTAACTATCAACCCATCTTTTACTACATCAACTCCTCGTAATGTCCTTTGTCTCTCCTCGCATAAATAATAACCAGAGTTAACAATAATTTAAATAATAATAATCAAACTATATTTAATTTCAGCATTTCTAATCCAAATAATTCTAAATATGCCTCTATGCCGTATTTTGGTGATTCCACTCAAAAAGTAATGAAAATATTTAAAACCATATAACATAAAAATAGCACAAAAGAACCCGTCAAATTTCAAAGTCACGGTTTTTTTTCAAAAACCAAAGATCCTATTTCCACCTTGCAACGTTCCAATGTTATTTATAGAGTACCGTAAAAAAAACTGTCAAAAACCTATACCGGAGAGCTCTCAACTTTTTCTCAACTTCACACAAAAAGACATGGACAACAAACTAATACTAACTTACTGCTATTTCGGAACATATGACAAAGAAAAATCATAAAATTGACAACGACCATGTTCAAATACTACATACTGAAAAACATTTCAATAAACGACGGATTTTAGAAAGCCTATATATTAAAACTGACCCCAATAGCATAAATAAAAAAACTGATACTAACAATATTAATAGTATATATGCAAACATTCTTAACTCAAAAAAAAACCGTTCAAAATTAGCCCCCCGTAATTTGCAAATCTTATTTTAGTTTTTAAATTTCCACCAGACTTCCTTTCTTTCCTAACCTTATCTCAATAATACCTTATCTGTTTATTGTTTGATTTTGTTCAATTAACTTGAGTTTTTGTTTTTTAAACTTGATGTTGTTTTTTCCTTACATTACATTTCAAATTATTTGTTAATTACTTTGTTATTACTTGTTTTAACTTTGTGGTAAAGTTTTTGTGATGTTCCTTTGGTCAAAACCAAAGGATACTTTGGTATCCTAGTATTATTACTATACTTAATAATAAAGTATGCTTTACTAATATTTTTTGGTGTTGGTTGTTTGTTTTTGGTTTTTGTTTACACTGAAGATGCTTGGCTTCGCCATGCGAAACGTTTGTAATTAATGTTTATTTAAATAAAAATTCTATAGGACTGAAGTCTTCATTAATTAACCTAGAATGTAAATAATATATGTGTTATATTTAATTAAACAAGATAATCAATTTGTTATTGGAAGGAGAGATATAGGAAGTGGAGTTGCTGAAGGAGATGCATTAGCAGAACCAGCTGGTGTAGCAGTCAGTTTCAGCAATTCCAGGTCTCTCCTATTTTTGATGAGGAAGACTTTTGATGAGGAAGACTACAGTGTTGTAGTTATACTTTTACTTAAAACTATTATTTTATGAATAAAAATGAATGAAAAAAAGAGATAAAATGTAAAATGATAACAATAAAGATATGGTTTATATCATAACTTGATGATTTTTTTGCTCGGAATGTGTTCTTTTAAAGCATTAAGTATTGGCTTTCAATTAAAAGTTAAACATGATAACCAATAAAATGACTTCTTTCCTAGATCAACTAAATAAAACAATGGCTAAAAGAAAAGACAATTCAAGGCCGGGGAAACCCAGCCCAGGATTTACGTGGTTTCCTCGGGCTATTGTAGAGGAAATTCAAATAGAGAGTTAGATTTTATCCCAGACAAGGGTGGATCCACGATTAGAAAAAGAGCAGGGTTAATATATTAAAAGAAAAGTATACATATAAAAGTATATAGTGAATTTATTTTTGTTGCCTCCATAAAACTAATTTAATAAGCAAAAGAAAGACAGCTATCCATATGGCTGAGTTGATAAAGCCCTGAGCTACCTGGGGATCCAGTATGGTTGCTCCCCTCGAGGTAATAGCTTGCATGCTCGTTACAGCCATGCTCACAGGTAGAAGTTTGTTGATCCATTGGCTGGTCCAGTGCATGCCTTCAATAGGCCACATAACTCCTGCAAATAGAAATTAAAATCGAACAAAGGGAAAAACCTTATACGAGTAAGGATTTAAATAGAAGTCTATCCACAAATCAATTTCAACCAATGTAATGATGACAAATCCGGCTTTCAAACTAATACAGGTCATCCTCAGTGCCGGTGAGAAGAAGCTAATTTTTCTTCTTGAGTCTTGTTGCAAGATTTGAGACTGGATGCAAACACCGGCACTGAGGATGGTCAGTAGTAGGTTGAAAGCCGGTTTTGTCATCATTGCATTGGTTGAAATTTGTTTGTAGATAGACTTTTATTAACATCCTTATGGTAAAAAATCCACTAGCGCTTATAATGTAAATCTTATGCGAGTGCTTCAGGTGCTCCTCTCCTCCCATCTTATTTTTGAACAAAATAAGACAATTTTTTGAAACTTAGATAATCTCTATTATGCATTGTAAAGTTTATTATTTCGTATTGATCTTTAGAGCGCAGCCCATCAATGGCACCCAACGACACCTAACTTAAAAATTTTATATAAGACCCCAAATTGTTTATTGTATCTATGACCAAAACAAATAATTAAAAAGTGTTTCTCTTTGATTTTTTTATCTTTAACATCTTTTTATCTTTATCTGGTTCCTTATTGTGTTGTCACTAGAAAGGGACAAAACTGCAAAACGGCGGCAAAGAATTTGATAAAAATGAATTTTATTGTAGGCAATTTGTGTTCTTTAATAAATGATGTTATATACTTAGACATTATTCGCCATCTCTAATAAATTGTAAAATCTCTAAAGGAGAAAAATGTAAAATGACACCCAAAAAAATAAACTTAAAAAATAAAATTTATCATTAATATTTTGTGTTCTTTAGAAGAGATAAATACTGTTCTTCACTTAAATATTCTTCTCAGTTACTTAGAGTTTTCCCTTCTCTTCAAAAATCCTGAGCATTAGGATTATCAACCGATTAATGAACCGGAGCATTAGGATTATCAACCGATTAATGAACCTGAGCATTAGTATCATCAACCGATTAATGAACCGGAGCATTAGGATTATCAACATGAAGCATTAGGATTATCAACCGATTAATGAACTGGAGCATTAGGATTTTCAACCGATTAATGAACCGAAGCATTAGGATTATCAACCGATTAATGAACAGGAGCATTAGGATTTCGACGTAAGCTTTGGACAATTTTTATAAATCAGATGTATCTCCTCCTTATTTATACCGCAGATATACAAAAAAAAATATTTTGTATGCAAAAAAATCAAAATTAGGGTTTCACCTAAATTTTATGTTTCAGGTTGTTTCAAGACCACCTGAATATGTTTTACAAAAATGTCTGTGTGTATCATTAGGATACACACAGACATCATGTGTCTGGCTGTTATCATGAAAGCTCTCGGTGTGTTTATGGAAGAAACTTGGTACAAAACTTTCTGTGTCAAGTTTATGCTATCCAAAATGTTTTTTAATGACGTCATTAGAAATTACGAATGATTAATAAACCAAAATAAAAGTTTAAATCGATTTGAAATTCGGCTCGTATGTAGTCATATATAAGAACAACAAATATTCCAAGTTTTATCTCATTATCATCATTGGTTCAATTTTTATCAAATGAAATGGGATTACGAGAAAATAATCTAGTTAACTAGAAATTTGGCACATTTTAAATTATAATTACATACTAAGTTTTAACAAAATAAGACTGTGATTTTTTATTAATCAAAGCTGTTAAGCAAGATCGAGCGAGGTCAGCACCTGGATGGGCGACCACTAGGAATAATAATATTGTTTTTATGTAATGCAATATAAATACAAACGTACTGCAATAAAAATTAACTGATTTCTTTTTATTTTGAGGACGAGCGAAGCAAGTCTGAAGTAGTAAGGATGAGCGTAGCGAATCCGATATGTTGTGAAAAAGTACCGAGGTACCCCGTACCTTACATTTTTATACTACAAATTTAGTATAATATTGAATTTGAATATCATCTGACCTGTGATATAAGAAGAAACAGTTGCCACTCCAGTAGATATAAGTAATGCCAGTGTTAAATTCTTCGTAACTAACGATATTAATAAGCCTAAAAAAGCAAGTACTTCTATTAAGTCAATTAGCATTTTAAATCTAATAAATGTACAAAATAATTATCTAAAGAAAAGTCTGTCTACATATGAAATTCAACAATAATAATTATGAGAACACCGATTTCTAACCTAATTAACATTGAGATATATGTATACTAGAGGGAGCATTGCCTATCTCAATACATTAAGATTCGTGAAACATCATTTTGGGGCTCTCAGGGGCTCTGTGTAACCTCATTGAAACCTCTTCTAAGCATAAGTTAAGGTTATAAGACAATCAACTTTTGGCTGCCAGCGCATTGTTTGTGTTTTGATTTATATTTTCAGCCCTCTGCTTTATAATTAACTGTAAGTTTGTTCTGTTCTTTTTATTATTGATATTCGAAGGTGGTTAGGTTATTTTTTCGATGTTTCAAAATTCAACCAATAGGGCCCCTCTAGTCTCTATGCTAATTAAGACTCTCCTAAGTGACTACAAACAAGACAGACGTGACGAAATTAAAAATGTGAAATACAATTAATAAAAAGTAAAATCAAAAAATGTAAAATAACAAAAAAAATAAAAAAGTATAAATCAAAATTAAAGAAATAAAACCACAAAAATCTGTAAATTACAGGTAAAGAAGGGTTTTATTTATATCCTTGTAATAATAAATTTACTACTGCTTATACTTCACAAAGTATTATGTAAATAAATTATCACATAAATGTCCTCTGATTACGAACTTTATAGCTAAATTTATAATAACTTCAAATCTAATTTAAATTTAAAACAGAAAATTGAATTCAATGCAATATGTGTTTGGTAGCGCCTGTTGTTCTAACGTTTAGTTTAAACCCACTTTACATCACTGTATTGCGTTTAAGATGTATAAAATGTAGATTCTTCTTACAGTTCATGTAGAAGTAAACATTTTTAAGTAAAGTATTTTAGAAGTAAAAAATAATAAGACAGTTAGTAGTTTTACTATAAGTAGTGAGCAAACTATAGTTTTTAGCGGATGTTTTTAAAAGCTGTGTGAACCATCCACTCCCTGCAAGTTCTGAGTGACCCACACTAAACCTTTATAAACTTTGATAATTTGTTGGTCATTAAGAATTTATAAAACTGAAGAAATTACAAACTTACCATTAATAATACCAGTATTTAACTGCACAAATAGTAATAGAAATACGTAGATTGGATTCCCTTGACTTTGCCCCCAATAGAAATACATTAAAGCCACTAGAAGTACAGCTGGAGGTATTAATACACATTCTGAACTCAACAGTTCACTCAGCAACATTTCTGTGCTGGATAACCCTGCAACAGTTAAGATCTTGAGTACCCAGTGTAGGAAAGAATAAATAACTTCAGTCCTAATATATTACTTTAGAAATGGCACTTCCGTGCCATTTGTTTCTTATAAGTTTAGCCGTTCTTGGATAAACTTTTGCTCATCTCTTACTTCCTCTAATGCCCTACCATAAAAATTCCATAAAATTAAATTTTTGCAAAAAATCATTTTTCATGCAAATATTTAGCTAGTAGTTCCAAAATATTTGACATAGTTAATAGTTCGTCTTTAAGGAATTTTACTCAGCTTTCCAACAAGAACAATTTCACCTTTCTAGCTTGAACAGTTAAAACGCTATTACTAATTTTATGATGTGAGGTCAAACATTTTTTTAAAAATATTAAATTTGACCTTGTGGGAAAACGGTTGGAGAACGGGGTTGATTTTATAAAACATTTTTGTTCCCTTTGAGGAGTACTATCGCCTCCTTTTTTGGTAGACACTTTATATGAAACACCCTGTATAATAAAGTTTTTTTTTAAGACCAATAGAAAGAAATATTTCCGGACCTGAAAAAATGTGACTCATTTTGTACTACTTCGTACCAAACTTTTCTAAAAATATACCTTCAATTATGAAGGAAAAGCAGAGTCTGCCTATTCAGAGTGGATCCCTTCATATAATCATATAAAGGGCTCCACAGCATGCGCAATCGCGCATGCTCAAAATTTTAGGAAATCCCACAAATTTTAGTTTTCTGGGAATAAGTGGTTCTCCGTGGGTCTTGTGCAAATCATGAAGAGGACATTTTTAAAGCCGATCAAATTTTCTATAAAACAAGTGCTCAACCATCAAAGTCGGATGACTACAACCAAAATTATGGCTTTTTTAAAAACAAAAAATTTTATAGGGACCTCTATTTTAAATATTCAAGCTTTTGAGGAGGAATAGGTCCTAATAAGAAGAAATTAGGACCTATTCCTCCTCAAAAGCTTGAATATTTTTTAAAAACATAAAAAAATCAATTATGCAAATAAAGAAATATTGACTTTTGGTGCATTTTTTAGCCATTTAACAAATGTCATAACTTTAGTTGGGGTTATCCGGTTTTGATGAAAAAACGCTCGTTTTATAGGGAATTGTATCAGCTTTACAAAATGTTCTCTTTGTGTTTTGCCTACGACTCACAGGGAACCACTTATTCCTAGAAAAACTGAAATTTGAGCGATTTTCTAAAATTTTGAGCATGTGCAATCATATGAAGGGCTCCAGTCTGGATAGGCAGACTATGCTTTTCCTTCATAATATAAGGTATATTTTTAGAAATATTTGGTTTTAAGTAGTACAAAATGAGACATATTTTTTAAACCTGGCTTTTGGATTACAATGTCAAACAATATAGCTAGATTAAAATGTACTAGAATATAGTGATATTGGTATCAAATTTATTGAAATTTAATAAAAACATTAAAATATGCAACTTTTAACTTTAACTTTTGACTTTTCAATGTTACCAAAATTGGTAACAAAATACCTTATTTTTGTAATAGTAATAAAAATAATAATAGTAAATTTACAATGGTAAGAGCCAGTATGCTGGAGGATAGAGACCATTTTTGAAAGTCTATGACCATGCTTCCCCTTGTTTTTAAGGATTTTATGTAGGTGCATCTGAAAACTCGGAACTATAACTGGACGTATTTTGACTGAACCCTAGCCTTGGAGGGAAGGGTTCTCTTTCCACACACCGTCACTCTAGTATAGTGTAGTTAGAGAAGGCATGATTCGACTCCTATTCTTTCTCGGTACTATCTCTCGCTCTTTTGCTCTCACACCAATTATCTTGTTATATTTCTTACTTAAAATCAAAATAATTTCAAATAGAAGGGGGTAGAACTTTAAACACACTCGGAGGACTCACTACTCCCTCCAAGGCTAGGGTTCAGTCAAAATATGTCCAGGTATAGCTACGAGTCATCTGAAATGTCCCACCCGGTATAAATAGGGACTAAATAGTTGATCTACATACCTAATGCTTTACAACGTAAATATGTTCCGGATTCCTTCTCAGTCAATATAGAAATCAATCCAACTGACATCGATATTGTATACACTATTCTGTAATTCACAATCAAGAAAAATCAATTAAATGTAACAATGACTATAAATTATATTTCTTTTACCAGAGTTTATGTGATCTTTATCATAGTCATAGCATTAGTTCATTGAAAAAATACATTGGACAAGCAATAATTGCACCAAAACCATATCCTATACCTCTGTATTCATAGGTGGAGATGGTTTCCACAGGGGTTATCCATGATGAGCCGCGAAGCTCTAAACGGTCATTAATATTATTACCAGTTATTGTACAATGAACATAAACATTAGTATGGAATTATATTATTATTTTGTAATCCTATGACCTGTATAGGATCAATAGCATAATCTGGATTAATGACTATGACTATCAGTATTGTATAATCAAATGGGATATTGTATGTATAGAGTGGGATGTATTGTTTGTATTGAGTGGGATGTATTGTATACCTTCCCATCAAATTTTAGTATTCAAATGTTGCCATCAAGTACTTATTAAATATAATTTATCCTATATAGATGGTATACTCACAAAATGACAGCTCCTGGGATAGCAGCACTATTAGTACTTTCTGATTTATTTTCTATTCCATTAATATAGCTTTCTAACTGCAAATGAATTAACATAATTTTATCAACAGTTTTCAGCAGATATGAAAAAGGCATAGTTTAATGAGGAGGAAGCAAATACAACCTCATTAATTTAATCAACAGTTTTCAGCAGATATGAAAAATGCATAGTTTAATGAGGATGAAGCAAATACAACCTAATTAATTTAATCAACAGTTTTCAGCGAATATGAAAAAGGCATAGTTTAATGAGGAGGAAGCAAATACAACCTCATTAATTTAGTCAACAGTTTTCAGCAGATATGAAAAAGGCATAGTTTAATGAGGAGGAAGCAAATTCAACCTCTAAAAGTTTTAATCCAAAAGTTCAGATTTATATGCTAAGCCTTGAACAAAATTCAAGGCTTAGCTAAAGAATGTATAGCTAAGCCTTGAAAACAATTTAAAGCTTAACATTCGATTCACTTTGATAGGTGCACACTATATTGTGGATTTCCAAACATTTATTTAGTTTAAGGAGCAAAATTGTGATGCTTAAATGCATTTTTCAATTCAGGGTTGAATACATGGTAGAGCTCCTATTCGACATGGAGTTCTACACAGTTCTCAATCCGTGTTCAAATTTTATAACTATACGACTTATAAGTAGTATACTCTTCCTTTATCTCATTGTCCATCTAGATCCAGTTCCTTTTTTTTTTTTTTTTTTTTTTTTTTTTTAGATAGTAACCCTATCTGAAAAGCATTTATTTTATCACATGCCCCATTTAAAATATTACATGTGTTATTAGATAAACACTTCTAAAAGAACGTGAATTTTAAATATTGACTTTTTAAATTTATAGTCATACAAAAAAAAGGAATAATTCAATATATATATATATATATATATATATATATATATATATATATATATATTTATATATATATATATATATATATATATATATATATATATATATATATATTTATTTATTTATTTAATGGCATAATTAATTAAATATGTTGGATTATATTAATTAGTATGACTTTTTATAAAATATAATAATAAAATAACAATGTGTATTAAATATAAATGAATATATTAATGCACAAATATTATATTATATTTTATATTAATGAGTAATAAATAATAATAAGTAATTAATGAAATAGAATAAATTGAAAGGGAAATAAATATTGAATCGATAGATGGTGGTATTTAATGAAAATAAAATATTTTATTTGAATAAATCAAAATCAATGGAATTTATAAATTTAGAAAATAGTGGGAAAATTTCTGTGAAAATGGATAAATTTGTTGGAGACCAAATCTTTCCTTGAGTCATAACGTCTAGCAGTAGTGTTCTCCTTTTTTTCTCAAACATAGAACATTGAAATATAAGATCCAGTTCCTTACTAATAGTCCAAAAGCGGGACCTGAAAAAATGTGACTCATTTTGTACTACTTTAAGCCAATTTTTTCTGAAAATATACCTTAAATTATAAAGAATATAAATCTAGTCTGCCTATCCAGAGTAGATCTCCTTCATATGATTGCGCTTGCTCAAAATTTATACAATCGTACGAATTTCAGTTTTCTTATAATAAGTGGTTCCCTGTGGATCGCGTGGAAAACATGAATAGATCATTTTTTAAAGCTGATAGATGTCCAATAAAACGAGTGTTCAATCATCAAAATCGGATTACTACAACCAAAGTTATGGCTCTTTTTAAAAAACCAAAAAATGGTTAATTTATGCAGTCAGCGAATTTCTTTAAACAAATATTGGCTTTTTGTGCATTTCTTTGACCATTTAAGAAATGTCATAATTTTAGTTGTAGTTATCTAATTTTGACGAAAAACACTGTTTTTATAGACAAATTTATCAGCTTTTAAAAATGTTCTTAGCGAGCGCATTGATATGAAGGAAGAGCTCCAATCTGAACAGACAGACTATGCTTTTCCTTCATAATTTAAGGTATATTTTTAGAAAAATTTGATTTGAAGTAGTACAAAATGATAAGTAAAATTAGTTGGACGTAATCCATTGTCAGTACTATTTACAATGAACGACGTTTCGGAAGCAGGTACTTCTCCTATCATCAGGTTCGTCTCGAGAAAGATGGTGTGTGAGTCATGTGTTAGGTGTTAGGACTTCAACCTAACCTCGAAGGCAGGTATCAAGGACTTTGTTATGCACTTTGAAACCTTGTCTACGATGGGGCCTTCCCCGATCTATATAGGGATTAGGGTTCCTTATATACATCCTAACTACCTGCGAATACGTATTATCGAGATCTTTCAAGTTCTAATTCTGCCTTTTTAGCTCTTTCTTAAGCATTGGGATCCATATCGGATCGATATTGATGCTTGTTTGGCTTATGGGTGGGTTCTCGGACGTCGCCATATAGGCTGCTTCTTTAATTTTTCGATTTCTCCAATGCTCCTCTTTATGAATGATTTTTGCTTCATTCCATGTAGTATAGTATTACTACTGAGGCCTTGACAGTTGTAGGTTCGAGTCTTTCCGGTTTAGGTGTGAATACCGATTTAATTGCTTTTACGGGGTACCCGTTTCTTTTCATCGTGCTTTTCAAGTGTTCCTCTTCTTCTTTCAGTTTGTCTGGGTCCGAGCAGATGGCTTTAGCTCTTTGATGAAGGCACTTGAATACACCCACTTTAATGCTGTTAGAATGGTGGGAAGTATAATCCAGGTATCTGTCGATCAGTGTGGGTTGGTTTTCTATACACTGATGTCTTGATAGTGGTACTGCTACGGTCTACTAGAATGTCTAGGAAGGGTAACCTAACTAATACAAGGCCAAAGAACGATTCTCAGGATTCGAAAAATAGTATATACGCAATACCGTGCGAGTGTGGGCAAGTATACTACGGAGAATCTGGAAGACCTCTAGATACCAGGGTTCAAGAACATAAAGGATACGTACGAAGGGGAGAACTTGAGAGATCAAAAATAGCAGCTCATGTATGGGAGAATGACCACCGAATGCAATGGAATGAAGCAAAAATCATTCATAAAGAGGAGCATTGGAGAAATCGAAAAATTAAAGAAGCAGCCTATATGGCGACGTCCGAGAACCCACCCATAAGCCAAACAAGCATCAATATCGATCCGATATGGATCCCAATGCTTAAGAAAGAGCTAAAAAGGCAGAATTAGAACTTGAAAGATCTCGATAATACGTATTCGCAGGTAGCTAGGATGTATATAAGGAACCCTAATCCCTATATAGACCGGGGAAGGCCCCATCGTAGACAAGGTTTCAATGTGCATAACAAAGTCGTTGATACCTGCCTACGAGGTTAGGTTGAAGTCCTAACACCCAACACTTGACTCACACCTCGTCTTTCTCGAGACGAACCTGATGATGGGAGAAGTACCTGCTCCCGAAACGTCGTTAAATGTAAATAGTACAGACAATGGATTACGTCCAACTAATTTTACTCATAATCAACCATTGTCACAAACTCTCACGTCTAGTACAAAATGAGTCACACTTTTTAAGCCTGGCTATTGGACTAATATGTTAAAAGTAATATTTTCCTAATAAGATTAGGAAATTAAGTAATCTTGTCCTAATAGGATTAGGAAATTAAGTAATCTTGTCCTAATAGGATTAGGAAATTAAGTAATCTTTTCCTAATAGGATTAGTAAGTTAAGTAATCTTTTCCTAATAGGATTAGGAAACTAAGTAATCTTTTCTAAACTAGGTATGGAGTTTACCTTAAGTATAGGTTTAACATAGTGAGTATTCCACTGGCAATTTCTGTACAGATCAGACAACGCTTCATTGTAACTGTCGTGAAGAAGTTTCAATAGCATCTCACTTATCACGTAACCTGAGGCCAAAACAAAAGCATGTTATTTTCCATTTGATAAGGTGTGAGGATCTATTCAGTGGATTTACTCGTCTGTTCGAAGAACGAATTGGTAGTACTTGTATTACAAACAGCAATGTTGGGTAGACCAGTGATCTCGTTGCCTCGATGTTACTTTAACCATTTTCATGGCGGGGAAATAATCTTACAGAGACGGTAAAAATATCTTATCAATCATCATTTGTGTTAGAATGAGTCTACTAGCCCAGTCAAGTAGAAGCCATAAGTAGATACATAACAATTTAATACATTTACCACTAAGCCATTGTCCTGCTTCTGCTAAGAATTCAAAGCTGTACCACGAACTTTAAAATTAAGTTTTTAAGTTGTTCGGCATAGCTTTTGTAATAGATGCTTCTAGTAGCATATGAGACAAACGACAAATAAACCTGAATTAAATTGATCTGTGACCTTGTGACAAATTCCAACACGCCGTGGAACTGCTATAACTTGATAGATATCGCTGTCAAAGCGATTCTTTTCTGGTCTACAATCATTTGCAATTTTTATGCGTGGGATCAAAGTCTTGTGTGTGTCATTCTTCAAAAGAAATTAAGTTGCGTACTGTCAGGCAATGTCAGGTACCTGGGTTCAGGAACAATATATAACCTTTATTAGTATAGCTTACATATAGAATACGTACGTTTCTACCATATGATTTTTTAAGAGCAGCAAAGTTTAGCTTTGCATTGGGGCAAAAGATGTGTGAAACCAATGTGATCTTACTGTAAAGTTATGGCCCGTTCGTGGATTAGACTTAAAATGGCTTCGCTTGAACTCGCATAAGGTATAACACTATCATCTAAGGGACTTTGCAAAAAAGCACAACGACGTAGCTACTTGCTAGGTGATCTATCACCTCTCCTTAATTACTATAACTATGTTTACTGTATTTGGTAACAAATAGAATAGAACCTAATAGCAATAGCGTAAACTTACTGGACATATCAACCCAAGCAGCTGCTGTATCAACAACAGCATACTTATTTTGTTCATCAGCTGTAAAATATTCCAGTCTTTCCACTGCTGTTTGGGTAAAGTTAGTAGTGAAATACAAAAAAGCCCATACTTGATTTTTCTTAACTGCATTTATCCCTTTCTTAATGCTGTCTAATTCTACCTGTAATTTATGAATTTGATAAGATTAAATGCTTAAAACGTTCATGCTACATATATTTTAGCAAGATATTATAAATGTTCTTTAACCTTTACATATGATACTGTACGGGGAGAGGTAAATAGAATAGGATCGTACATGAGCCCTTCTAACCAATAGCATCCTGAGCTAAAAGTATAGTAGATGGAAATATCCAAAAACACCATCTTTCTAAATGGTGATTTTGCTAACACCAAAGTTTTAGCATTCTAAATATGGTTCGTTTTCAGATTGATCTCTTATTAGCTGCTAATAAAATATAATCCGGGACCCCAGAGGATAATTTCCTTATCGTTAGATTTACGGGACCATAGAGTAGAGTAAGAAAACTAAGACTAGCAAAAGTAGTGAGGATAACTTAAGGAAAAGTTCTGAGGAAACCTGAATCCCATTGTGTATTTACTTTTAAATTTAATTATTGATTATATTAAACCTCTACATTATCTATGAGAATATATTGGATATATGTGATATTTATTTAAATATAAGTCCCAACAGTGCTATCCTTTTCCAGAAACCCCTTGTGTTCTGTCAGTCGCTCATAAGTAGCCTCAGTTAAATTTATAAACATAATTTCTAACAGATATGATAAGAAATTTACCAATTACTTACTGTTATAAATTGATTAACCCTAAGCCTGTTCAGATATATACAACTAAGCGGTATTGAGCATTTCGTAATATTTTGATCACAATTATTTTCTAAATTTAAATATCCTATATTTATAAGGTGTGGAGGTCTAGAAGCTTCCCTTAATAATATGAATAATAGTCCTGGTAGTAATAAACATATGTAAAACATGCTGCAACAGAAAACAAACTCATTAGCTTATTAATCCTTGGGAAATTCGCTAAAAATAAAATTGTACCATAAGTTGCGTGATTTCTTTCATGAATGTTTAAGCAGCTTAAAGTCCTAATATTATGAGATGGCTTTAGGTTTAGTGTTAAATGTTTTGACGAAACTATTTTGAATTTCTTTGGAGTACCTATAGGTTCTCCAAAGAAATTCTATAGAATTCTTTCGAAATTCGTCGAAATTAGTTTATATTATATTAGTAAATATACTTATGATTTTTCGCGATGTGCAAGGTGCTTTCGACACTATTTCGCCTTGTGGCGTGCGATATTTCGGGCCCTTAGAGATAAACTATGTTCTAAAAATCTGTATATTTTGGCTGTTAAATATTTTAATGAAAGAGAATTTTTATTGAAGTTGGAAACTAAGGTTGTCAGAAGGATTTAGAAGTTGGGTGTCCTTAAAGTTCCTGTAGCAGTACAGCTTACTGGACGATTATGCATGATGGTGTTCTCAAGTTAAATTATCCTGGGAATGTTAACGTTTTTGCATATGCTGATGACCTACTGATTGTGGTTACTGGCAAGACCTTGTTTGATCTTTAATTAAATGCAAATAAAAGTTTTTTTTTTTTTTATAGAGAAGTGGGTGCATGGCAATGAACTCAAATTTAACGCAAGCAAGTCTATGGTAGCTGGTCTGGAAGACTAATGATTTGATGATTAAAACCATTTTATTTGAGCGGAGAAGCTATAAATAATATTGATAGTATAAAGTATCTAGGTGTTATGTTTGACTGTCACCTGTCATGGAATCATCATATCGATATGATATGCCAAAAGTCTTCTCAGCTGATTCACATGTTATCACGTTGAGAGAAAGTTACTTAGGGTTTGGGCTCTGATGCTTTACCAATTATCTACAATGGTGCTATTTTTCCGATTCTTATATATCCTGCTCCTGTTCGGTGTAAAGCATTGGAAAAGAAATATGTTATTCAGAAATTCCAGAGCATAATTTTCAATACGAATTATAAAAGATTTTCAAACAATATCTTTCGAGGCTTCATGTGCTGCTTCAGAAATTAAACCAATTGACTTGGAAATTATGGCACTGTCGAGAAGTTCCGGAAACGGTCCTCCATATGTTATAGATACTTACTTATCAATGTCCCACCCTGCTAGATGTGTGGACATTGATAGTTTTACAGCGGAGAGCTGTGATCCGAGCAGATAGCCAGATTTCAATTCAGCTGATTTAAAATAATAAAAATAAGAACAGAGCTGCCTGTGAGAATAGAGAAATCTTCTATACCTTAAGTCATGATAAGAAATGGCAGATTAGTTTGTCGTTGGTAAAGACCCATTGTGGATTTTAGGGTAGAAAGAGGTTGGTAGTTTGGCTATGGAGGCTTCTCGTGATAGCACTGGCCCTGTCATTTTTAAAAGAGTTCTCATGAGTTTCATCAAGCGTTGTGTCATGTGTAGTTTGGGAAGGTGTAGTTTGGGAAGACATGTGGAGGTTGACTGATAAGGCATCGCATGTCAAATCCTTCTTTCCTACGATTAAGAATTGGCTCCTATCTACATCGCTACAACATAAAGGACGACCCATCCTGCAGGTGCCAACAAGGAGTTTCTCAGACTTGGGATCACCTTCTTTTCGATGGACCTATGTTTGTTGTCGAGAGAAGTCATCTGATACCAAGCAAGAGTTGATGTCAACGAAGTTAAACTATTTTCACTTAGTTATTTAACGCATAGATTTTGATTACTTAGAATAATTATGTACATCTGACATTTTCTCTTTAATATTTTATATTTTAAAAGTTTAATTTATAATTTTCCTTTTTCATTTATTCATATAATATAATTTCAAAACTTAAGGCCTTCGGCCTAGTTGTCGCTACGCTGAGTCGGCGCTGGGGACTGCTTCGCGGCCCCGCGCTTCACAGCCACATGGTTGACATCTTTTATCAGTTCGTCACATTATTGGTTTATGAAATAAGCGAATTTTCAAATAGAGCAAATAATAGTGCGCACTGCCA
Organism: Microvelia longipes; assembly: GCA_018340805.1. NCBI lineage: Eukaryota > Metazoa > Arthropoda > Insecta > Hemiptera > Veliidae > Microvelia > Microvelia longipes. The sequence goes on from JACMZG010001863.1 coordinate 53,696,623, forward strand.
ATTTTCGTGGCATAGGTTTGTATAACCAAATGGATAATTATAATCATTTCCTTTGAACAATACAAACAAAATGAGTTACGAGCATTGCTCGATAATTAAGTAACTGCATAGGTAATGCTTAAGTTATAAAGCATAAACTGGAAGAAATGGGTTGTTAAGTTTTTAAACTTAACAAAAGAAAATTGTTGTTAAACGCGCATTCTAAATGATATTTTCACGACATGCGGACCACCGCATATCGGGATATATTACTTTTGAAATGACCTAAATTTTGTAAGCTCATCTTCCTTTAGAAATTCGTTAAAATTACAAAACTTTAACTACATCATTGACCATTCAAACTCTGGAGACCGGCAAAATCGTATCGATAATTTATTAACGTGTTCTATTGGTAGTAAATTTCAAGTATTTAAAATTAAATTTAACTTTTCAAACGAATGACTATGACATTAGAATATGTTAAATTTTTATGTCGCCACGAATAGCTAATAATCCACGAATAGACCGCGTTCTAATTTCAAACATTGTTCTTAATAAACTTTGTAATAGTACATTTTTAATGTCAATGTTATGTCTTCAAACGTGAACTCATCAAATAACGGAGCTATAAAGCTTTTGTATTTATGTCCAGCATTAAAAAATAACTCATTCCAAAAATAAAAATTAAATTTATAAATAAAGACAAAAATTTCTTAACGAATCCAATATTTCACTGCTCCTTTAAACACTGCCAGTGGCAATTTCAATTTAGAGTACCAAAAAATTGTTAGATTAGTGTATTTT
>JACMZG010001863.1:53702405-53804905 GCA_018340805.1 Microvelia longipes
TACTATGCCGCAAATCAGCGCTATTTGTTCCTCCATCCTGCTTTGTAAATTTATATCCGTTGCTAAGCAACATAGAGCGCCATTTTTAACATAAACACCAAATTTTAAAAATCCGCTTGAACAGGTTATTAAAGTTAGTGAAAATTAAAATGATGGAGGGATAAGTAGCGCTGCAATGCGAATATTCGGTGGAACTAAAAGTGACAGAATTTGCACAGTGCCGTGTGAAGGATGGAACTCGGAACACTTACTACGTACAGCGTATTTAACAGATAATCGTATTCCATACGCATTTAATCGTATCGTATTCCATACGATACGGTTGTTTAGTTGATATTTGTTTAGTCGATCGAGTGAGATTACGTGATAACTGATCCTGCCCAAACATCGCGTCTTTTATAGTGAAAGTTCACTTTTGGTTATAAGGAAGTTTAAAACAAAAATGATATTTAATTAAAATGTGATTTCTTTCCATAAAAATTATTAAGTTACACTAAAAAAAAAATATTTTAAAGGTTATTTAATGAAAAACTGTATTATTTAAGTGAAATAAAAGTTCGACGAGAAGGTTATCCGTTAAATACGATCAGCTTAGAACGTACATACAGCGTATGGGGGTATCCATTTAAATTCCATCTCCCTAGTTCTAGTGCATCTAACTGGATTCCCACAGCATGGTTCGTACAGCTAATATTATCGTAATTAGTTATCGTACTTAATACGATCCGCAGATTTTGAAGTGTGTTTTAACGTACTAACTGTCTCTACGCCAACCCCTCATTTTTGTACCACTTTAAACCAGGTTTTATCTATCTTATCAAAGATGAAAACGAAAACATTATTACCATAGATGAATTTTTAGCTTCTTCAATGTAATGTGTTGTTATCACCACAGTTTTTGTTTTGTTCTTAATTATCTCTAATAAATGTTGCCAAATCCTGAAAACATAAAATTATCCCATGAACTTAATTATCTACAGGAAAAGTAAAAACAACGTGATATTTTACATTAACTTTTCTAATTGTAGAAAAGTTAATAAATTATAAGTTACGTAGATAAATTACGTAAATTATGCTTTAAAAAGCATAATTTACGTATAAGCCATAAAAGCTAAAATTAAATAAAATGTTTTACACAAAATATGGTATACGAATATCGAGCGAAAAGGAATGTATTCAATTTATTGTAGTTATAGACCAAGAGCCCAGGGGTGACTGACTCGTATCGGATGGGTGTCCCAGGCAGAACCTTTGACCCCTAAAGTGCGTTCTGCCTGGGACACCCATCCGATACGAGTCGGCAGAATTGCAGATCCTTGTTCAGGAAGGTATTTACGAAAAATTAAACCCGTTTCCAGCCATTACACTTTTTATTAACTTCGGTGGTAAATTTGACATGTAAAGTGCGTTCTGCCTGGGACACCCATCCGATATGAGTCAGCAGAATTGCAGATCCTTGTTCAGGAAGGTATTTACGAAAAATTGAGACCGGTTCCAGCCATTATACTTTTTATTAAACAAAACACCCCTGGGCTCTTGGCCTATTAGTCAGTTTAATATTTTCTTTATTTTTTTTTAGATATATAGGAAAAGTATTGTGTTTGCGAAAAACCCGAAACCGGGATGTCATTGGAATTATACGTTTAAGGTGTTTTAAAGCCTCCTGAGAGGTATTCGCAAAGTTGTCGGTGTGCGTGTTTTTTATGACACCACAATTTTTTTATGGCGTCATGAATTACATAAAAAACCATGAAACGCTGAAAAATTATGCGATCCGACATAAATTTGGCACTCTTGTAGACATGTATGAGACTAACATATGTGCCGAGTTTCATCTCATTATCAGCATTAGTTCAATTTTTATCACATGACTTGTGTACGTTTATTAAAAATTGTAAAAATCAGATAATAATCCAATTGAGTTAAAATTTGGTTCAAGCATATACCGTTACGCAATACATAAGGATAATAAATTTCGTTTTAATACAATAGAATAAGTAAATTTATAATTTTTGGAGGATAATAATAGTTAAGCAGCATCGAGCGTGGTCTGTGCTGTATGAGTGACCACTGGGAATGAAACGGTGATGAATGATAAGTTTAGTATCTGAGGACGAGCGAAGCCGTGTTGCAGTTTAAATTTGGCGAATTGTTTATTCTGAGGATGAGCGAAGCGAGTCCGAAGTAAGGGAGGATGAGCTTAGCGAGGTCCGAAGTAGGGAGGATGAGCTTAGCGAGTCCGAAGTAGGGAGGATGAGCTTAGCGAGTCCGAAGTATGGAGGATGAGCGAAGCGAGTCCGAAGTAGGCAGGATGAGCTTAGCGAGTCCGAAGTAGGGAGGATGAGCTTAGCGAGTCCGAAGTATGGAGGATGAGCGAAGCGATCCGAGTAAGGAGATGAGCTTAGTGAGTCCGAAGTAGGGGGATGAGCTTAGCGAGTCCGAAGTAGGGAGGATGAGCTTAGCGAGTCCGAAGTAGGGAGGATGAGCTTAGCGAATCTGATGTAATTAGGAAAAGTTCTGATTTTTTATTGCTCAAACCATAGGATCATTTTAGGCTTTCTACTTTACCGATAACCCTTAGAGTTTATGAACACCCCGCAGTTAAGTAAGACCTCGGTACTTCTACCCTCCCCTTTACAGAACTGCTCATATGTCTATTTTTCAGTTTGTACAGTATACTTCCTCTTGTGCCAATTAGCTACTCTGATCTCATTAGCCTCATCTAGCTCAACTGTAACAATAGTTTTACCAATCTCACCACTTCTTCTAGTCCCACCAGATACTCATTACTCACTGCTACGTCCCGTCTTGTACAGCCCGACGGGAAGAGACACTGGTAGCAACCCCGAAGTTAGTGTGCATGAACCCATTCCCATAGCTCTCATTTAAAAGCCAATGTTGAACCAATTCCCATAGCTCTCATTTAAAAGCCAATGTTGAACCAATTCCCATAGCTCTCATTTAAAAGCCAATGTTGAACCAATTCCCATAGCTCTCATTTAAAAGTTGAGCCAATGTTGAACAATTCCCATAGCTCTCATTTAAAAGTCAATGTTGAACCAATTCCCATAGCTCTCAATTAAAAGTCAATGTTGAAACAATTCCCTTAGCTCTCATTTGAAAGCTAAAAGTTCGGAAGATCACTGGAAGGCGACTTTCAGAACGAAACACAGCATTCCTAATCGTGGGACTCAAGACACCGATATCTAAGTCTTCATTTCCACAGTGCTTGATCCGAAGGTTCAGTATCTGTCTGACCCTACGAGAACGTAGTTCCAGATTTGTTTCGACGAGATCAAACCCTAAATTTGCATAACAGCTAAAGAAAACTTCGTAAAAACTAGGCTGGGCATATTTGAAGGATTGAGGAACTTAATAGTATTCTTAAATAAGCCCCCCCTCGGCTGTATTTCAACCCTCGACCTGCGAAGCAAGGAAAGCGCTCTACCACTGACCTACAGATCCTCAGCAGGTTTTATAAATAAATAAATTCAATTCACTAGCATATACAAATAAATACACATAAATTGTGTAATTATAAAATAATCTGAAATATGTTTATATTTTATTATTATTTAAGTATTGTATCTAGTTTGAGTTGATGTTTGTATAATATTATTAATTGTATGTATCTGGAGGGACTGTCTGTTTGTTGGTAGGAGTAGACTCTGTGTTGCTGACGAGCCTGTGCTCATGCAACACATATGGCTTGGTTAGAATTGTTTTATGATTTTTCTGTTAAAAATGTAACATTTAATCTTGCACTTATAAATTATTAAATATTTTTAAATAATATTATTGATCAAGACGTTGAGCTGTGTCCCTTTTAACTTATTTTTAATGTTGATAGTCCAAGAACGGGATAATAAAAAATAAATGAATTAATGTGGCAACATTAATTCATTTTAATAATATTATTATTTAAACAAGATAATGTTATGAGATAATGGTCGGATAGGTATAAAAACACAAATTTGAGCTTTCGGCCGTAAATTAGGCTTTCTTCAGAAGTAGTTTTATTCCAAACTGAATCAGATAACACATAAATTATCTTGTTTAAATAGTTTGGTCAATAATTTTATATTAGTTTTGTGTTAATATTATTATTATTATTATTATGTACGAACGTTGGGATAAAGAAAGAGCCATAGCTCAATCCTACGGGCTAAATAAATCAGAAATAAAGACTGCAGATGAAAATTCTGCCAAAAATAGGCTATACAATTTGTGTTGGATAATTTATGTGTACTATCAAGTTAAGGTTAAGGTTGCGGGATTAACAAATTCATTTGGGCTTCCCCAAAATACCATTATTCGATTAAAGCTTCCCACTGGCATTAAAATTCCTTTATTAAGTCTTTGCAAGCCACACCTTCAGATTTGATGTAAATAAAAGCAATTTAAATTAATAAAAAAAACTCATTGTGACACTGATGATGTATCCAAATTAATTCTCTTGACAACACACAGTTAATTGTTTACAACCTCCCCAACAAACCTAAGTATAATTACTATCAACTTTTATATCCTCAGCTAAATGATGACGTCAAATACCGTCAATTACCGTTGTAATCAAATTAATCAAATTTTGATTTAAATTTTTAATATTAGTTATTGATTATTGTTATAACCTGTAACTGGTAAAACAATCAAAACTCAATTTTCTATTGTAGCAAATATAATAGAAAAATTATTTAATTCTATTATTTAATACGACGAAAATAATTTAATTCATATGATAATTAAGTTAGATTGGACCTGATATAATGACAAATGGAGATTAAACTCGGCGATTGTTACGTGGTTTATTTTCGTTTAATATTAACTGTAAGGAAGAATCAAGCATCTTTGATAAAGGTAAAAAAGCGAAATGGAAACTTTACTGACCCCATGAACGATTCAGATAGAGAAGTAAGAGCAAACTTAAGGAGCAATCGCAATACTGCGGTAGCGATGCATCCGTCCGTTGCGTGCGATGACAGCTCAAATTCCAACCTATGTAATCGTATGAGACGTTCTTAATAAATAATAAATTAATATATTTGATATAATGAAAAATTAAAATGAAATCTAAAAAGACACAGCTCGTCCAAAACAACTTTTTCTTCCTCGACTTTTTTTATCTTTGTTAAGAAAAATATATTTTTGTTTCCTGAATTCGGAACAAGAGTGCGCTGCGTTAGCGGCTTTTGCGTTCGTAGCGTGGCAACTGTGGAACCACCATTTTCCGCATCGCAATACGAACGGACGGACGCATCGCTATACCGCAGTATTGTGAATGCACCTTTACTATCCCAAGGAAGGTTTCAACAAAAGACGCGAAACGCAGGTTATGTAACAAGGATAACAAGTTAGATTGGACCTGATATAATGACAAATAGAGATTAAACTCGGCGATTGTTACGTCGTTTATTTTCGTTTAATATTAACTGTAAGGAAGTTCAACTTATAACAGTTCATAGGAACCTTTATTAATGAATTTTCTTCGGAAAAATCGCTAACGGAATAGACGACGAACGTCGAACCACGACACAAATTCCTTACAGAAGTCCCTAATGACGAAAAATAGGATTAGCAAAACTTTATACATATAATATATATATATATATATATATATATATATATATATATATTATATATATATATTATATATATATACTATATATAAATCCTGAGAAATAATAATAATAAGCTACATTAACCGAGTCCGGTAGCTCAGTGGTAGAGCGCTCGCCTATCGACCTGGAGGACGAGCACTGCGGAGCTTTGACTTTCAGGTCATGGCTAAAGAATGACTTTGTGCATGCTGACATCTGGGTGCTAGAGTTCTCTATTAGGTGGCACTGGACTGGCCAGAGCGGCGAGCCTAGCTAGAGTCTGGTGATGCTAGAGGAGCTTATGAGATTGGTGAGACTGGAAGGACGAGGTCATGTGAGACTAATGTGATCAGAGGAGCTAGTAAGACTAGATGTACCAAGCACACAGTGAACTAGTAATCGTCGCTAATCAGAGCTGGGACCTAGACAGAGTCTAGCTGGTCTAGATGAATTGGGCACTCTGTGAACTAGTCATATGTGCTAGGGAGGATGTGCTTCCTAAATGATTAGATGTGTACAAACTCTGCGGGTGGATCAGTTGAGTGAGGTTTGAGTCAGGGGAAAACGCTAAAATGACCCTACGGGTTTAAGCGTAAAAAAATAACTATAGAAAAACATACTCTAATGAGATTAAAATAATAAAATTTTCTATCTTGTCTTAAGATCTCCTACTATAGATATGTTGATGATATTATTATTCTTATCTCATCTGAATTTATTTCCTTTTAAATGAAATAGACAATGTATAATATATTCCTTATTATGTATTCTCTGTGAATGTTGTGATATCCCAAACAAAGTAAAATATCTTGCAATGTTGCATTCCTATTTATATCAGATCTTTAGTTCAAGTAGACTTTGTATACGATTGAAAAAATGAATGCATTTTAACTAAGATACTGAGTAATAAAGTTAACTTATCAAGTTAAACAAAACACTAAAATCTCTCGTCACAACGTTTATTATTTCATTAAACATAGCCGGCTTTCGATCGCAGAACAATAAACGTTTTTGTGAAGAGATTTAAGTATTTTGTTTGAATACATTATTAACATGATGTTGAGTAATGGAGAATACTTATTAAGTCAAATAAAACACCAATATCACTCCACACAACATTATTCTTTACATAAACAAATGCGGCTTTTGACCGCAGAGCAATAAACGTTTTGTGGAAACATGTAGGTGTTTTGTTTGGATGCATTATAATTAAATTATAACAAATCTAATGATAATAATCTACTGTTGTAATAAAACAGTAGATTATGATATCAGTGCCGAGGCCGCGGAACGGCCCCGGCACTCAAAATACGGCGTTGGCCGTATTTTAAGTGGTATTTTATAAGAGGCGTAACGGCCTCTTAGCCGTTACGCGACATCGGAATTGAGGGCCACTTCGCGGCCCTCCCGCCTCCCTATGCGGCCACATGGTTGTTGTCCTTTATCGCTTCGTCTTAATACTGGTATATATATAATATAATATATAATATATATATATATATATATATATATATAATATATATATATATATATATATATATATAATATATATATATATTTTAAATTACCATACAGTATCCCTGCTATGGCTTTTTATTTTCTAAACATAACATGTTGATCTTTTATCTTCTTTTTTTTTTCTTTTTGCATTTTCATTTTGTTTTAGTTGTAGCATTTGGTTCAAGAATAATTATGATTCTTTTTTTCGTAGCAATCATCTTTTATCATTATTCATCATTTAAGTTTTTCTGGTTTATATATGTGGCATACTGCCAAGATATAAGCGAATTTTCAAATGTATTATGGCAAAAATCATTTGACAGCGTGGGATAATAGTGTTGATGAACCAATGAGGTTGGTCGGATTTGAAATGGACGAGGATTAACATCCAGGTATAACCTCATTGGCTTCCTGGTATTGTTTTTCCACTCTGTCAACTGATTTTAGCCGTGTGTTTACACAATGTAAAAAAACTTGATTTGTTTACATTGTGTTAATTAATGACATAATGTTTTATTAGACATATATATGTCAATCAATAAAACCAGAACTATTACTGATAATAATATGGAACTTCAAATATTAGTGAACGTGAACAATACATAGTACTATATGTGTAAACAATTTCAGCCCAATCTAACATGAAGATTTGTGATTTTTGAAAATTGTATTTTTGTAGGTTATTGACGTCACACATATTTCACAAACAATAGGGTTCTAGACATTAGCAAGGTTGATTTATGTACCAAGTTTCATTTCAATCTGAGAAAGCTTTCAAAAGTTATCGTGTCCCATAGAAACGTCAAGGACACGAAAATCTCGTACATACACACACACACATATATACATATAAATAAATAAATAATTAAGTATAAATAAAATAAATACATAAATAAATAAAAAATAAAAGAATAATTATATGTATATAATAGTTTTTTTTTAATTGTAAAACTAAGAGTATTGGTATTAAATTACTAACAAAATTTAAAATTTAATTATATAAATACATCAATGCATTACATATTCTTACTTTATTAGTACGACAATGGCTATAGCCAGTTTGTAGTCATCATTAAGTTAAAAAATAGTAAAATAAAATAATAGATAAACAAAATTAAAGGTAAATTATTATAATTTGTATAAAAAAGGGTTTAAATTTTGTGTATACTTTTGAGTTATTACTTTTATCTATATATATATATATATATATATATATATATATATATAAATATAATAATATAATATATATATATATATAATATATTATATACGCCTACCACAATAAAAGCGGAACGTTGAATTCATCATCTACATTGACTCTCAAGAAACCGATGGCATCTTGTTTTGTACTCGCTTAACAAGATCGTAAAAAAAACAATAGTAGAACTAGGAGGAACGTAACTTTACCAAGCTTCAAGTAACACTATCTCTATGTACTACCATCTCTAAGCACGATATTTCTAAGATTTTATGCTATCAATCCTATTACACTCTCAAAAGCTTATTCTACTTTGAATTATCGAGCATTAACATACTTATCTCTTAAAACAGAATCCAAGCCTACTGTAGGTTCATCAAGTACAAGTAATTCCGGGTCATTCAGCATACTAACAGCAAGCGACACTCGCCTTCTCTGCCCGCCACTGAAAATAAGTAGATAAATTTATATTTTGGATTTCGTCTGAGTATAGTTTGTGGTTGTTTTTATATTTTGGATCGTCTTTTAGTTAAGCTTTGTTGGTTTTATATTTGGATTTCCGTCTTAGTTTAGTGTGGTTGTTTTTATATTGTGGATTCCGTCTTAGTTATAGTTTGTGGTTGTTTTTATATTTTTCGATTCCGTCTCAGTTATAGTTTGTGGTGTTTTTTTTTTCAGTGTTAGACGGTTTGTGGTGGTGTATAATGGGGGCCCGACCAAAAATTTCTTTTTATTGGCTCAAAATCCGTTTCAGGTAAAAAGAAGTTGTTGGAGCAATAATTTATTTTTTTATTTTTTGGGGAGCAGCACCCCCAAAATTAATAAGGGGGAGCCAACCAAACAATTTTTTTTAGCTCAAAATTCGTTGCAGCACCCCCAAAATTTATAATGGGGCCCCGACCCAAAAATTTAGAATAAAATACAACAAAACGTGCTAAAATAAATTCAAGGTCCGGAGATAAAATCTTGTATGCGCCCTAAGAGTAAAATGCTTTTTTTTTTTTTTTTCCCTCGGCAATTAACTTCCTCAGCTTTGCCTCGGGAGTTAATTGTCATAAATCCCTCGGCTTCGCCTCGGGAGTTAAATACATTGGTTCCCTCGGCTTACGCCTTAGGAACCAACTAACTGCTCAGAGAAATAATAACATTCTTTACTCCCTTGGTGCATAAATAACTATACAAATTATATGTGTAAGACCAAATCTCTACCTTAAATCTTTGATGAGATTACTCCTAGTCGGTATTTCAAGTAGCTCTATAAGTTGTCTTGATCTTTTCTCTACTTCTGTATCCCTCATACCATAAAGTATGGAGAAAAATTTCAATATTTCTATTACAGTTAAATCTTCATATAGAGCTAGCTCCTGCAACATGTACACTTATATATAATTATATATATATAAATATATATAATATATATATTATATATATATATATATATATAATATATATATATATATATATATATAATATATTATAATAAACTTTATTTTATTATATAATCAAGTACTTTGGCAATAAAATCTTCTAACAAGATACTCACTAACATAACACTAAAATACTTATAAAAACCCACAAATATTTGACCCAACAACAAATAAGTAAAAAAATAAATAGATCATAGATAAATGAAAAGATACAGAGGTTGCTTGCTTATTCATTACTTAGTTATTCAATTGCTGATAACAGACACACACACACACACACATACATACAGACAGACAACTTTGCGAAAACCACTCAGGAGTCCTTTAAAAGCCTGAAACGAATAATTCCGGTTTCATCCCGGTGTCGGTTGTTGCAAACACAATACTTTCCTATATACCTGCGGTATAATGAGGATAAGTAAAAAATTATACTGGCTTGTGTTTGGCAGTCAAGTTCAAGACACGGCATCAAGTTTTATCGTTATTTCCATATCAGTGTGGCTTTAGTAACTTCGCCAACTTACAAACTGGACTTGATTAAAGCCCCAATCACTCATTGATTTAATCATTTTACATAATCTAATCTTTATTCGTAATGATCTATGGTATTACATGGTTTTAAATTTTATCATTTAGGTGGCATTAACCGTGGCATTAACTGATTTGGTGCTGTGCCTCCCGAACAATAAAGTTATCAGTCACATCTTGTGTATCCACCGGAACAATGATTGGGCTTAATGAGATAAACATGATGATGCCCGTTGCCTTTGTATTAATATTGGAGGTATTTTCATTGTTTCGAATATTAAATAGACATCGTTTTTAAATAGAACTCGACATAACTACTTTAATCGTTATTAAACTTGTGTGCGTCTTCATAATACTAGATGAGAATCAGTTTGGGGCTTAGAAGAGACTAGATTTCATTAGATTAATATAATAGGTATTTATAATAAGGACTGAGAAGTGTGTCTTCATGTCATGGCAAATTAGATTTACCGACGAGCGAAGCGAGTGGGAAAAATTGCCAAAGACATAAAGACATTCTCAGCCGAATGGCATACACTATTTTTTGAGGTAGCACTCATTAAATAAACTGCGCTATATACTTAATTGAAAAAAAACAATCGTCCAATTAACTCCATATTTATCGTCGTCATTGTGAATCCATCCATAGCTTCACACTTTTACTCAAAAATGTAAAAAGCTTACAAATAAACAACAAAACTTGTCAATTAGAACACCTTTTAAAAACGAAAAAATTAGTCTACGAACAAAAACAGAAACATAATAAACGTTTTTAAAGAAATCTCATGAAGGTTTTACACAGATTGTTTTTTGAACACGCTACATTACAGTAATGGCGGCAATATATGAATTACTTTTACGTCCTAGGAGTTTTTGTTTACATTCATTATTGTCCTCGGAGGTGAAAAGTATTAAATAACCTCCTATAACAATAATGATTGGCTTCTCATCCTAAAAACGGTCCAATAAAGTACTCAACTACATACTACCTCAAAAAAAAAAATATTTCACTACTTTATATGTTTAATAAGCTTATTCACACAAAGAATAGTTATTTACGTACCAAGGGAGGAAACATAGTCATTACGCCCCGGTTCTTTGTTGGGTTCTGAGGCGTAACCCAAGGAAACCATTATGTTTGAACCCAGAGGCGTAGCCGAGGGGTTCATAGGGATGGTTGCTCAGGCGGAGCCGAGGGAAACCAGCAAGTTTCGTCATAAAACTGATCGTCATAATAAACCGATCGTCACAATAAACCGATTGTCACAATAAACCGATCGTCTCAATAAACCGATCGTCACAATAAACCGATCCTCACAATAAACCAATCGTCATAATAAACCGATCGTCATAATAAACCGATCGTCATAATAAACCGATCGTCAAAATAAACCGATCGTCACAATAAACCGATCGTCACAATAAACCGATCGTCATAATAAACTGATCGTCATAATAAACCGATCGTCATAAACCGATCGTCATAAAATCGATCTTCATAAAACGGATGATACTGTAAAAATCTGTGTCAGATGTGAAATGTAAACATACAATATTTATCATAAGTATCTTCGGAAGGTAAGGGTAAATAAAAATCAATGATTATCTGTTACAATCAAGAATCACGTGGAGGTCTTGCGAGTTCAAACAGCTGACATCTGATGAAACAAAAACTAATAATAAAATCAATTTACACTGACAGATATGATCGTAAAGCTGTGTCAGAATCAATCAACTAAGCCATTAAAACACTATCTTACAGCTTTTCGTGTAATCGTATCAAATATACAGTCATCAGTCAGTTATTTCTCTTAAGAACTCATATAACTCGAATTTACAATTTGTTTATTGTTAGAACATGAATCAATAGAACTAAGAGGAAACATGTTTGTATGAAATTAAGGAAAGTCTAAGTAAAGTATTTTTCCAAAGTTAATATAAAGATCTGTTGATAAATAAACTTGCCGCTTCGCGGCCTGCGGAAAACGAAGTCACTCATGTTTTGTATTTTTTGTTGTTTCATTAAAATGTTTCAAATTTTTTTTTATGATTTAATAACTTGATTTAATGACGTCATCAATTTTCTACAAAGTATTGACTGATGTGTATTGTTTTGTTCCGATTTGACTGAGCCTTCGTGAGTAATCGGGTGTCATACATAAGGGTAAAAACTGTTTCACATAATTAATTTAATTTGATTAAGTATTAGGAGGACGACGAACTATGCTAAATCTATATTTTGAAGTTTAATTCACACATCAGGTGGTATTAGCATCCAAGAACATTTCTTGAGGAAATAAGACGTTTCTTTCTGCTTATTAACACAGGAATGACTCTTACTTAATGACCAGTAACTTTTATCACTACTGCTCTTCTTTCAGAGACTACTCAAGATTGACTTAAAACTTGAAAGATAATGCTTAACATGGTTGCTCTTTGTAAACTCATTTCTATAAATCTTTAACTACAAATCTGATGTGGTTATTTTAACCACTACTTGGTTAGTTAAATTTCTAAGATAAAGAAGATGTATAGAATAATTTATCGATCACTTAAAGTTTCATGGCAAAACCTTTGTGGTAGGGTATGCGGTTACTATCTAGATGTTCCGACCTTCCTCTCCTGACCGCGTTGATAAAGAAGTATTAGTTTCATGGTACGACATTTTATTTTCATTGTAGCAAGTATATGTCACCAAGGACTAACTGCAATTTGATAACTTCTTATTGCACCATATACATGGTAAAATTCAAAATATTATGGTGATACAAATAAATACGTGTGAGTACTTTTGCCAAGGTTCTGTAGCAATTGCTTTGGTACTCATTCGTAAAAATATAATTATCATAAAGTCATAATTCTGAGATTTAATAATTGTCACGAGCCAGCTTATGCTCATTGCATGGCACAAAATATAAGGGCAAATATTATTATGTTGGAAAAGACATTTTAAAAAAATCCGAAAAGATTTTATAAATTATGGCAAAGAACAAGTGGGTGCCTTAATACATTAGTATAGATACCCAAAATGTTTTGCGAGTAGTATAATAAGGCAGTACACACTATTATACACTTGGTACGCGGGCCCTGCAAGGCAGGCATGAGGTACAAAAGCTGGTGGCCCTGCGGGCAGGCATGGGCCTTGTACGCAGCCGCAAGCAGGCATGAGGTACAAAAGCTTGGTACGCGGGCCCTGCAAGGCAGGCATGGTACAGAAGCTGGTACGCGGAGCCATGCAAAGCAGGCATGAGGTACAAAAGCTTGGTACGCGGAGCCATGCAAAGCAGGCATGAGGTACAAAAGCTTGGTACGCAGAGCCATGCAAAGCAGGCATGAGGTACAAAAGCTTGGTACGTGGGGCCCTGCAAGGCAGGCATAAGGTACAAAAGCTTGGTACGCGGAGCCATGCAAAGCAGGCATGAGGTACAAAAGCATGGTACGCGGAGCCATGCAAAGCAGGCATGAGGTACAAAAGCTTGGTACGCGGAGCCATGCAAAGCAGGCATGAAGTACAAACTATTCATTACGTAAAATGTTTGGTTTCTCAACACGTCATCTATGGCAGGATGTAGAAAAAGATTGAAGTAATGACACTTAATCACGAATTAATTTATCGCCTTGAATTACGCTGTTGTTATTGACGCATTCAGGTTAGCGTTCCATTATTAGCGGCGGATCAGTTTTTTCGTACCAAAACTATTACCTACACCATACTCATATCGTTCTTTTCAAAGATTGTTTAAGAACAAGAATGATGGAATTCACTCTGATAAGAAGAATATTGTAAAATTAAAAATACAGATGAATGGAAAAAATGACTATGAACAGGGCTTTCATATCTGAATACTGTATTGCATTTTTACCCAAGACCTAGAGTAGAGATATTTTGCAAGAAGGGGGCCCTATTAGTCAAATTTTGAAATATCGAAAAAAGTAACCTGAACTCCTTCGACTATTAATATAACAAGTACACAGAGCAAAATTACAATGCCTTATTGAACGAACGTTAGTGAGTTCTTACATTATAGAAGATTGAGACAGCGCGTATGTTTGTTTGTGTGTTTGTTTGTACGTGTCGCGATAGCTGCCGTAAAAATTGAACGATTTTCATAAAATTTTGTATACACGTAAAACTAACTATGTGTCAGAGCTGTATAGTTTTTGGCAATATTACGAAAAATATTTTCAAAATATTTGGCAGACCGGATAAAACAAATTTTAAGCGAAAAAATCGTGTTGCATATCGTTTTAAAGCTCTTAGAGTAGAACAAGAAATTATATGTTTCATCTTCAAAATGTTAAAAATTTTTACAAAATTTAAAAATGGCGGAAAAAGTAAAGAACTCAAAAATTAACTTAAAAGGAATAACTCGAGAATATATCGTTGAAAAAGCTCTTGAGTAGTAAAAACAAAAAATGTTATACACTAAATTCCGATAAATTCAACATGGCGGCCATAATCGTATATAAAAATTAGTTTTTACAAATTTTATAAGTATTTACATGAGAAAGATCAAAGATGATTTGTTTATCAAAGGGTGCTCAAAACTAAACCCGCAGCACAATATGAATTACTGAAATTGGCAACATTGCCTCCCCCTCCCACCCTACTCCCTTTAACAAATCCTGCGAACGCCTATACCCCTGAGAGCCTTAAATAGATATTTTAACCTTCTTAATGTCTTGAAATAGCATATGTCCCCTCAATTGATATATCTCTATGACCGGAGGTGTTCATTCGATTTCATATTTTAAAACAACCCACAATATGAATAATTGGATAAGGAATATTCCACTAATGAAATTTTATACTATCGAATGATACCTACTATCGAATTTTATACTATCCTTTCTGCGAGAAGGATAAATAAGAACAACTTTGTGATGAATCAATTTTTCTCTGTACTTACCTGAGGCATGTATCCAATGTTAAGTTTTGCTGGTACCTTGACCTGTACATGGCCTGAATCTAGACTGATATTACCCACTATGCAGTTAAGTATACTCGTTTTTCCACTACCACTAGAACCCAGAATACTGTATCTAAAAACATAGAAATCCATTAGTCTCAACCTTAGGATTGAAGGTAAAATATATCTAAATTATACTTTGATCCAGGAAATTTTAATGCATTTATCTCCATTGGTTCTAGAAATAATAATAATAATGCCCGTTTAGAGCCTTGCGGCTCATCAGTGATAACCCCTGCAGGAACCACCTCGGGTGGTAGTAGCAACCATTACGCTCAAAGTGTATTCTAAAGCTGGCGATAATTTATCCAAACAATAATCTTCTATACACTGAGAGCGTAACCTGGGATGCGAACCCCAGACCTCCGTGGGTGTCAAAGATCTGTGTAAAGACTAACGACCTCGGCCACGGAGGCGGCAGGGGTCTAGAAAATATCCTCGAATTTGCCTAAGAGGATATTCACTGACGTCCTATGGCCCATCTTGTCCAGTCATTATTAACGGGTAAAAATATGGTGTATTTATATTTATAATGTGAAGAGGTCAGCATTTTACAAAGGATTGTCAACAGTTATAATTTGATACAACTGAGTTTTGCAAAACATGAATAGTTGACACAATATAAAGGTGCGAGAGACACCTAGAAAATGTAACAAGCAAAATGCAATGCTACATCTGGTAACTGAACCATGATTCGACATTCGTCATCATTGATGGCTCGACAAAATGCCGTATCCCACTCTGTTTCGATACGTCTAACTCACCAGGACGCCGACATAGCCTGAACTCAATACACCAAGTTTTTCGAAATTTAATTATTAATTAATGAACAATTAAATTAATTAAATCATTGCTTGTTTTAGGATCTACAGAAACAATTGTTTAGCCAAAGAAATGGGCTTAAGAAAAATATTTCTTAATATATTGCTTGACTTGACCTAAGTTTGCCTGAATTCGCGCATAAGTTTCCATAAGGCTGTATATTTAGGGTTTTTGGATCGCTAATATTAGGCAGCATCAAGTGAACTCAGGGTCTGGATGGGTGACCTGGGGGGTAAAATGGATTTTCATTACAGTCGGAGAACGAGCAAAGCATGTCAGATATGGGAAAAGCTTCAAAGTACACAGGCACTTGGCCTATTTATGGATTAAAGATGGGTACATCAGAACTCTTCCTCATCACATTGAGTTTGCTACGGTCACCCTCTCTACTCGAAGTCTTTAAATTTATTTTACACCACGTCATAGTAAATAGATGTAGTAAAACGCGGAAAAATTATGCCATCGGATTAAGATTTAACACGCATGTATTAGACTATCAAATATGCCAAGTTTCATCTCATTATCAGCATTAGATCAGTTGTTATCAAAATGTGTTTTAGTTTTTTTTTTTTTAAATCAAAAACCACTAATACAACTAAAAACATATAAAATGTGCGTGAAGCAGAAATAAAATTATTTATTATAACCTAAACTTACTCTTGAAGGAGGTTTCAATGAGGTTACACAGAGCCCCCAAAAGACCCAAAACAGAAGTTTCAAGCCACTAAATATAATGACATAGGCTATGCCACCTCTAGTATATATATCTCAATGGTAACAATGATAAGTGTTAGACGTTAGGAAACTAATCCTGGGTTCTGTAATATACAATTCACGTCCACTGATATATATATATATATATATATATATATATATATATAATATATAACTATATATATAGTAGTATAAATATTATATAAGTATATTATTGGCTCGAAGAACTTGTATGCAGGTCGCTGAAAATATAAGATGAAATCAAACAGCTTATAAGTAACAGCTAAAAAAATGTATAAATAACTACTAACATTGTTCCTCTGGGCACCGACAGAGTCAAATTTCTCAAAGCATAATTCTCCTTATCGTGGGATTTCCATGCGTTTTTAAAGCAAACCACTATATCTGCTTCATGTATACCTCCGTTAACACTCCAATCGCTCACGCTTCTATCTTCATTCACTACCCGATCTCTGTTCACATGGCGTTCACTGTTCACACTCTCTATCGAACAACTAGTCCTCAATATCCCGTTACTA
Source organism: Microvelia longipes (assembly GCA_018340805.1). Taxonomy (NCBI): domain Eukaryota; kingdom Metazoa; phylum Arthropoda; class Insecta; order Hemiptera; family Veliidae; genus Microvelia; species Microvelia longipes. The sequence goes on from JACMZG010001863.1 coordinate 53,719,701, forward strand.
ACCATCATTTGATTAAATCACCAAAATATTTTAATTAAAAAATGCGCGATAAATTTTGTTTACAGTGATAATAACAAATGAATAATAGTAAGAAAGTAACTACATTAGGTAATAAACGTTAAAGTAATAAAATATACAACATTTTGTATACTATATGTATAAGACAAGAATATACCTACAAGAAAAAATAAATACATACAAAAAATAAAGCAATAATAGAGTACATAATAAAAAAAATAATAGAGTATTGATATAAATAAATAATTCTATAATAGATTATTTTTATTTACTTTTAAATCCATAAAAAATGTCAAATAGAGGTAATGAGATCTTAAAAAAGTAAAAAACATTTGAATATAATGGTAACAATTTAAATAATAAAGAAGGGAGAAAAAAGAAAATTGAAAAAAATTAAATACTTATAAATATGATAATTTTAATGGAAAATTAATTAATAAAAATGAAAAGACACTTCATAATTAAAATCGCTCGAATCCCCATTTATTATTCTATTCGCGTCCCTCTGAAAATCACTTTGTGAAAATTCATGATAGGAAGTTAAAAAAAAAGGAAATAAAAATCAAATAAAACAACAATGCCTTACTTTTGAATAAAACAAGAGAGGTTTAAAATTATTTATGCAAAGATTATATGAACTATTATGTTAAAATTTAATTAACATTTTCCCAAAATTTTTAATTTCTCTTATTTAATTTAATATGTCCTGATTACTTTTAATATTAGAACTCTTTTTATTATTAAAAAAATGTTGTTTAGTGAACGGGGACCTTTTAAAAAAAGCTTCCCTTCTATTAGCTCCCCCCCCAAATTAGCTCGATTCCTTTTTTGTAAATTTGCTAATATCAAAGAATAAAAAATAGCAGTAATTTAATTATCACGTAATTTATGACAGAAATTCACTAATAAAAGATTTTTTTATAATGTTTATCAATTGAAAAAAACTTTAAAAATTAAAATTATAAAGATTACAGTAAAAAATAAAATTAATAATATCTTTTTAAGTAATTTATTTCTTTTTTAATTTTTTATTTTAATTTACCGTTTTGTCATTATTTTATTCTTTATTACATTTTTTTATTATTATATAAAATTAATTGTTAAAATGGTGGTTAAAATGGAACACTTAAAATTCATTGTTTATAAGTTATTTTCATCATTCTGATTAATAGTTTTATTAATTTATTACAAATTTATCACAAATATGAATCAGAGGAAAATAATTTTCTTTTTTTAATATAAAGCAGTTATTAATTTTTATTCATAAAGTTTCTAGTACTTTGTACATGTAATAGAAACAACAACAACAATAATAATAATTAATAATAATAATAATAAGGAGAAGAAAAAGGAGAATACAATAGAAAAATGTGTAAAAAATTAAAATAAAAGTTTTAAGTCCATATTAGAATGTAAGAAACGCTTTAAAGAAACTATAATACAAGAGATTTTTCAATAATTATTAAATAAAATATAAAAATTATAACTACATTAAGATTTCAATGCATAAAATAAATGTTTTTAAAGTAATTTATGAAATATCTTATTAGTTTTAGTAATACAACTTACTGATTTGTTATTCCTCTATACTTTTTACACTTTATTATTATTTTTAATTAATTATTAAACTGAATTAACAATTTAATATTCATTATTTAATTTATTAATTTTTTTACTAGTTTAACCTAAAAATGAATCAGGGAAAAATTATTATTATAATTTTAAAAAACTGTTAGTACTGTTTATTCATGAAAGTATCTAGTACTTTGAGTATAAAATTAAAATAATGATAAAAAATATAAATATCTATAGGAATTAAAGTGACGGCTTTAAGTTCATATTAGATTTCAAGAACGCATTTGAGAATAACTACTAAAATTAGATCGAAAAGAGAATATGTCATACTGGAGGGATTTGTCATATGATTGTTAGCACGCTTTGTCTTGAACTGACAGGGGCTTAGGCCTGGGACAATTTGACATACGTTGGGTTTAGATGGAAGGGATACGCTTGACACTCGAGTGAACCATCTCAGTGTTCCGTATACTAACAAAATTCTAATGAGCAACAAAAGAAAACGCACAAGGCACTGCCTTCCTGATTCAATTTAATATTATTTGTTTATAACTATTAGTGAATTTTCTGTTCTATTTTTAAATCAGTTTGATGTTGCTGTTAGCTAACAAGTTTAATACGCTTACATTTTATGACCACATAAGATAGATAACAACAATCAATACATTCAGTGTTGCCAAACGTACCATCCCGGACGGAAAAGTAGCATAAGTTTAATCTGAAGTAAAAGTGGTACCATCCTTTTCGAAATGAACCATATGTTTCGTTTTTGGAAAAATAACTTGAAACTACTATCCCTTATTTTTTGAATAAGCTATATTAAAACCTTTAAAATATTTTAAAAAATATTGAAAACTTTAAAACCTGAAGCGAAAAAAGAGATAAAAGAAGAAAAACAGAGTATAATTTATAAAATTTGAAATTGTAGAATTAATGTCTTTCACTCTCAAAATAGAATTTAATACAACAATGTTTTTTTTCTGTTATATATATTATTTTTATTGAGAAATAACATTTCTCCATATTCTTTTACATTAAACAATAAATTAAGATGAAATGATATCCATTGCACTCTAAGTATTGCTAGAATTAATTAATATAACTCAAATTAATCAGTTATTATAAAAATTCTGGCGCGGTGGTTCGCACGCCAGGCGAATATCCTTTTGAATGCGAGTTTCCGTACTTTACAATCCATTTATTGCTTAAAATACCGGTTTATCCTTCACGGCTTGAGCAATTACACAATTATCAAGCGTATTTCATTTGGAAGGTACAGAAAAAATGAGTTACGAGTAGTGCTTGATAAGTGAGTAACTGCTCTTTGTAACAAGTTACAAAGAGCAGTTACTCACTTATCAAGCACTACAACTGCTCAAGAGCAGTTAAACCGGATCCTTAAGGAAGAAATAGATAGTTAAGCACGGATAAAATCATCCCAAATGAAATTCGCTCGGACCATGTAATGAAAAAAAATATCGTCCTTGTGTTGAGTGGTCGTATCGACACCGGAAAATTCAACTCACAGGTCCAAGAAACATCGAAAACGACTTTACGACACTACCAAACCGAACATATATCGTAGAGGTTATTTACCTAGACGTATAAATTTATACAACATAATATAAATAAAAGAGCCTTTCTTCCATACATGATAACACGTAACTTTTCATTGCCATATCGATTTCGCTAAGTTCATTCTAACTAATTCGGTCTCGCTTCGCTCGCCCTTAAAAGATTTTTATGGTAAGATATTTCATGTCAATCTATAAAAATGAACTGATAATGATAAGACTTATTTTAATTGTATAATATTCTAAATTATACAAAAAATCTTCGATGGAATATCTGAATTCCATCTACCCCCCCCCCCCCGTGTCTCTAATCTAATTTCTTCATTAGGAACTCCCTGAAACATCTCACAAATAAGCAAAATTAAACGATTCGCTTGAGCTAGTAAATTGCATATCCTCTGCTGTATTTTAATTACATTATAGCTCATTACTCAGATTTAATAAATTAATTTTTATAAATTAATGATACACCATCGCCTTTTCTAAATTTAGAAAATGTAATTTAGTACCATACATAAAGAAATGAATCAACAGCCTTTAATTAAGAAAAATTAACACCCGTTGGTGAAAATGTTAAAAAACTAATTGCCGACGTTACAAAACATACTCTCCTGCTGCACTTAGAGATGGTAAAGTTTTAAACCTATTAGGTAGTGAAATTGACTAATTGTTTTTGTAACTTGAAAAGTTTTTCCTTATTCTCCTAATTTTCTTTTCACATAAATTTATTACCTGTTAGAAGATTATTTGAACGTCTCAAAAATAGACACGAAATTTAACAGGAAAAGTGTCGCGAGAAAACTAATTTAAACTTAAGCTTTCCAAGAGGAAAGTTTGACAGTACTAGGTCGAGTATTACAGGACGTTATCATTATTTTAAACTGACCTTAACTTGTTATCTGTGTGTTGTCATTAACTGAGAAACATTTTCTGGACATGATGTCATTTTCTAGCCAACTGTCAAGCCTATAGACTTTCCACTTCGTAGAGTGGATCAAAGTCTAAATGAAGAGGAGAAGAAGTTTTTTAGCTACATTTCAGTTTAGGCTATGTCGGCGCCCTGATAAGTTAGACGTGATGAAACAGAGTGGGATATGGCATTTTGTCGAGCTGTCAATGATTAAAAATTTCGGATCATGGATCAGTTCCCAGATGTAGCATTGCATTTTGCTTGTAACATTTCCTAGGTGTCTCTCGCATAATTATATTGTTGACACAATATAATTGTGCGAGAGACACCTAGGGAATGTAACAAGCAAAAAGCAATGCTACATCTGGGAACTGTTCCATCATTCGACATTCGTCATTATTGATGGCTCGACATAATGTCAAGTCGTATAAGACGAACAAATGTGCTAAGTTTTTATTAGCTAAAGTTTAATCCAATGACATGTATACTTTTTTAAACAATTATCGAAAAATAATCTATTTTAAAAAATCGGGTTCGGGGTACCTCAGAACTTTTCCTCATCACATCGGATTTGCTACCCTCACCCTCCTAGTTCAAAAGTCAGGCCTAAAAAATGTTACTCATTTTGTACTTCTTCAAACCAAATTTTTCAGAAAATATACCTTTAAGTATGAAAAAAGCATAGTCTGCCTATCCAGAGTGGAGCCCTTCATACGAATTCGCTCGCTCAAAATATTAGAAAATCGCACTAATTTCAGTTTTCTTGTCATAAGTGGTTCCTTGTAGACCGTGTGCAAAACATGAAGAGAATTTTTTAAAGCTGATAAAATGTCCTATATAACGAGTGTTTTTTCGTCAAAATTGGATAAAAACAACTAAAGTTATAACGTTTGTTATATGGCCAAAAAATGCACTAAAAGCCAATATTTTTCCAAAGAAATTTGCTCACTTTGCATAAACTAACGATTTTTCAGTGTTTTTAAAAGTCATTACTTCGGTTTCAGTCATCCGATTTTGATGATTAAGCATTAGTTTTATAGAACATTTTATCACCTTTAAAAATGTTTTCTTCATGTTTTGCACACGACAACCACTTATTACAAGAAAACTGAAATTTGTGCGAATTTCTAAAATTATAAACATGCGCAATCATATGAAGGGATAGGCAGACTATGTCTCCACTCTGGATAGGCAGACTATGTTTTTTCTTCATAATTTAAGGTATATTTTCAGAAATATTTGGTTTGAAGTAGTACAAAATGAGTCACATTTTTTCAGGTCCTGCTCTTGGACTATCCCTGTACCAAATTAAACTTAATTGGGTTATTTGCCGATTTTTGCAATTTTTTAAAATCACATATACAAGTAATTTTAATAATAGAGTGAGGGAGACTTAAGTTCACTGAATTACTACCACAAACTGACTGGGTAGACGTATTAAATAAGATAGAGTCGACCAATGATAAATTTAGCTCATTCATGAAAAATCACACATACTTATAATGAAGCTTTTCCTTTTAAAAAACGTAGTTGAAGTAATATGGGGGGGGGGGTAATTACAACCGGTCAAGTAGGCCTCGTTGTTGGACCTTTTTGCCAGCTCCCTAAGAGAGTGTTATACTCCTTTCAATTTCAAGTAAATGTATATTTCATTTAATCTAGGCAGAAGAGCGTTAAATTTCTATGGTTCCTCTCGTGCTTTTTCAAGCAATCATACATATTTTCACTGACTCATATAGTCTAGTGAAAACTAGGAACAACACGTGCCCTCGCTATTAAACCAAACCTCCATACACTTTAAACTACAAGGCAGACACATTATAGTATTATAATGAATCTACTATGAGGGTCTTAAATTTTGCCTAAACCCAGTTTCATTTAGGGTAAGGGATCTTTAACGAGTACCTGACAACGCTCAGGCTCAAGGCTACCGGCTTTTCGTCCGGTACGCAGAATTTTTATCTCTCTCATAAAACTCCCAGAGGCCCGTGCTGGGATTGAACCCATGAGTAAATAAACCTGGAAGTTTAAAATCCATTCATTCTGTGTATTGGCCGCGTACCTTAACCACTATACCACTGGTGACTCTTTTAAAAAACGTAAATCATCCAAGATTAAAAAAGCCCATAATCCCTGGTTTACTCAGACAGAAGACGATTATAGAAAGAAAGTCCAACAATTATATGAAATTAGTAAACATGACATAACGAATAAAGAATGGGAAAAGTATAAACAGGAAAAAATATAGAAAAGTTCTGAAACTAGATAAACTCAATAACAATATTATATCCACAGCACAAGGCTTATGCCCTAAAGTGAATAATAATCCGTTAATGATTTTTCTTTTGTATTGCATATCTTTTGAGTTTATTCTGTCATTTTTATAAGACTCTTTTAATTTTATTATAAAAAATAAAGGATATTTTATTTAAAAAAATAAAATTGAATTAAAATTGAAAGTGCAAGTAATATTCGTAAAGGCTCTTGGGATATCATAAAACAGGAGACTGAGGTAAGTAAAGTGTCACAAATAAGTCATAACCTGGAGATCGAGCGAAGCGAGTCCGAAGTAGAAAATATTGTGAGTAGCAGATATACTCCGTATCGATTTTTTCGATCATATATTTTTTTTCAATTTACTAGTTTATTGAAGTAAGCATTCGTAGATTTTAATGCTAATAAACGAAGTTCTAATGCTTAATATAATCAAGTAATCATTTGTACAGCTGATTATTAAAACAAAACAAAAATAATGCGACCTTCGCTATTAAACAAACGTGATCAATCAAAACTTAAAACCACTCGGATAGAAAACAAAGGCAAAGTTTTAAGCAATAATTACTCTGCGTCACAAGCGCAAAGTGTCTTTAGCAATTGCTTCTCTAGATCGACATGTCGAAAAATATAAAGACTTCTCGATTCTCGAATTAAAACTATAACCATTGTTTTTTACATATTAAGTCGACTTTTATAATGGTTTCGAATTGTTTATATCATAACTTAATTTATTTTGTAGGTAATAGATGTACATATATATATTTTAAACTTGCTATACAGAAAAATAATTTCGTCAGAGGCTGGCTGCGTTCTACCTTGACACTTAATGTCCTTTATGCGACATAAACTTAACTGACTTACATTTTTTATTGCTACATAAACCTAACCAATTGATTTTAATGACAAATTCAAATTTAACCGGACATAAATAATAATTACTTTGAAAAAGAAACATAAAAAAACTTTAAATATATTAAATAATTATATGTAATCATAAGTTATGTCTTGTTATATATTTATCCTAATTACTATCTTCCTTTAATTGTTAGATGATTTTTGCTATATTTGTCTGTGGTGAGATGAGTCTAATTAATTACTTAGGTCTTGGCTTATAATAGAGTAAAGTCTGTTATAAGGCACTGATGATGATTTTCAAGGTCAAAAGCTGGCTACGTATATATATGCTACATTAATATATATATATATATATATATATATATATATATATATATATATATATATATATATAATATATATATATAATATATATATATTATTGCAATTATGCATACCTTATCTTAAAAACGCACGCGGTTATTTTTACAACTTCTAAGAATACACAAAACCATAATGAAATCTTGCGGAGAAAAATACTAAACTTAGACTTACATCACAAGGTCTTTATTTTTGAGTATTTGCGATCATAGAGATATTATTACTAGAGATGCCTTTTGGTTAAATTTTGAAACATCGAAAATGTAACCTGACTACATTCGCTAAAAATATAATCAAATAGTCATAATAATAATAGTAATTTATATAGAAGAACGTTAAAAATACAAATCAAAACAAAAACAATGTGCGGGAAGCCTAAGACAAATAATTTATTACAATTTTAACTCACTCTTAAAGGAGGTTTCAATGAGGTAACACAGGTCGCTCAATAGAGTAAGATAGGCTATGCCCCCTATAGTACATATCTTCATAGAGATATATACTAGTGGGGGCATAGCCTATCTCATTACATTAAGAGTCATAAAACACATATCTATGTATATCTTCAAAGAGATAGTCGTAGGGTTGGAACCAACCTTACAACTACCTAACCAACGGCAGGAAAACGAAAGGGTGATTAATTTTTTTATCATAGGATTAGCATGGGAGCCGATAAAAATTATTCTTTTATTTCTTTATTGTTAGTTAATTAGTGATATATGTGTTAAATATGCCATTAGCGAATTTTATTTCCAAAGGAAATTCGCTAAAATTAATAAAACGACCATCGGTGCTAAAACAATTACCAATATTTCATGGATAAATACTCCAATTATTCCAAGATTTTAAATATAGAATCAGGCTCTTATCACTACAGACTTGGATTTGTCCTATTTAACCCAGAAATAGTAAAACCTAAATAGATAATTTAAACAAACATTTTACAACAAAAGAGTGAATTTAGTGGTAAAAAATCGTAAAATAATCTAATTGCGTTGAAATTTCTTTCAAGTATAATTGCTTTACGTAATAAATTTGTACACCAAGTTTTATCACAACGCCACAATCATATCCATGATTTTTGTTGGATCATAAAAGATAAGCAACATTGAGCGTGGTCATTGCTGTATGAGTGATCGCTGAAAATGAAACGGATGTATTTAATATCTGAGGACGAGCGAAGCGACTTCAAAGTAGGGAGGATGAGCGTAGCGAATCCGATGTGATGAGTAAAACTTCCGAGGTACCTTCATACTTTTTATGCGACTGCAGCCAATAAGATTATCTTAATGCCAGGGTTTCGTTTTCAACATAGGACTTATATTCTCCTACGATAGTAGTTGATCTTGTCTTCTGGGATCTTCAAGAACAGAAGATCGTGCGAGGACACTTGTGACGACGGTGGCAACATTTGTCGGGGGGACCAGATCGACCAAATTTTACTTTTATTTTTTGTATAGTTCCCGACTTTCTGATAGAAAATAGATTTGACCTGCATATTGATAAAAATTAAGGACTTCTCCTATATTACCTCAATGAAATGAAAACCCATTGTAATTAAATAGTTTAATGCATAAATTAATTTCTTTAAAATTATATTTAATTACTCAGAGGAATTAGTAATTACATGCTATTACAAGAAAAACATGATACTTATATTTATTTAAATAAATAATTATGTTTATTTACATGGTTTTTTACTTATTATAATTTGTTCTGGTGACATAAAAGACAGAAATTAGAATATTCTATTACTTCAGGAAGTCTTACGTAAACACATCTAATGTCATTGCGAAAATAATTAGCGAGTTCTATCTATTGAATTGAGTTCATTATGAAGTCGAGTCCATTGGAATAGATCAGAATTGTTTTGAGAGAATTTAATATTGTTTTGAGAGAAGTTTTATCCATTTATTAATATTTATAAAAATACTGGTGCAGTGGCCCGTTTTCCGGGCGAATTTCCTTCGAAATGCGTGTTTCTATGCTAAGCAATCTAGTTTCCAGTTTATGCTTTATAACTCGAACAGTTACTCAATTATAAAGCACTCGCTTTTACTTTTCCTCATTTACACCGTAGGTATATATGAGAAGTATTGTGTTTGCAAAAGAATCCGAAACCGGGATGTAACCTGATTTATCCGTTTTAGGCGATTTTAAGGCCTTTTAAGTGGTTTTTACAATTTTTAAAAACAAACACAAGCCACTTGATAAAACTTGAACTAACCTCATTACTCATTATCTGTTGATAATAAGATAAAACTTGAACTAACCTCATTACTCATTATCTGTTGATAATAAGATAAAACTTGAACTAACCTCATTACTCATTATCTGTTGATAATGAGATAAAACTTGAACTAACTCATTACTCATTATCTGTGATAATGAGATAAAACTTGAACTAACCTAACCCAATTTCCATTACTCTGTTGATAATAGATTAAAACTTGAACAACCTCATTACTCATATCTGTTGATAATAAGATAAAACTTGAATAACCTCATTACTCATTATCTGTTGATAATAAGATAAAACTTGAACTACCTCATTACTCATTATCTGTGTAATAAGATAAAAACTTGAACTAACCTCATTACTCATTATCTGTTGATAATAAGATAAAACTTGAACTAACCTCATTACTCATATCTGTTGATAATGAGATTAAAACTGATAATAGATAAAACTTGAACAACCTCATTACTCATTATCTGTTGATAATGAGATAAAACTTGAACTAACCTCATTACTCATTATCTGTTGATAATGAGATAAAACTTGAACTAACCTCATTACTCATTATCTGTTGATAATAAGATAAAACTTGAACTAACCTCATTACTCATTATCTGTTGATAATGAGATAAAACTTGAACTAACCTCATTACTCATTATCTGTTGATGATAAAACTTGAACTAACCTCATTACCATTATCTGTTGATAATGAGAAAAACTTGAAACTAACCTCATTACTCATTATCTGTTGAATGAGATAAATGAACTAACCTATTACTCATATCTGTTGATAATGAGATAAAACTTGAACTAACCTCATTACTCATTATCTGTTGATAATGAGATAAACTTTTCGAACTCAATGAGATAAAACCTAACCTCACTACTCATTATCTGTTGATAATGAGATAAAACTTGAACAACCTCATTACTCATTATCTGTTGATAATTCTTGTGTATAATGAGATAAAACTTGATTATCATGAGATAAACTTGAACTAACCTCATTACTCATTATCTGTTGATAATAAGATAAACTTGATCATATCTGTTGATAATGAATAAAACAACTATTACTCTCAACGAACTCTCATTACTCATTATTGTTGATAATAAGATAAACTTGAACTAACTCATTATCATTATCTGTTGATAATGAGAAAAACTTGAACTAACCTCATTACTCATTATCTGTTGATAATGAGATAAAACGTTACACACATGATAGTCGTATACATGGCTAAATGCGAGATTAATTTTAAATTGATTGCTATATTTTGCCGCTTTTTATGAATTTTCGAATGTTTTGTTTCAAAATTACATTTATGATTTTTCGAATATTTTGCTGAGTCAAAATTTACTCAATGTGAGGTCAAAATAACAATTTTCCGTGCAGTACAAATACACATATAAACTGATTTGTTTTACAAAGTTTTAACTATCTAGCATAAATACACAGGGAGATACGATGACCTTGAAATCATCATCTTGTCTCTGCTGAAAATTTGAAGTCGCAGCATCTGAATGATGAAAAAGAAACTTTTAATCACAAGATGGGGCATTAGCAAGGGGCTTTTATAAATTTCCTAATTATTAGCGAATTTTCATTATGAAAATGACGCTTATATGAGGTTGTTCGGATGACGAAAGTGCAGGGTGGGAGTGAGCGGAATCGGTTCCTATTAGCTTTCTGATAACAAAAAAATATGTCCGAAAAATATTATATATATATATATATATATATATATATATATATATATATATATATATATATATATATATATATATATATATATATATATAATATATTTAGCATTGGCAAATATAATAATTAGGTTCTAATGTTTTAAAGGAAGTTCCTTGCTGAAGCAATGACCCCTAGGACTCTAGAATGTAGGCTTTATTATTGATATTCCGAAATATTTCAGTAAGGAAGAAATAAAGTTAAATAGTTGATTGAAGTCTTATATTTCAAAAGCCTTATAATCCCGGTGTTATAAATCGATATTAACACCAATAATTGTAAGTAAAATCCATAGAGATATTATTACTAGAGGTGCCCTGTGGGTTAAATTTTGAAACATCAAACAAGTAACCTGACCACCTTTGCTATTAAATATAATTAAATAATCAGAAGAAAATTACAATAACTTATATAGGAGAACGATTAAAATACAAATCAAAACACAAACAATGTGCGAGAAACCCTTAGAATAATACTGTTGTATACTATTGTATAGAAGGAGCACAGGACCGTAAACACCCAGAATTGAAGACTAGACTAGACTCCTTATACAATTCTTGCGTAAACACAATGTAATTCCACTGATAACACGAAAGCCGGTTGACTGGTGCACTTAAGTAATGCTGCCAACCTGACAACAAAACATTATTTTAAATAATTGTCATAAATATCTATTAATGAAGAAAGATCGTAAAGAACAATATAAAAACGTAAAATACCAGTGAGTTTAAATAAAACTGGTCTTAGATGCAAAAGGGTTGCGGAATACAAGATCTTACATTTAGTTGAGAAGACTACTTATAATATATAATTTTAATAAATACGTTAAACTACAACTTAAAATGCTTTAAATATTGTAATGCACCGATATTTATTAGTATTTTATGATAAGCAATCATTAATTAATAATAGACATAATAATTCTGCAACCGGAAGTATTGCAAACTTTTTTTTAGAAAATTGTATATTGTTAGGGTGAATCGCCTTTCGTGTTATCAGTAGTGCTCCTTCTATATATAGTATTATTCTAAGGAGAAACCGAAATAAATTGATTAATTATAACCTTAACTCCGGTTACACCGAGCCCTGAGAGCTACAGGATATATTACTAGAGGGGTCCTATTGGTTGAATTTTGAAACATCGAAAAGTAACCTGACCACATTCGATTATCATTTTCATCAAATAAAACAGGACAAAAAACAGTAAATTATATAGTAGAATGTTTTAAAATACAAATCACAACACAAAAATCTGCGGAAGCCGAAAACAATTGATTAATTATAACCTTAACTCCCTCTTGGAGGAGGTTTCAATGAGGTTACACAGAGCTCCTAAGATCCCCACTAAAAATTGTTCAGGCCTCTCAATGTATTAAGATAGGCTATGCCTCCTCTAGTTTATTATCTCTATGGTTGGAATCCCATATTGTGTCGTGTAGACACTTATTCGGGTTGAAACCCGGTGTCCAAAGTCAGTTATTTTAATAATTTATTTGCTTTTAATTTCTTTGGTTATTTAATAAACATACTAATTTTTATTATGAATTTATTACCTTTTCCTACGTTATTGATTAGAAAGCATTTTGCTGTTTCTGTCGAAACTTTATTGGTCAAATAAATGCATTCTTTAGCTCAAATTTAAGTCGCGGTTCGCTGTAATAAACGCTGCTTATGATATTGGTTCTTCGCCTTCTCGTGAGAGCAGTGTATTTTCTTTTTCAGTTGTTCCTTGCCGCATATGCCTCGCTTAATAAAAACATTATATTGTGGGTTAAAGCAGTTATAATTATAAATATCGGACACAAAATAAGACGAGAATAGTTCATGTTCTTTAAAAATATTCAAAATACCAAGTAGAATACTAAACAGAAACGAATAATTGCGAATCATGTTGATTTTCAAGAATGGCCAACCTGAACAAATAAATACCCCCTAAGAAAATCGATCTCTATTTAGATTTAAATTATTATTTGGAATTATTTTATTAATACTTATCTTTATTAGTTCTATTTTATATATAATCTACAATTTGTACTGTTTGTTTGTATTTTTATAACAATTTTTGGTTTATTTACTTTGTGTTATTTATTCATTGTCATTCTACTTTACTATAATGTGATGTGAAGTATTATATAAGTATTAAAGTATATAATTAGGTATGTTTAGGAACAGGCTACATTTAAATAAAAACACTAAAAAATTTAGAGATATAATAGGATAGATAACCACTGATCAAAGGTTATAACTTTTAATCAGAGTATAGGTATTGAATCCCGGGTTGAACCCCTACCGTGTAGACGTTTGCGGGGTTCAACTACGAAAATAATTATAGTTCAACACAATGCGTCTACACGTTATAATAAATTACACAGGTATAATTTAAAGTATGTAGGCCAAATTAACTAGGCTTATAAAGCCTGTTTTGTAGGAAATTGGGGTCGTAGGTCAAAAATAGAACATGATGTACATCGTACTTATTACAACAGTGAAAGCGCAAGGGCTTAAAATATTGAATACAACAAGATCGAGGGGCACTTCTAACAAACAGTGAGGGCGCAAGGGCATCAAGATCCAGGTCTAGGGCGTTCTTCTCTACAACAGTAAGGGCGCAAAGACATGAATATATCAAGATCAAAGCCGTGTTCTGTTAACAGTGAGGAGTAAGATCTTAAATACATTAAGATTAAGGGCATAACACTAGGGGTATAACACTAAGGGCCCAAGGTCTTTATGAATGTAATGCTTTTCCTTTTCTCTTTTTTTAACAAATCAGGGCCAAGGGTGCACTGGGAATTTGCCAGATTGGCCAATCCGGGCCTGGAGTGCCTATATAACGTAAGTATATATTAAATAGATACTCTATAAGCATAAGTAAAGCAAAATAGAAGAAGAAATGTGAACCATATTAAGTTAGAGACTATAATAAAAGAGAACGAAGAAGAAGAAGTCACCATAATTTTAAAAATTCTTTAACGTTGAACTTTTTTCTTCAAGTTTAAGTTGTATATTTTAAATAGATATCTGATGATCGCTGGAATTTTCATCAAATGAATATGTTGAATATGAAGATTTACTGAAATTTGTTAAACGAGCATATAAAATCATGGGATTCTTTCTACCGGCGTCTTATGTTTTAACATGTAAGTGTTATGTTTTCGTTGTCTACGGTGGGATTGAATTGATTCTAATCTACTATATTTTTTAATTTGTTGTTCCAAGCACTTTATTTGCGCCATTATATTATAGCAATTGTCCTGCCATGATGCTATAGTAATTTTAGTTCTAGATACCAGTTGATGAGTGTTTAACAGTGAACCGACATCAGAGAATTTTTTTCAAAACGACATAATCATCCTGGATCACCTTAGGAATTTTATTTCTGAATCCAAATTACAGTCCATCGTTTAGTTTAAAAATCCCCTATGTCATAATTATTTGGGGATTGACCAATCAATAAAGCTGCCACTTAAAAAGAGAAAACAAATCCCCACCCCCACAAAAACAGCTGTAGGGAAATAACCTCCTTCCGGCAACCGTTCATTTCGTTTGTGGTTCTTCTTGTGTTTACATCACTTTGAAAACTACTTTCTAATTAATCATGAAAATGATTTTATTAAATTAAACTAAACTAAAATGACCTGTCAAGATTTTTAAAGTAGTTGATAGACTGTGGATAAAGAACTCATCTCACGACTTTAAAACAAACTGTTATTTGTTGACACACAGGGTTTGTTGACTGGGGGTTTAACCCCAACTGTTCACACCTAATTTTTCACCGTGACAAATAAGTTTCAGGGGTAAACCCCGAATTTAATCCCGTTCACACGACAACAACCAGAGGGATTCAACCACCTAGAAGGTTAAACACGGGGTTGAACTCCCTGCCAAACTCGGCGTGTGAACCAAGTATGTGTTTAGACAAATGTTTGTTTAACTCAGTTTCAATTAGTTTGATCACACAGTATTCTTAATCCACAGATCATATTAAAAAGAAATTAAGGACCAAGTGGAGGGAATCCATTCCATTGCACTAGATCTAGGGAGATGGAATCTACATCAATCCCCCAATACGCTGTATGTACCTTCAGAGGTAGTCAGCTGATAGCATGGGAAAATAGTGTTACGGAACCAATGAAGTTGGCTAACCTGATTGGCTCCCTGGCATTATTTTTCCCCGCTGTCAACTGATTTATAACCATGTGTTATACTTTAACCATTGAACAACATGTTTTATATGTACAATACAGAAACAAGAGGCCTTTGAACGCTACGCAGTGTCAGTGTAGGGGGTGCTTCATGGCGTCTGCCCCTGCCTGTGGCTGCTTCACGGCCACATGGTTATACTTTGTTATACTTTTATCAGTTTTTCATATTACTGATTTATATATACGTAGCTTACTGCCACAATATAAGCAAATTTTCAATTTTATTTGTCAAAATATGTGTTTTGTTCACATTATATAAAATGACATATTTTACTTGACATATGTCAGTCAATAAACCCAGAACCAGAGACTATAGATACTTAAACAGTAAGACTGTCGACTCAATGGTGGGAAAATTTGGATTCCGGACGACGCTAGCGCTGCGGCGGACCTACCTTTCAATTGAGTGGGCGTGTCTTAATTTCCCGCTTTATGCCCACAGTCAGTTTGAAATTTAATTTTTATACTTGTATAGTATACTTCTAACTAAACCCTACCACTTTAATCTTACACATAACACTTGTGATTATTTTAAGTTTTCATTTAAGTAATTTATTAATTTAATTGATTCAATCAGGTAATAATGAAAAGTGGCTAAGTTTTACACGTACTAAAAGATAGATTTTGCATTTAATGTAGCCTGTATTTTAATTACATCGGCGAAGATGCGCACATGTGATTAAATGTAATTACCTGGTGAAATCGACAAATCAATAAATTAATTAAATAAAATATACTTATCTGCCATCATTAGCGTTCTCTGGAAGTTTTAAAAAGGTTTCTATTTACTTTAGTTTCTGAATTTGGAAATACAGAACATGCCACGGCGAACCGTTTTTTTGTGAGAAAAATACATACAGAAAACAATCAATTTTATATAATAATAAATGTAGCTGTCATAACCAAGAATTGTCATGGTATTCATAAATTTAAATATTAAAAATAACATCAGTCATCTTGGAAAGCTATTGGGGTTAGTTCATAAGTTGTCCGCACCGGTCCGCCGCAGCGCTATTTTTTAGTAGCTTGCGATAATGGAATCCAAACTTTTCCTCATTTAAGTTAACCCCCCCTGCCAGAAACTAAGACTGATAAACAATAAACTTCATGTTTATGAACCATACATAGTAGTATATGTGTAAAAAATTGCAGCCCAATCTGAACACTATATGAAGATTTGTGATTTTTTGAAACGTTTGTGGGGTCTTTATTGTGGGTTAATGAACGTCACACGTATTTCATAAACAGTAGGGTTTAGAATATTAACAAGGTTGATTTTTTAAGTTTCATTTCGATCCAGTAAAGTGTTCAAAAGTTATCATGTCCCATAGAAACATCTAGGACGTAAAAAATCTTATACCATACATACATAAACCTCAACAATATAATATAATATATATATAATATATATAATATATATATATATATATATATATTATAATACTATTCTTGATTGGAAGACCCCCCTTTCAAACCCCCCCCCCCTTCTATGACCCCAATGTTATGAGCTCATTTTTTCTTTGAAAATTTGCTAAAAACACTTTAATTTGTTTTGTTTCAGATTCCTATTCATGGACAGATCCAGTTTAGAAAATTGACAATAGTTTCTTCAAACTCAAGAGCTTCCACCAATAACATTTTATTATTGCTGTTCTACCTGAGAACTTCATAATATAACTCCATATTTTTGTAACATTCTTACAAAACATTTTTTCGTATTTTCAGGATTTAGAAAAATACATGAGCAGACTGAATAAAACAGTAGAGTAATAATGAAGTAACCATTAACTGTAAATAAAAAAAAATAAGTAAATCACAGAAAGTTATAAAATAGTTTACAGCAAAAAATTATTATAAGTTATTGAAAGATTGTAGTGACTTATTTTTATTAGAAGACTGATATTATTGTTTAGTTTGGTTTATCATTTGTATCCCACCGCTAAATCTTTTTTAGAAACCAAACCAAAAATTTGTTTTTGTTAAATACTTAGAAGACTGAATTTAATAAGAGTTTTATGTTATCTTTAATCATGTTTAATCAAAAATTTGAAAGATATTTGATTAAGTACTGTTTATGCACACGTTTTATTTATACAGCTATATCATGTTTATCTCGTTACTTCCTGCCTCACCACGATCCCAAAGTTTTTATTTCACCTGTCGCTTTGTTATCGGTCGAATCGTCAATTCTCGATCGCATAGTTCTTTTCATACTAGGAGGTTTAACAAACTGGGACGCTCAACATTTTTACCATATTTCACAAAGTAATTATATTTACGAACATAGTTTAGCATTTTTCCCCTTGTATCCGATTATATTAAGAACGCTATCGTTGATTTTATCTAATATTAGTTTTAATTATTTAAATATTTATTCCTGTTTAGTTTTAGCTTCGTATTTATTTAATTTAATTTGTTTCGCACTTTCAACCATAGTGTTACTACGTTTGAGTAAAATAATATTAAAAAATGACGTGATGGCGTTCAAAGCATCATTATTATTTATTGTTTCACCATCGACTATTTTCTTTTTAGCCTCGTATTCAGAAACTTTATTCTCACTATTAGTATTCACAGGAATGCTGAAATACACGAAAGGGCAGCTATTTCAATCAGCAATATTTTTCTTATTAGCAACAGCTACTAGAAGCAATGGCATTCTCAACGCGGGTTATATTTTACATTTCTTTCTATACACCATTTTAATTAATAAATTTTTTAATGTATATTTTTTCATTAATATATTTAAAACAATAATTTATGTATTAATTGTCATTAGTCCTTATTTATTGTTTCAATGTTATTCTTACTATTTGTACTGTGTAAATAATAATTTTATCGAAATTCCTTATAATTTAATTAATTTTGGTATTGTTAAACAATTTAAATCCGTCATAATTTCCTTCTGGCTCTTCCGGTCATTTTAATGATCATACCATATTCGTTTTACTTTTTAAAATATTACCGTCATTTATTTCTCCATTTACGTTTAATTTATAACCCTAATTTAAAATATTTTGTTAAGCCTACTAAGTACAGTAAATATTTATTACCTAGAAGCACTTTTGTTTTTAATGTTCACGCTTTTTTTCTTTGTTTGTTTTGTTTATTGAACATTAATGTTCAGGTTACAACTAGGATACTGTGTTGTTCAAATCCATTAGTTTATTGGATTGGTTGTATGTATTTCAAGAAACCATTGATGGTCCATAAGTTGGATAAAAGTTTGTTAAATATGTCTGTGTTAGGTTTAGAACCAAATTGTGCTCTTGGTTATTATATAAGGTTTTATTATTTAAGTTACTTATTAATTGGTATTATAATGTTTAGTTGCGATTTCCCATGGACCTAAAGTAAAGTAATCCATTTATTGAGCTTTAGATTACATTTATACATTTTTCATTTCAATTTGCTCAAATCAGCCTATGGCTGTGGGATGAGTGATAAGATACATTTTCAACTAATCTAATTATTAATTAAAATTAAATTTAAAGGACCTAGCTGGTTGATAATTACATGTATTTAGTGCATGTCTTGTTTTATCTAAAAGAGAGGTTAGTTGTTCATTTGTAGCTCAAACTGATTTAGAAGTAAAGAAATGTTTTTAATGTGCTGTTGTTACCATTTATAGTCAATTTTTTCACCAAGATACTAATAATTAAAGGAGGATACAAAAGCTCTTTATCATTCCTTGGGTAGCTAGGTGTCATAACCATAGAGATATATACTAAAGGGGGCATAGCCTATCTAAATACATTGAGAAGCATAAAACATCTTTTTGGGGCTCTCAGGGGCTCTGTGTAACCTC
This sequence comes from Microvelia longipes, assembly GCA_018340805.1. Lineage (NCBI taxonomy): Eukaryota > Metazoa > Arthropoda > Insecta > Hemiptera > Veliidae > Microvelia > Microvelia longipes. The sequence continues at coordinate 53,739,267 of JACMZG010001863.1, forward strand.
ATTGAAACCTCCTTCAAGAGTGAGTTAGGGTTATAATTAATAAATTTACTTTGGTTTCCCGCACCAATTGTACAATAGACTTCCAGCGCAGTGCAAATGGAGTCTATCCTCGACTCCAACCCCAATCTTCTTCCGCACCAATGTGTTTTGATTTGTATTTTAACGTTCTAACTTATAAGTATTGTAATTTTGTACTCATATTTATTATATTTATAAGCGAAGGGGTCAGGTTACTTTTTCGATGTTTCAAAATTTAACCTGTAGGCTCCTCTAGTAATAAATCTCTATGACCATAACTGTACATCGGTGATGTATTTTTTTTATTTTTCATAATAATTACAAATTCAACGTAAATATTACATTATTTTTCCACTAATTTGTCTTAAATAAGTCAAAATTTAAAATAAGTTTTAAATTATTTAGTCTGTATATTCTTTTATTATCTGTGTTGTATCAAGTGATTTAATGTGACATCACTGAAAAATGCCTGCCGTTTGTAAAGTGGGTGCTACGATAAAAGTTGTAAAGGGATAGGGGAGTATCTAGTCTCTACCTAGGAGAATATAGTAGGGGTAATTACATTAATGGCACCTTATGGTAACTGTCTCGCTTCCAGAACCCTTATCACTGTGTTATTCTGCCTATGTACACCCTTTAAGTATTAGTCTCTTTGGTTTTTCATCAAATCAAACCTGTCAAATTAGTTTACATTTGATTTTGAATGAGCACCTGTGGAGTTGTTCATAATTAAAGGAACAAAGAAAAGAGCCTCTCCACAAAACGATAATTTATTCAAAGCGCTTTCAACCTAACATGAGGCCATCATCAGTGCCTGTACAAAGAAATAGAAACCATAAAAAGTAATCATAAACCATAATCTTTTTATTGTTTATATTTCTTTGTATAGGCACTAATGATGACCTCATGTTAGGTGTTGAAAGCGCTTTGAATAAATTATTGTTTTGTGATACTCTTTCTTTGTTCCTTTAATTAGTTTACATTGTTTTTAGCGAATTTTCGAGAAAAAAAACAAGCTTATGAGGTCAGGGTCATGGAGGGGGGGGGGGGTGGATTATTCTGCATGATGGACTAAACGGACTTGCTATATCCTTCTCTTGTTTTCACAAATGAAAAGCTTTTATTTACCAGTCGTATCTTGTAAGCTTCCAAACACACATTCGTCAAAACTGCAAATTAATAAAAAATGACAACACAAATAAAGAGAAGACTACACTGTCTTTGCTAATATTTACAACAGTTGCACAGGAAGCATGACGTAACTGGTCTACCTAATTACACAGGTAGCATGGCATAATTTGTTCTCTGCATCTTTTTGTGTCTGAGCTGGATTATACAAGAGATTATAAAAACTTGTTCAATATATCAACTCTGGGTTGATTGATATTGTCATTAATTGATAACTTTTAGCATTATTTATGATTCTTCTGTTTATATTGTATTGTTAATAAAGACATTAATTTAAATATTTTGTTTCTTTTTATTTTTCCTCATTTATACTGTAGGCATAAAGAAAAAAAATTGTGTTTTTAAGACCTCCTGAGTGGTATTCACAAAGTTGTGTGTGTCTGTCATCATCGTAGCTCCCAGTGTATTAATGCAAAAAGAGTTGAAACTTTGTACTGAAATCAGTTTATAGATGTAGTAGTGCTATTAGGAAAATTTGTTTTATTATGTCACCAAACCGCTATAATGACTCAGCAAGTTTTGAGAAATCATAAAAGGCGGAAAAATATTGCGATCAATTTGAGATTTGGCACATAACACTATCACATGTGCCAGGTTTCATCTCATTATCAGCATTAGTTTAATAATTAACAAGTAACTTATATACCATTTGATCGTAGGATTTCCAAGACCAAAAAGCAAAGTAAGAAAATCACGATTCTAATATTTTAATCAGGAGCAAGACTATATAATGACTTAGCAAAATTATTATAACTAATTTATTTTTAAAAACTCTGAAAATAAAAGTTGTAGGTTATCTATTACCAATGCATGAGAGCGGAATAAATCTGTTGAATATTTTGTTTGATTTGTTTCTTAAACTAAATATTTATTTGGTTAATTAAGCATTGTTAAATAACCTTCAGATCTAAAATAGCTGATATCCACTTTCTATTGCAGTTTAAAATTTACCATCGAGCTGTTCAAAAGTAAGTTAGCTAATTAATTAATCCTTTGCAATTCCTTATTTTTGTTGTACAAAGTATTTTTCTTATAGAACAATATAAAAGTATTTTGGACTTAAAAAAAATTAATAAAACAATAATTATACAAATAAATTTTAAATAATAATAATTAACTAGCTTGACTAAAAAGTCATCACTGTAACAATAAATATAAAATAAAAAAAACAATTACAAACATTTGCACTTGGTAATGGTTTGGTAAGTGTTACAATGAAGATTTTTTTAAAAAATCTGTTACCAATAACTTTAGGTGTAAAACAATATTATAAAGTAAATTAAGAATTTCAAGATTTATTGTTCCTTATTAAATTTGAGTTAATGGAGCTTAATTGTTCTACTTCTTTTTTAAAATTAACATTATTATGAAATTTGACAATATTTAGTCAATGTAATTTTCCTTTTTTTGCCAATTAGCTTCGTTTTGTAAAATTTGGGTATTGTCAAATTAAAACTGCTGTATATGTTTGTATTAGAAAGTTCAGTATTATTTTATCTTTTTGCAGTCATATATGTTAGGCAGTCTTTATTAGATCCTGTTTGTTTTACCTAATAATATTGAGTACATTGAAAACAGGGAATTTTATGTGTGTTTTATGTTTTTCAAAAAATTGCCGGTTTGATTTTTTACTTTTTAAGCATTTTTAAAGTTAGGTAGATTTTATGATCCAATTCTTTTTATTTTTTCTGACAAGTTAGGTTCATATGGGATCGCTACGAATTGATTATGAATTATAGAATTTTTCTTTTAATTCTTAGCCTGGCTAGTTTTAAGAGCAAGGGGACGGGTTTTTTTACCAAGTCACCTTCTCATATAGGAACTAATGTGGTCTCACAAAAGTTCTGTCAAGTCATGTCTATGTTGCATACTATTAGGTCATATTTAAGGTCTTTCGTACTATTGAGCAGGTTTGTAGAATTACTGATTTTTGGATAAGCTTAATGAGAGAACCGGTATATCTAATTTTTTTATTGCTGATTTTAAGTCTTTATGAATTATCATTGCGAAATACTATGTGAATGCTGTAGCTGATTTCATTTCCAAATTCTAATGATTATAGAATTTTTATTATTACCATTATTATTATTTGAATTATTTATATTATTAGAATTGTTTAAATTTTGCATTTTTTTCTTTGTTTTGTATTATAAGTTTGAAATTGATTATATTGTAATGTTTTTTAACATCCAGTATTATTTCATAGTGGTATTTAGAATTAGTTATCAGCACCATTTATTTTATATGACTGTGGTTGTATTGAATTAAAGTTAATCAGTCTATCTGAAGCTGTCGGTTTTTTATAAATTTTAGTTTTTACATTTTCATTACTATTTATAACTAATACATCTAAAGAGGAATTTTTTTTAACTAATTCTTTTTCTACTGTATTGCACTATCATTGGAATTGAATAAACTTAATATTTCAACCACAGAATATTTTTGATTAAAAATAAAACTATCATCTACATATTTTTTTGGTAAAACTAATTTTATTTTTATGTTTCTTTAAACATTTATTAAAAATATCAGCTATAATACGAGACAAAGGTCCACCCATTTGGAGGCCATTCTTTTGAAAATATAAAGTTAAGTAGGCATTATCTATACATATTTTAAATAAATCCATAAATTGTTGTTTATTGAGATCTCTATGGTTCTTAATATTTTTCCAATTATTACCAATTATTTTTATTGCTAATTTGTTAGAGATAGAAGTAAACAAGGAAACAACATCTAACGAGATCATGACCCCATCCTCTGCAATACTAATATTAGATAATAATTCTTTAAATTCTAATTATTATATTCTGATGAGATTCTAAAGGGTTGTAAAATATTTGCTAAAAATTTGGCTAATTTATAATTGGGGGAGTTTTGAGGTGATACAATTGGTCGCATTTTATTTCCAGGTTTATGAACTTATGGTAAATAATATACTTTTGGTGCTACTGCATTAATTGTTAGTAAAGAAAATTTTGTTTGTCAATTACCTTTTTATTTTTTTCTTATTTAATTCACAAATTTTGGAATTAATTTCAGTTAACATGATACAGGACACAGTTTTGATTTTGACAATACCCGGAGTTTACAAAACAAACCTAATTGGCAAAAAAAGAAATTTAAAGAAATTATAAGCATAGTCAAATTGCATAATAATGTTAATTTTAAAAAAATATGTAGAAAAACTAAGCTCCATTTACTCAAATTTAATAAGGAACAATTAAATCTTGAAATTCTTAATTTACTTTATAATATTGTTTTACAACTAAAACTAGTAATGCGTTGCATCAAGAACTCACGGCAAAGAATACATAAAAAAAATATTAATTTAAAACAAGCGAAATGAGTTTATCAAAACATTCGGATGCTATACTATTTTAAAGTAAATAAACTCAAAAAGCTCGCTTCGCTTGCTAGTTTAGGGTATCTTTAACCATTTACATAGTAAAAAAGCTGCTAGCTGCTAGATTGCTTTATTATATTAAAAAAGCTCGCTTCGCTCGCTAGATGCTTATATAAATAAAAATATTGTAAAAAAAGGCTCGCTTCGCTCGCTAGATTGCGTAGATTTATATTAAATGCATAGTAAAAAAGGCTCGCTTCGCTCGCTTCATTGCGTATATTTGTAATAATAAATGGTAAAGAAGGCCGCTTTCGCTCGCTAGATTGCTTATATTATAATAAAAACTATGTAAAAAAGGCTCGCTTCGCTCGCTAGATTGCGTAGATTTATATTCATGCATTAAAAGAAGGCTCGCTTGATTGCTATATTATATAAAAATATATGTGTAAAAAAGGCTCGCTTCGCTCGCTAGATTGCGTAGAATTTTATATTAATGCAATAAAAAAAAAGCTCGCTTCGCTCGCTTGATTGCGTATATTTATAATAATAAATGGTAAAAGAAGGCTCGCTTCGCTCGCTAGATTGCGTAGATTTATAATAATACAACGTTAAAAATAGGCTCGCTCGCTCGCTAGATTGCTTTATTATAAAAAATAAATTGTAAAAAAGGCTCGCTTCGCTCGCTAGATTGCGTAGATTTTTGATGCAAGTAAAAGAGGCTCGCTTCGCGCCGCTAGATTCGTATATTTATAATAAACATAGTAAAAGAAGGCTCGCTTCGCTCGCTAGATTTGCTTAATTAAATATTAATGCATAGTAAAAAAGGCTCGCTTCGCTCGCTAAATTGCTTATATTTATATAATACAACGTTAAAAATAGGCTCTCTTCGCTCGCTAGATTGCTTATATTTATAAAATAGTATATGTAAAAAGGCCTCGCTTCGCTCGCTAGATTGCTTATATTTAATATTAATTTAATAATAAAATATGGTAAAAAAGGCTCGCTTTAAATTTTATTTTTGAGTTATTATTTTAGCCGCCATTAAATAAAAAAATTTGTAAATTTTGAACCATGAAAAATATATTTTCTTTTCTACTCTTAAGAGCTTTTATACGATATACAACACGATTTTTTGCTCAAAAATTTTTTTTATCCGTCCGCCATATTGGCCGCCATTTTGAAATATTTTTCGGAATATTACTAAAAACTATACAGCTCTGACATATAGTTAATTTAAACTTGTAATACAAAGTATCTAAAAGTATATTACAATAGATCTTTATCTTGTAAATTCTTATAAAATTAGTAAAAACTAATTATTATATCAAATTATGGCCGCCAGATTTTTTCGGAATTTAGTATATAACAATTTTTGTTCTACTAATCAAGAGCTTTTACAACGATATATTACTCGAGTTTATTCCTTCAATTTTAAATTTTTTGGGTTCATTATTTTAACCGCCATTTTTAAATTTTTCAAAAAGTTTAAAATTTTGACCATGAAACATATATTTTCTTTTTCTACTCTTTAAGAGCTTTCAAACGATATACAACACGATTTTTTCGCTCAAAATTTTTTTTATCCGGTCCGCCATTTTGAAAATATTTTTCGGAAATTACCAAAAACTATACAGCTCTGACACATAATTAGTTTACCTGTATACAAAATTTTATCAAAATCGGTCAATTTTTACGGCAGTTATCGCGACACGTACAAACAAACACACAAACATACAAACATACAAACAAACATATGCGCCGTCCAATCTTCTGAATGTAAGAATCACTTACGTTCGTTCAATTATAGGTAACACTGATTTTGTAAAAAAAATTCTTCAATGTAACAGTTTTTTTTAAACATAGCTTACCAAACCATACCAAGGTGCAATGTGAAGTAGTTTGTAAAATTGTATTTTATTTTATATTGTTTAACTCTGATAATGACTCATTTTTAGTCAAAAGCTTAGTTAATTTTTTTATATTTTTAATTTTATTTTTTATATAGTTAATTTTATATTTTAATTTTTTTTATATATTAAAAAAATATAGGACTTTAGTGTGATATAATTGTTGTTACAAAAAGAGTGACTCAAGTCCCACAAAATGATAATATATTTACCAAGGTAGCGAACATATGTTTGAAAGTATATGTTGAGTTGAAACTTAATACAAAAATCAATCTTTAGGTCTAGTAGTGTTAACCAGAAAATATTTTCTTATAATGTCACTAACCCACAATAATGACAGCAAAATTTATAAAGCCCAGAAAAATGTATCTATCAGTTTGAGATTAAGCACTCTTAAATTCATACACTAGAACAACATGTGTGCCAAGTTTCATGTCATTATCAGCAATAGTTCAATTTTCATCGAATGACTTTATAAGTTTTTAATAAATTGTAAAAACTCAAATAAATCATTCAATTGAGTTAGAATTTAGTACAAGGGTACTGCATTGAGCGAGATCAGTGCCAGGATGGGTGACCGATGGGATTCAAATTAATGTATTTACTATCTGGGGACGAGGGAACCGAGTCCAAAGACATGTTACAGCATAAAGTTACCGATGTTTAGATTCTGAGGATGAACGAAGTAGGGAATCTTATGAGTTGCGAGGTCCGCCAAACCCAATTTTTTCTGATTCCTTTATATGCACATTTTAGATCTTATTAAAAGGATCAGAATCCAAGACTTTTGTTAAGTTAAATAAACAATTATTCTATTAGGGGTAAAACCTGTTTATTTATTAATGACTCAGGATAGAAAATTGAAGATACAGTTTAAGTAAGTGTTTTAAATTCTGTGAAATGAAAGTATTCTTTCTTACGAATGGATTTGACATTCTTCTTGAAAATACAAACCAAATTAACGCTGAATGAAATAATAATAATAATAATATTTATTTATTATTTTAAAAGCATACATACAGTATAATATAAAATAAGCATAAAAACATTTATAAGTAATATAATAATAAAAGTCTATTTGACAATGGAATATGCAAATGAAACTAATGAAAATAATAAATTATTTAAAAGCCGCATAAGCTATAGCTTGTGCGCGGCTATATATTCATCTATTATTTGTTTTTCCTTATAGATAGTATTTGTTATTTATAATGTTAATCATTCATAATAATTTATTTACAAATATTTTGTTAATTTATAAATTTAATTACATTTCAAAGGTGAAAATTCCATGAATTTTGGTTAATTAAAAACAAACAAAACATTTTTTTTCCTTTTCATTTTTAAAATTAAAAAAAAAAAAAAAAATAAATAACACAATAAAAAATAAAAATAAAAAAAATAATAATAATAATACATATTATACAAAAAAAAAAACTAAGTATTTTAAGAGTAGGTTAGTTAAGTAAAATATAAGTTTTAAGTTTTAGTAGTGGCGGATTTAGCCACAGTATAACATCTTTTTTGTACTCTTTGAAGTAAAGATTAGATTTAATATGGTTAGGTAATTGATTAAAAATAATAGGACCTCTTGCTGCAGCGTGACGTTGCATGAGGGATGTTCTACATTTGTAAGTTCTCACAAGTCTATTTTTGCTTATTTCTAGTGCTTAAATCGTAGTTTATATATGTTTCGTTAAAATATTTTAATAATACTTGTTTTGTGAATAATTGCTTAACAGTAAGAACAGGGAAATCCAAAAAGAGTTGTTCAGTTGAATAGAGTCTAGGCTTTCTTAGGATTGTTTTAATAACAGCTTTCTGAGCTATTTCTAATGAAAGTAGATGAGTTGGGTGAGCAGAAACCCACCACTATACCATAACTGATAATTGATTCCACTAACGCGTGATAGATTGTTTTCATTAATTTTCATCACAAAATTCTCTGAGACATCTAAAATAATATATAAATTTACGTATTTTGTTTGTTAAATGTTAATTTGAGTTTTCCAAGTCATTGTTTTGGTCAATCGTATTCCTAAGTATTTTATTGAGCTCACTCTATTATTGATATGCAATCACAAGGTTGATTTATGTTTATTTTTTTGCATTTACAGTCATGAATTTTTAATTTGTCAACATCTTTCGGTTGTCCTTTTTTAGAAATAGAGAAAGTAATAAAGTTTGTTTTCTTGGTGTTTAGGTATAAGAGATTAGTGTGAAGCCAGTTACTGATAAGAGATAACTGTTGTTCAACGTTAGCCAACAATTGTTGCCAACTGTCGGTATCTGAGGAGAAGAGCAGACACGTATCATCAGCAAACCCTATTATTTCTCCTGTGAAGTTAGGGATAAAGTAAAGGTCATTTATATAGGCTAAAAATAATTTGGGTGACGTCACTGTGCCCTGTTGCGTGCCTGGGTCAGAGTGGCTGCATCACTCAGCTGGTTTAACAGTCTAACTTGCTGTTGTCTGTTAGTAATGTACTGAGAAAATAAGTCTAATTCTTTCCCTCTAATTCCATAATGGCGTAATTTTTCCATTAGAAAAATCAGTTATAAATAACTGAATTAACAAAATGACAAATTTTAGAGCCAATTTAAGTTTTGAGAAAGTGCAAAACCAAATTCGCAGTGCGATTTGAATTTTGTATTTAATAGTAGTAGGTGTTGAACAGTGTAGCCATAAAAAAATTAAAATTACTGGACTTTAGTTGTTATTGAAATGGATTTCTAGGAAAGTACATCATGAAGTGGTCATGTGTTGGAATGATTTTGTTTGTACTAACATGGACAGGAGTTCAATGTAAGAAATATGTTTCTGAGAGTGAGGATTCATCCGAGCATGGAGGGGATGCAGGAACGGCTTCCACATCGTGTCCATGTGGATGGACAAATAAGGTAACACATGTTTCTTTTTAATTCCCCCATAGAGATTTCAATGTAAAATCAAGTATTATACTCCTATATGAGATTTTACTATTTTTTTAACAACAGCTTTATAAATGGGATTAGTTTTAGAAATTTAAAACAAACATTTTCAGGATGATAGGAGAAAAAAATGAAGGGACAATGAATCCTCCAAGAATATATCCTAGTACTTTGCTAGAGCCAAGATGTACAATGGATGTCATGTCAAAGACAGGTGCTTTTAAAAAGAGAGCAAAAAATTATATTTTTTTAGTAACAAAATAATGGAAATGCAGAGGCTTAGGTTAACCTTTTTAAAATTACCTGATCAGGGAGACTCCTTGTTAAATAGATTTCAGGGTAGGCAGTTCATACCCTAGACAGATAAATATCATTGAGAGCTAGGGTAACCTTTGTCAAACTTACTACCCAGTGTAGCTCTAAAATTAATTTTTTAATGAAATTTCTTTGACGTTATTAAAATAAATACTTTTTATTCTACAAATGCAGGCTGTGCTAATATTCGGTTTGGTTGGAAATTCATTCATTATGAATTTTTATAGAAAATATCACTTCCAATCTTTTGTAAAATGTCTATAATACCCAGTTTACAGAGGATAAAAAATACAAGATATGGAGAATCAGAGAGTTCTTATTAATACCATCACCTAATTTGCTGAATAAGATTTGAATGTCAGATAGTAGAAAATGTTAGGACATCTTTAAATGTACACGGGCATGTGGGCTATATATGGCTGGATATCCCGAGTCATTTTTTATGCTAACAAAGGAGACCAACTTTAGAATCCATTATGATTAATATTAATGATAGTACTTACCTTAAGTTAAGATACATGATTAAATTAATTTGTTCTTCGATGTCAGGAGAAATAGGGTAAAGAAGAAAGACAAAAATTGCAAGTGTATTACGAACAGCGATACAAGATGATAAGAACAATACAATTTTTGAACTGTAGGGTTAATTTAGTCTGAAATAAGGCATAAAGGAAACAGAAGTGGTTAAAATTTTTAGGCAAAATTTAGGTTGACAAAAAGAAATAATGGAATGTTTTATCAGCATTATTCTGTCGAGTCATTTCAGATTTTTAGAACAATCATGGCACCCAGATTCCGGAAGATATTAACAAATTAAATTTCATCCCAAAAACTGTAGCCATTTTTTTATGTAACTTACTGAGCAAAGAAAGACTATTTAAAAAATATTTTTGCAGCTTAACCAGGGGCAAATTTATTTACCCACCTAATCTAACCAAATAAGAGTACATATATGCCAAGAGTTAAGCTCTCCTAAGCCTTATGCAGATGGTGCCCTTTTAAAATTCAAAATTATTTTAAAATAGATAGATGCTAAATTTTGGGCCTTAAATTACATGATCTGAAAATGTAACTTCCATCACAGACTATCTAACCATTTTTCTCCATTGTTCAATGGAGAAAAATTACTAAGTAGAAGGAGGTCCAGTAAGTGGTACTACAAAGTGGAAAAGTTCAGAAAAACTTGATGGGACACATAGTATATTCTTTATCTGTGCTGCCATCTATGATCCTCCAAATACTTGGAGGAAAATGTAACATGCCATTATAATTATTTTATAAACCAATATGTAGATGGACATGAATAGGGAGTGATAATGATTTACCTTCATCAAGCAGTGGTCCTAAAGGTAAATCTAAAAATTTGGATTCATTAAGTATGTTAGGCCTCATTTAATGAGTTACGCAGAAAAAATGTAATGGGTATATCATGTGAATTGAAAAAAAATGTAATCTTCCATTTAAAATCTTAGGACAATAAGTTGAAGGCAGTAAAATAGCTGATTTATTTTAAGAATTCCATCATCTTATATTAATAACGAAATACATTATTATTTAAGAGGATCTTACATTCATACTTCCAAAACAAAGTGAACGGAAAAGGTTTCAGAAAGACCTTTAATGTAACAGTAATCAAAGACAAGGAAATAAAGAGAGGGGAATGAAATAACAATAATGCAATTAATGAACAAATTTTAATCATCTAAAAAATTAAGTGTACATAAATAAAAAAAATGTATAGTTCTTGTAAATCAAATTTTTAAATATCATCAAAAAACTCTCCATAATTTGCAAACCATGTTATTAACATAGTAACAAGTAGAAGGTTTGTATCCTGCCAAAGAAACTAGCTAATATTTAGCTATAGGTTAAATAAAAATTAAAAATGACTGTGATGATGGAAAAATATAGGGCAAAGTGAAAGGCTTCAAGAATTGCGCAGCTTTGATCGAAAATTAATATCAAGCAAAATGAGCTTCGCGAGAGTGAGGAGTTTTTTTTATATCAGGTAATAATGATTGTTAATTAAAAAAACACAATAATTTGGGAACATGCTAATATAGTAGATCACTTTTAAAGTAAAAGTAATAGTCACATTGACTAAAAGAAAGTTTAAAAAAGAGTAAATTAAAATTTAAAAAATGTATCATAAGTTGATAAATAAAAGTAGTTTTCATAAAATCAATCTCAGTGATCGAATTTAATAGATATAATGGGCTTGTGTTGGACGATGGCAACATTGTGTAAGTTAACATCGTAGAAAACTTGATTGTTATTTTTCTCCAGTAATTTAAGGCAAGCTCTGTCAACGATGAAAGTAACCTTAGTTCCACTAGTAACTTCCTTGTTATCGGTACCTTTAACCCAAGCAGCCGAATCTAAGTGAGGATTTTGAAAAATTATCTGTGATTGTAAATCAGAGAATGGGACTGATTTAACATTCCTGATAGTAACAGATATTACCGTTGTTCTAATGGCATCCGATGCTTTCCTCAAAACCAAATTACGCTTTTCTTTAGCTGTCGGAGGTGGATTCCACTTTAAGAGCCAATCAAGAGTTTCCTTGTCGTGACAATGAATTAGTAACCAACCGTGACCAACTATAGCTGTTCCTTTGATTCTGGGTTGAACATTTAATTCATTTTCCCCCAATAATTTATGAATGTGTTCAGAAAGTTGATCTTTCAGTTTCGATACATCTTGTCGTTTCAAGATGTAAGACTTACTGATAGGTCGAATGATAAGCATATCTTCACCCCAGGTATTGGAAGATTCATTTGACGATTCTCTGATACTTGATTTTGCCATTTCTCTCTTACCTAATAGTTTGGCTCTCAGGTCATCCTTCTTTTCAATCATAGAGCCAGGCAAATTACCCCAAAGATCAGGAATCTGTTTCTCAGTGGAGATTTGCAGCATTCTATTGTCAAGTTGAGCCAACTGAGAGTCAATATAGCCCAACTTCTCGTCCATCTCTGTCTGTTGTTTTGCCTTTAACATCATAAGGTACAGTTCTTTCTCTTCCTGCTGTTTTCTCAAATACAACTCTTCTTGCTGAGCTCTGATTAGCATCTCCTCTTGTTGTTTTCTCAGTAGCAGTTCCTCTTGCTGTCTCCTGAGCAAAATCTCTTCCTGCTGCTTCCGTAACATTTCCTCCTGCTGCCTTCTGAGTAGCTCAGCTTGCTTTTTTCTCATAGCTTCTTCTTGCCTCTGCTTCCTCAATCTCTCCCTCTCTTCTCTTTCTTTCCTAAGTCTCTCCTCCCTTTCCTTCTTGAGTTGTTCTTCCTTTTCTTTTCTTAGTTTCTCTTCTCTCTCTTTTTTCAGCAACTCTTCCTGCTCCTTCCTAAGTATCTCCTCTCGCTCTTTCCTTAATGTTTCTTCCCTTTCTCTTTCAGCACGTCTTTTATCATATTCATTTTGTTGATTACCTTTCCTTTCCAACCTTGTCCAAATATTGGGAGCATTTTGTTGATCCTTAGGATCAGGATACAGAAAATTACTCCCCAAATTGGATGAACCGCTGTTTCTACTATTATTCTGAATCCCTTTTCTTTCATTTGTATCCCATAAACTGGAGTTAAATCCCTGGTTACTGGACTGGTTGAATTTCCCAGATTGATTTGCACTTTGATCTCGTCCAAAAGCTTTATCTAATACAGTGCTTCCACCCCAAGACCCGTTTTTGTCATCTCTAGAGGAACTGGACCAAGGGGTTGATTTAGAAGAAAAGGAACTAGACTTATTCTGGTCCCTATTCCAATTATCACTAGAGAATTTTGTTTTCTTAGAGAAGTCATCCCGTTCATTTCTTGAGTCAGAATTAAAACCTTTAGTCCAACTAGATTTATCATCTTCGTAAGGTCTCTTTCGCCTGTAATCGTCTCTAGAATCAGTCCTACCACCAGACTGTGAAGGGCGGTCCAACAAGCCAGAAGAAAATTTACTGGAGCTTAAATGAGTATCTCTCAAGTCAGACGAACCACTCAAGCGGGAACCTAAATGGCTACCAAGTAAATCATTTAATTGGGAACTATAATTGGAATTTCTGTTGGATGTATTAGAAGTTGAAGACATGAGGGTAGAGGAAGTTAACAAACTCGGCGTAGGAAGTAAACCCGAAGATAATGAACCTGTCTGAGAAGTTGGAAGTAAACCACTCATTAAAGGTTTAATACCAGAAGACAAGGGAAGGTTTGGAGGGGGGAGCAAACCTTGAGCCACATTCATCATAAGTTGTTTTTGCTGGAAAGCTAAAATATCTTGAGATAAAGAATTTCCATCGGAATATCTCTGATTACCTCTGTTCATTTGATTCCTGCGCTGCATGATTATAGCTGTAACAAATATCATATGAAAATATTTTATCAAACAATATAGCAAAAGCGTGATTTTCTATTTCAAAACTTACTTGGGTATACCTTTCTTTTACTGATTTAGTAAAACTAATTATTTTATTTCTTTTACTGAAAAGTACCCAAAGCACGAAGAAAAACAAAGAGCCGAAGTTAGATATTAAGCAAAAGAAATGAATGAAGGAAAAATCAATTCTAAACTTTTTCTTTGAATATCACAACTGTTCAAACACTAAACTGTTTAAACTCAAAGAAACTGTAATAGACCAATGAGGTAATTGATAATTTCCAACTTATAATGCAAGAAATTAGTACACATAGAAACATAATCAATTTGGAAAAAAATGTTATTTTGAGGTGTTCCTGGTGCATTTGAAAATATGAAGCTGCAAAAGGCAATATATAACCTAAAACACAATGACGACATGAAATCTACAACTTAAAAGAAACCTATTTCTGATTCAGTATTTGAGTACATTATTCTGAAGGTTGAGTTCTTCAGGTATGGGATGTGTCAATGCAGATGAATCCGACGTTTTGTTTCCACCACAGGAAGCATCTTCAGGGATGTAAGCACATTACGAATGAACAGAATGCTCTAAAAGTTGTTCAGTAGAATCAAATTCATCTTATACATTGATCCATCCACCACTAGAAGACCTAAACCTTAAAAATAATAAATTATCATAGAATCCTACGCAGTCTTTTATTTGGCGGAACACTACAAAGGACTTAAATAAAGTGAAGTATTATTTATTAATAATATATAACTTCAACATTAATTAAATTTCAATCCAATGTATGACAGGAATATGCTAAAGAAATTCATGTTCTAGATGGGTACTAATTTGAAATTACATGTAAAATAAATTAAAACAGTATTTGCAATCTTTTACACAGCACTGAAGTGCTGCTGATTGGGCTGCTTTATAGAAAACAGAAATTTGTTCAGGTGTTTGCAAGACACACTGCCTTGGCAAAGTTTAAATTGAAATATGAATACTTTAATGAAATTTATTTATTTAAAAAAAATACATAATGGTATCTGAAGATTTTACAGCGCAGGATAGAGAACAGTACTAAAAGAAAACTGTGGAACAAAAAGCTAAGAAATGTGGGGGGAGGGAGGGTTGATAAGTTTTTAGAGTTAGTAAGATAAAAAAATAGATTGATCAAAGAACATAATGTCTTTTTAAAACAACTCTTCCAACATACACCAGTAAAAATTATATAGTCTGGTTCACTATTCTGATTGTGACACATCGTTTTACGCATCAACGTATGAATTTTCCCAAAAACGGAAAACCAGAAATTAATGCGTTAATAAAATATTAGTTTTTCAAAGGATTAAAGCTGACTGAATTTATTGAAGGGTGTTGAACCCCATCCTGGGCGTGACATCACTATGATGACACCATTAAAAATGTTCATGATATGATGATATGACAGAAGGTTAATGGTGCGTGAAGTAGCTGAGGCCTGTGAGATATCTATCTGTTTCATCTATCATTATATGTTATCTGTGAGATAACATATTCGTCTTATCATACATGAAGTTTAGCCTTTCAATAAAGTGTCAGATAGATGGATGCTGCGATTCCAGACTGCTGACCAAAAATGCAAATGAGTGAAAGGTCCAAAACATTGCTTGCATCTGCATCATAGGCTCCAAAGAAATTTGTGACTGTTGATAAAACCTGGGTCCACCATTTCACTCCTGCGACCAAATGGCTATTTGGCCATGTTTGACCAAACTTGGCATGAAATGAATGATTGGAATGAAAAAGGTTGATTTGTGACTTTTCTAAAAACTTATTAAATACCCCTCATGATAGGGAATGAGAATAAAGTACTCAAAATAATTACAGTAAAAAAACACAACAATTCAAACAAAAGAGAAAACTGACTCGTGGAAAATGGTAAACTCTCTTTAACAGAAAATTTCCAAAAGAAAATGAACTAATGAGATAGTAGTTATGTTTAGTATAGAAGCAGAGCAGTTCACATAAAAATATAATGCTTAAAGCAATGTATATATTTTACACAAAAGACCACAGGTCAAAGTCGATTATGGATCAACCTCGTCCTTCAAACCAATATCATCATACGTCTTTATTGATCAGAAAACATTACGAAGTCAAAAGTAATGTATTGAGAGGTATACAGAGGCAAGTTTGAAATGAACCAGGCCCCACAGAGCAAGAATCTTGAACTGGACCTATCATTAACTCTAATGATATTGTTTGAATCTTTTAAGTCAGAAATAATATTACCAACAAACTATTTACAAATCGCCATTCACGTGAAATATGGTGGTTGAAAATAGAGGTTGGAGTAGGGGAGGGGGAGTAGTTATTGTGTCAAGTAAAATACACTATAGAGTAGAACAGTTCATATTTATAAAGCAAGTTAATTTGAAGGATACGTGATAAATAAATAGGGTAATATTAAAGAGGTTGCATTTGCCTCAAGTTAAGAATCAGCTAGGTACCATCGAGTATCGACAGTACAACAGCAAGAATTGACGGTAGCTGATTCCTCAATAAATATGGTATGGTAGTTTGCGCTCTCATTATCTATAAAGCTAAAGTACTATCCTGAGAGATATAAACATATATAAACAAAAAAATTGTATAAAATAATAAATAAACTGTATGGATTAAATTATTAGCCACAAGGATATAACATATCAAAAATAATATAAAACAAAGCAATGAGCTTATCAATCAACCAAACATGATGATAACAAAGGCAAAATAAGCTAATGAGATTAGCTGACAGGTAAGAACCTCACAACAAATGTTGGCCATTATTTCTAATTAAAATGTCAAGAAATGAATGTTTTATGTAAGAGACCTTTTTTTCATGGTATGAATGTAGTTTACAGTTTAATTTAGACATGTATTAAAATATATTTGTTCAAATCAATATTTAGTTTTTAGGACAGTACCCAAAAAACAATAAGCATAGAGTTTCATAGAAAATTCAATAACAAAAATATTTAGTACTATGAAAGTCACAAAACTCACTTGATTAGGTTTGAAAGGATTGTTCTAGTATGGCTGCCTCAACTCCAAATATTTTAAAATCAAAACATTTGAGTAAATAAAATTGTAAAAATAGTTGCTAAACAATGGTTCATTACCATATGAAACAAAATAATTGATCCACCGAAAATTAAATGCAATATAAAGCATAAAATCCATGATCAATAAAGATATATTAATGAACTGTAAATAAAGTGACGAGAAAAGCTTTACAAAATAGAAAACAGCAGACCAAAATTGTAAGCACGTCAACTATTTTGGTCTGCTGTCTCTTTTCTAGTAAACCTTTTTCTCGTCATAAAATCCATATTTCTAAACCGTAAGCTCCCAGAATACATTTACCTTTGTTACAACTCTAAATCTTTTTAGTTGTTAGATGGTTTATATTTACATAGCAGAACATGAATTCAGCTAATTTAAATTTTTAGTCCAGGGTGTATACTATTACATGAATATACAGGGTGGTACATTTCAAATACATCACCCTGATTATTCAGCTCCGTATAGAGCTAAAGGGGTCGCCCCCAGGGTCTCGACACTATTTTACATCGAAACATGTGTCGATCTTACGCAGAATCAGTATAAGGCGAGTCACATGACAAATTTTTGTCCTGTACAAACTATACGCTCCATCGAAACATGGTATCATTTAACAATGTCTTGACATGTGATAGTCTCGAAACAACACAACGACTACAGACGGTGGCAAGTTGTCACGTAGTCTCGACACTAAATAACGTCGACACTTTTCCTTGGTCTCAATATTTGTTTGTCTCGATGTAATGTCGTGTCGATACAACCCAGAATCCTGCCAAGGTGAAAATATTAAAAATACATTTCCAGACCCTACAGGGTGGGTCCATCCGTTTGTCGATGTTATGTAGTGTCGAGACTATCACATGTTAAGACATCGTTTAACCATGCCACGTGTCGACATAACTTTATAAATTTAAAAATAAAAGAGTATAATATATAATAATCTCAGTATGCAGGCTATTTGCTATGAGAAAATGGCCACCATCATATACAGTTAGATGCCGTAAGCGTATCGGTTTATAATTTGGGTAACCCTTCTTTCTGGCCCAAAACGAGTACATTAACAAAACTTTATTTTGCATTGATCGACTTATAGGAACACTAAAATAAATCAAACTTTCGCAACCAAATTAACAAACATACCATAGAGAAACGGGAACAATCAAGCCCAGTATTCGTCTTCAAAGCTCTGTTAAATAAAAATGTATGAAGAATTATTCAGAACTGTTCAATAAAATAAAATATATGGAGTTTATTTTTTTATATTTCACCATCAAAATAATAAAAATACATAAGCTTCTCAAAATTCATTCAATTTTTCGGTTTCGATTAACCTTAAAAAAAGCAACGAATTCTTCTTCGTTTTCTGTATCCAACCGTTCGTTTTGTTCTTCTTACACAACAGGTAAAATATGGCGGACAAATAATGTAAGCTCACTTTCATCTCTTTAAAGATTGTTTTCTTGTTTACAGGTTGTGTTCAAAATAAATTCTCACCTACACAGGTGTACACCAATACTTTTGTAAAATACAAGTAAATTGCGTAATAAGAATAAAAAAAATATGTCAATAATTTATAATAGTTATAAATGTACCAAGGGAGTAAAGAATGCTATTATATCCCTAAGCAGTTAGTTGGTTCCTACGGCGAAAGCCAAGAGATTTATGAGTTTAACTTCCGAGGCCAAGCCAAGGAATTTATGTGTTTAACTCCCAAGGCCAAGCCGAGGGAGTTATGACTAATAAACTCCCGAGGCAACGCCGAGAGAGGTAATTACGAGGGGAAAGTAGCATTTTACTCCTAAGGTGCATTGACGTCCGGACGCCGATTCATATTTTCATACGTTTTGTTGTATTTTGGACCCCCCTAAAAAATTTTGAGGGTGCAGCACTCTTCCCCACAAAAAACAAAAAAACCTTTTTTATTTCTCTTAACAGCTTCTTTTGAACTAAAACGGATTTTGAACCAATAAAAAACATTTTCGGTCGGGTCTACCCTCATAAATATTTGGGGTGCCGCCCTCATATTTTGGAGCCCTTTTACAGTTTTCTCCCTCCTTAGAGATCTAACAATTAAGAAAAAAACAATGTAGGGTCCCATTTAAAATTTTAACTAAGGTGTCGTAGGGAGCTGCACCCTAATGGTCTATGCAAAACAAGTACATTAGACATAATGGAGTTCACCCAAGTTTCAAAAATTATTAGGTGGGGACTTTTGGTTCACCATGTTATTTGCTCTATTATATGCGCAGGCTAGAGTAGTAGGAGGTAAAGAAACTGAAAAGAATGAGTATCCATTAATGCTGGCACTGGTGAGTGTGGAGGCAGGTAAGGTGTTCTGCGGGGCATCTATACTCACCACTAGACACGCTTTAACGGCTGCTCATTGTACTGAACCTGTCAAAGGAGAGGAGTTAATGGTATTAGCAGGAGCACATGACTGGGTTCAAGGTAGAATTATTCTTTATTTATACAATAATAGAGCATTTACAGTGGTGCACCCAGGATTTTGTTTTGAAGGGAGTTTAAATGCTAACCCGCAATAAAATAATACATTGCAGGTTTAGAATATTTGTCATGTACTGGGTTGCTGATAAACCATTTGAAATTCTACAAAGAAAATAGACTGCAAAAGCAGAAACTATAGTATTGCACATGGTTATGATCAGTTGACAGCGTAGGAAAATAAGTTGATGAACCAATGAAATTTTGGACATGGTTTAATATCCAGGACTAACTTCCTTGGCATTCTTTTCGCATGCTACCAACTGATTATAACCATGTGTTATACTACAGTTTAAATGACCAATTTATAATTCATATTTAAAATAGTTTTGAAAGTAGAGAACCTAACCAATAGAAACAATGAAGCGAACTGATGAAAATTAATATACGAGATATATATAATTATATATATATATATATATATATATATATATATATATATATTATATATATATATATATATATATATATATATATATATGAAGTATTAACTTTAAATTATTCCAAAGTAATATTAATTAAATCACCCCACACCAATTTATACTTTTTATAAGTTTGATTTATGATTCAGGAGGAGATCACGACTCACTGATAGACGTAGAGAGAACGATAGAACACGAGGATTACAACACTAAAACATTTGATAATGACATTGCTATTGTAGTACTCGCAAGCCCCCTGGAATTCAACCAGTACGTCGGACCAGTCTGCATGCCAACTCAAAGCTACCCCCTTACTAACAATATGATCAAATTACTTGGTAAGCATCTATATCATGAAGGGCTTCTAGTTAATGATTCTGGCACGGTGGTCCGCATGACGGGCGAATTTCCTTTGGAATGCGTACTTTCGAGCAACAATAAATTTGTTGCTTAAGGATCCGGTTTATGCTTTATAACTTGAGCAATTACTCAATTATCATGCACTGCTCGTAACTTATTTTTTCTGTATTTTTTAAAGGAAATGCGCATTCTGTTGGTTATACAAAACTATGCCTCAAAAATTGGTTGTTCACACCAGTATTTGCACTATTTTAATTCATAGATGGTTTCACGGTTGGTTTATTTAAAGGTTTTAGCACATTTTCTTTGAAAAACACACACATAATAACTATATTTATACATATCACTGTACATACCTATAAGATACATACATACATATCACTTTACACACCTATCAGATACATACATATCAGATGCATACATATCACTGTACATACCTATCAGATACATACGTACACATCACTTTACATACCTATCAGATACATACGTACATATCACTTTACATACCTATCAGTCCATACATACCTATCAGATACATACTTATCAGATACATACATATAACTTTACGTACCTATCAAATAAATACATATCACTTTACATACCTATCAGATACATACGTATCACTCCATTGACACTCATAATCAATTGAAATAATAATACACAAATTATGTATTAAAAGAATAGCTATGAATTTATATTACTATTTATATTTAAGACTTATAAGATTAATATAACACGTTTTAAACACCATTATTTATTTCTAGGTTGGGGAAAAACATCGACTAGAGGAGACGAGTCAGAGGTTCTTCTTAAAGTCAACCTCAGAGTTATGCCTCTAAAAACTTGCTATGATTCCTACAAATCAACTCACATGATAGATTTAGTCAAACCTAAACAGATTTGTACTCATAGGAAAGGAAAGGATTCTTGTCAGGTATAACCTATAAATACAAAGAGACTTTGTAACTAGACGGAGGACTCTGGCTATAATAATAATAATAATGCCCGTTTAGAGCCTTGCGGCTCATTAGGGATAACCCCTGCAGGAACCACCTCGGGTGGTAGTAGCAACTGTTACGCATTAGAAAATACTCAAAACCTAGCTTTCTAAGATATCAATAACACCGGAGACAACCTTC
The DNA here is from genome assembly GCA_018340805.1 of Microvelia longipes. Lineage (NCBI taxonomy): Eukaryota > Metazoa > Arthropoda > Insecta > Hemiptera > Veliidae > Microvelia > Microvelia longipes. The sequence goes on from JACMZG010001863.1 coordinate 53,760,833, forward strand.
AGGAGGTTGAAAGCCAGTTGTGTTTTATTTTATAGAAATATTTACAACAACGAACACAGTTATTTTATTACGATGAACTCATCTAGTTGTTTAAATTTTTTGTTCACTAAAATGGTCACTATATTGAGTTGGATTTTACCCCAACTCTAACCATTTCTTCCTGTTAAAGGACTTGATTTTTGTAGTAAGTTTAAGCTGATTTGTTTGAACATTTGGCATGTACCAAAGAATATAAAAATTAAAGAATGATAGCCCTGGGATTTATTATTTTGGAGAAGAAAAGATTAGTTCCGGAGCCAATTAACAGGAGTGCTAGCATGCAATTTCATAGTTTCACCATGCCAACTACGAGAATGCATCATAGTCATCTTATTTTCAGCAAACTAGTTCTGGCACAAAAATTAATTAATCCAAGGATTTGCCAAATATAATGACCAATTTCAAGTAGATACACATGTCATTGAAATTATGAAAAAGAAAAGATTTTGTAATACTGATTTAGAAAAATGGAAAGAATGTTGGTAGGAAGTTGGAATGATGGAAGAATGTTGGAAGAGTTAGTTTCAAAGCTGCCGCTAGATGCCAGCACATAGTTCACCCCCACTTATTGTCTGACTCTCTCTTACACTTTCTGACATTCTATAACTATTATATTCTTTGGCCTCTACTTTAATACATTCAGAAAACTACATTTATACATTAGAAATATTGATAATAAATGAAAAAGTGAGTCACACTTTGCCTTTTAACAACCCTTTACCAAATATTCTAAGAAGTACTTTACGAAAAGTACGCAAGGCTAAAATCATTTGACAGGGAGGGAAAATAATGCCAGGGGTTCAATGATGTTAATCCTGGATGTTAAACCACGCCAAAAAAATCGGACCAACCTCATTGTTTCGTCAACACTATTTTCCCGCGCTGTCGATTGATTTTAGCCGTGTGTTAAAGTTTAATGATTAATAACAATCATTTCTAGGGAGACAGTGGGGGACCTCTACTCTGGTTAGACGAGGCCACTAACAGATTAACACAGGTGGCTCTCGTTTCTTACGGACGTGAGTGTGCTAGCGATACTCCTGCTGTTAACACAGATGTTTTCGCATATATTGACTGGATCAAACAACAGATTAAAGGTAACAAACAATGCTAACAACAGCTTATTATTGAATTTTAACTTTAGAAGTTTTAGAGGTTGAGAAAATCAAAGCAGAAAAACAATCTTACGTCTTTCGTCAGCCATAAAAATATATAAGAAATAAAAATAAAATAAAAACAAAAATATCAAGATTAAAACAGCCGGCTTAAATGAAAGAGAATATGTCTAATTTGTAGTTCTCATAGGAGGGCATCAATATGCTATTCAGAACACAGTTCAATTATGTTATGGTTCTAATTATGACATCACTTGTAATTCATGGTAAAGAAGAAAAAATTCAAAACAACATCCACGTGTTTGCTATTTTATTTGTCTTCAATCGCTTCCCTTTGTATTGTGTTTTAGTATTTTATTTAGTGTTTTTAGCCGGTTATAGCACGACACACGGCAATCAGTGGTTGGATCATAAAAATAAGGCGCGGTCGAATATCCACGGCCTTCTAGAACGTTGGGTCACCAACAAACTTTTTTTTTCAAAATTTTCAGTAATTAGCCAGATTTGTGATAAATGAAGCCTATTTCCGTAATCTGCACGCTCTTTTGGTTAATCTCAAAGAGTATTTACATTCACTCAACGATTAATTTTTAATCTAACTTGGTACATACATAACTACTGTTAGACGTAAATGTTAACAAATATGACATGTTAAAATATAACACAAAATATTGACGTCTAACAGTAGTTATGTATGTACCAAGTTAGATTAAAAATTAATCGTTGAGTGAATGTAAATACTCTTTGAGATTAACCAAAAGAGCGTGCAGATTACGGAAATAGGCTTCATTTATCACGAATCCGGTTAATTACTGAACATTTTGAAAAAAAGTTTGTTGGTGATCCAACGTTCTAGAAGGCCGTGGATATTCGACCGCGCCATTGAGCGTGGTCAGTACTGTATGGATGGCCGCTGAGAATGATACGGATGCATTTACTATCTGAGATCGAGTGATGCGAGTCCGAAGCAGGGAGGATGAGTGTAGCGAATCTGATGTGATGAGGAAAAGTTCCGAGGTACCCCGTACCCGATTTTTTTGTTTAATTTTGACAATTAAAAACAAGTATTAATAACTTAGATACAACTTAAATTTATGTTTAACTTTCTTTGTTTCAGACACCAACTTAGGACTGGAGGTTTGTCAAAGAATTTAATTTCTCTGAATATGGCAGAATCTGTCAAATGGATTTAAAAATTAAATGTGTATAACTGTACAATGAATGCAAATTTTTAATTTACTGTCATTAATAAAATTATTAAAAAGTATGTGTTAAGTTGAAACAGTTTTAAACCTTCAACTGGACGATGTACAGGATTTTCCTCATCAATATAATTTATATTAATGGATCAGGTTAATGGAGGCTCAAGATAAGCTTCAAATAAACTTGCGTCAAGATAATTTATCAGTAACCAATAAGTAAAGGGTAATTTTTCAGAGTGAGGAGATAAAAACATTTCCTGCTTAAAATGAGGTGCTGAATTTACTCATTTCTTAGTGAAGGTGTAAAAGTGTTTGCACTCCTCTTACAACTGTTTTGTTCCTAAATAGAAGTACAGTTTACAATTTTTGTCCACCAGTTTTTCCTGAACAAACATAGTTTTAAAGTGGAGGCTCCCAGATCAGATCAAATAAGGCAGCCAAATATCCCTTTGCTTTAGCACATATCGCTTCACAACTCTTTAGCCATAAAAACCATAAGTTTTAATCTTAGCGGTCATCCTTCCAGGTACTGACCATGCTCTATAATGCTTAACACTTGTAATCTGAAAAAAACTTAGATACACAATCCATATAGAAATGAAACTTAATATGCTTATTTCTTACATACAGGGATACAATTGTACTAAATTGTAAGTCAATAGGATTATTTTTAAAATTTTTAACAATTTAAAACAATGTAATTGATAAAAACTGAACTAATGTTGATAATGAGATGAATTAAGACGTTCAATGTGAATTAACAAGATTAACAAGATGAATTAATGTTGGTCTTATAATTAAGACCATACATTTACGACTACATTTTATGATGATCATTTTTTTTTTCATTTTCATTTCATTAGGTTTTTTAAATTTTCAAAATATTTGCTGACACATAAATGACAATTTATGATAGTCATAAAAAATTATTTTCTGGAAAGGACAACTAGACCTAAAGATTAATTGTTGTAATAAATTTCAACAAACACGCATACAACTTTGTAAAAACCAGATCTTATAAAAACATCTGAAATAAGATGATTTGGGTGGAATCTCAGATTCAGATTTAAGTTTCCTTATTTATACCTACAGCATGAAGGAGGAAAAGAAATATAAGCAAAATCGAATCATATTCCTACTTTATCAACAAAACATAAAATATAATTTTTTTAGAATACTTTTATTTGAAAAATAACATAAAATGTTAAAAATTATTTGAAATTTAACAGTGTATAAAATATTTAGTAACAAACATACATTTCCTTTTATTTAATAGAAATAAACATTAACAATACAAATTAAACATTCACAGAAAAAAAAAAAATAATGAAAAAGTTTGGAGAACAATTGGAAAAAAGCAAAGCATGGATAAAACAATTAGTAGGGATTTATTGATATTTATCACTGATCTCATGTTTTCTGGGGTGTTCCCAAATACTTGGGAGGAAAGCTTAGAAACAAGGTTCTGTTGATACTACAGATCATATATATATATATATATATATATATATATATATATATATATATATATATATATATATATATATATATATATATATTATATTTATATATACTAGAGGGGGCATAGCCTATCTAAATATATTGAGACCTGAAACATCTTTTAGGGGCTCTGTGTAACCTCATTGAAACCTCCTTTAAGAGTAAATTAAGGTTATAATTAATAAATGAATTTTGGTTTACCGCACATAGTTTGTGTTTTGATTCGTATTTTTAACGTTTTACTATATAAGTTATTGTAATTTTGTACTGATTATTTAATTTTATTTTAGCGAAAGTTATCAGGTTAATTTTATGATGTTTCAAAATTTAACCTCTAGTAATAATATCTCTATGGTACAAATGACTTGCAGTAATTCTTTTGTCAGCTCTTATTGTTAAGTAGTTATGAAGGAAAACATTTTTAAGAGAAATTACTCCAATAACGAATATAAGTCATTAATTAGTTAATTCTCGTCAATGTACAATATATTTCATAAAGTTGAGACATTGTACACTGAGATTTTGGGTATTAGGACAACAAATGGGTCTGAAATCCTTTAAGAAAACACTGCAGTATTTCTGATAACATTTTGTCACAGTATCGGACTTCTTGGCTGCTATCCAAACCACTTCGTGAGTGGATCTTTATTAACGAAATTCCCAAAAAAAATCTGGAAAAAATTTTGGACACAGTCGGAGATCGGTCTACCATTACGCCACCCATCCTAGTAACTGGAAATTGACTGAAAGACACAAGCATACCTAATACAAAATGTTAGAAATAATTATAAATCCCTAAAAAATAAGAGGAAAGTTAAGTGAAAAGGGTATGTTTAAACATACAACATAGGAACAAGATTTTATTACCACCCCAGCTTTGTAAACAAACATGTAGTCCAAGAGCCAGGCCTAAAATAAACTCATTTTGTATAACTTCACTTCAAAACTTTTGTAAACCAAATTTTTCTGAAAATTTACCTTAAATTGTGAAAGAAAAGCAGAGTCTAGCAATTTAGAATGGAGCCCTTCATAGGAATGCACTCGCTCAAAATATTAGAAAATCGCACAAATTATAATTTTCTTGCAATTAGTGGTTCCGTGCAGGTCTTGTGCAAAACGCCAAGAGAACATTTCTTAGAGCTGATAAAATTTTCTATACAAAGAGTATTTTTTCTTCACTATTGGATAACTACAACTAAAGTTATGATATCTATTAAATGGCCAATTAAATGCACAAAAAATTAATATTTTTTCAAATAAATTCGCTGACTTTGCATAAAATAACCATTTTTTGGTGGTCAATTTAAACATTCAGGTCCGGCTCTGAACTAATAGTTTGTTGATAAAACATAGATAAAAGAATATATATAATATATATATATATATATATATATATATATATATATATATATATATATATATTTTAATATAATATATAATATTTTTAATATTGAAATAAAAACATACAATTTAAAAAAAATATTATTGCAAGAGAAAAAAAATCATACGAACACACAATATCAGAAATACACATCTATTTGTGCTTTTAATCAAAGTTGTAGACTAAAAACATATAAGTCCAAAATGTGTAATGTTACACCTGAAAATTGTTTTATTGCAATATAAAAATGAATTTATTGTGTTAATATCCCTGTAAACAGGGAATCAGTTTATATGTACTCTAAGCTAAAATATATAATACTTACAACTCTTACAATAAAGAGAGTATAATGCCTCTAATAGTTAAGATTGATTTTAACCACTATTTGGACTTCCAGACACTTTCCCGCTGAAATCAAAGATTTATATGTGGTATACTACATAATCTTTGGCTAAAATAAGAGGTAAGATGACGATCTCTTTTAATTTTCAATTTCAGATATTTTTACTTAATAAATATGACACCCTATTTCAATGGACGAATTTTATGCTTATTAGTACAAGAGCTTAGGGGTGATTCACTACGTCCATGCACAGGACTATAGAGGATTTTGTAAATTTTCTAGGAAAATAGAAAAAAATAATTTCTAGTATTTACTTGACCATAGAGTAGAGTAAGAAAACCACCGGTCTGGTGCTTTAGCTGAAAAATATACAGACTCAGCAAAATTTTAAAATTATTGTTTTAATTAATTATTTTATTCTTAAAAACTCTGGAAAAAAGGTTACAAATAAAAGTCATAGCATTTAAGAAAAACCTTTTAAGTCCTGGTTATTTTTGTCTACATGGCTTTATTTTTAAGATACAGCTCATCGAAATATTATCCACTTTCTCTCTCTAGACTATCTCTCACTCACTCATTATATCTTTTATAACTTCAAGCCTTAATATAAAACAACGTTTAGTAAAACATGCACAGTACTAAAAGTGTTGACATTTTAGTTATTACAACCTTTATTGGAAACTCGTATTCAGAATATTTAAAAATAAAATAGTTGTAATATACAAAAACCAACACGTCTCTCCACAAAAGACGTCTTTGTGGAGAGACATGTTGGTTTTTTGTATATTGAGTATTACTCCACTGCGCTTCAAGAAGTCATTAGTTGTAATAATTTTAAAATTTCGCTGAGTCAGCATATTGTCCAGCCCTGGAGTAAAAACACCAGACCGGTGGTTTTCTTACCTTACTCTATAGTCCTGTAAATCATACGATTTAATGGTTGATGAATCTCATTAACTAGCAAATCACTCCTAGGCTCAGACTATATGCATATAAATGTAGAGATATTATTACTAGAGAGGCCCTTAAGGGTAAATTATGAAAGGGAGCTTTAAAACAATATAACACAATTGTTTTAAAATGTTCTGCTATAATGGCAGCCATTTTAAAAATACTGGTTACACTACAACCAAAACTATACAGCTCGTAAGACTAACTATTACTTTGTGTATACTAAGTTTCATTACAATTGGTTAATTTTTTACAATTATCATGACATGTACAAACATACACGCTGTCATAAACTTCTAAAATGAAAGAACTCACTGACGTTCATTCAAATAACTAGAGAATGCGTTTAACACAGCTGATATGTTCATAATCTAAAATCAATCTATCTGAAACTAATAAAGACAATTGGGCACATTTATATTTTTAAACAAATATTTTAGAACGTCTTAAAGTGGTAGATTTATTAATCAAAAGATTTACAGAATAGACATCCTCAGAACTTGAAGGGTCTCAATGTGATAAAAAGCAAAGAGATATATAACTAGAGGGGGCATAGCCTATCTCAATACATTGAAAGGCCTGAAACATCATTTTGGGGCTCTGTGTAACCTCATTGAAACCTCCTTCAAGAGTAAGTTAAGGTTATAATAAATAGATGGATTGTGGCTTCCCACACATTGTTTGTGTTTTGATTTGTATTTTTCTCCTATACAAGTTATTGTAATTTTGTATTAATTATTTGATTGTATTCATAATCAAAGGTGATCAGGTTACTTTTTCGATGTTTCACAATTTAACCTATAGGGCCCCTCTAGTAAAAATATCTCTATGATTAACAGTTAAAATAATTGTTATTTTTAGGCTCAACTCGCATTAAGAAAATGAATTAAGTTTAGAATCAAAATATTAATGGAAAGTGAAGAGCATAGGAAATACCCAGTAAGGCAGTGAATTATTATTTTTTAATTACTATTATTATTTTTAATTATTAATTATTATTAAGCAGGGGTACTATTACGTTTTGTAATTAAGTAATAACAATTACGAAATGTAATTATCATAACTTACGTAAATGAAAAATTATAATAATTGCATTATGTTTCGTAACTAAGTAATAATAATTACAAAACGTAATTAATATTACTTAAGTGAACAAAAAGTAATAATAATTATGTTATTACAGGTCATAATTAAAAAACGTAATTAGTATTACTTATGTAAACGAAAAGTAATAATTTTTTAGTTGTGAAAAGTAACCTCCTGTTTTGGATAACAAGATAATTTACCTGCCAAATTACTTATCAAAAAAGATCATCTTCTAATGTGAATAATAGTATACATTAATCATAAATAGTACATTTTCAACTTAATTTCAGTTTAACAATAAAAATTTAAAGCTTGTAAAAATAATAAAGTAACTTGATGGAATTGAAATTAAGAGTAATAAGAATTTAGTGTATTGTAGTCTCGCTGAGTTCCACAAGCCTGATGGTTTGAGCACTATATCAAGGCAACAAGGTCATATCCCTCTAAATAGTAGTTAATTTTATGAAAAAGTAGTAAATTATTCAGGGGTATTCTTGAAAATTACAAATAACTGCATTGATTTCCCATAAAGTACAGGAGAGGGACCTAAAAATATGACTTAGTTTTTTACTAAAGTGAATTTAAATAAAAAAATATCCCTTAAAACCAGACCTGGAGGTCATCATTTGACTGCTCATGCTAAAAATTTAGGTTTCTTGACATAAGTGTTTCTCTGTTAGTTATGTGCAAAACTTGAAGAGACGATTTATATGGTCCATAAAATTTACAATATATCGAGAGTTCATTCATCAAAATCGGATAACTGCAACTAAAGTTATGGCGACACCAAAAGAATTGTTCGTTTTTGCAAAGACAGGAAAATTTAATTTTAAAAATTTTAAATAATTTTACAAGAGCAGCAACTTTGGTTGTTGTCATCTGATTTTTTGAATAAACACTTGATTTATTAGAAATGTTGTCAGCTTTAAAAAAATTATCTTCATGCTTTGCACATGAGGGAAACACTTATTTAAAAAAAAAACAAAAATTTGTGCGTTTTTCTACAGTTTTGAGCTTAAGCAATCATACAAAGGCCTCTAGTTGATAGACAGACTATGTTTTTTCTTCAACATGTAAAGTATATTTAAAAAAAATGGTTAGCCACATTTTAATTAAAATGAATCACATTTTTTAAGGTTCGGCTCCTGGGACCACCTCACTAAAACCTATATTACTCAAACGTAAGAAATATTTCTTATGCAAACGTACAAGAAGGTGAATTATAAAATAAAAATTTGTTCAGATTCACAACAAAAAAAGTGTAAAAATTAAATAATTATAATTAAATCATGACAACACATTTTAATAACTGATGCTGTCAACAAAACACTCTGAATTGCAATTTTATACAAAGCAAGTGTTGACATGTCTTCACAAAGCAAGTGCTCACTGATTTTTTTTTAAACTATGATTCCCATGTAGCACCTAGATATAGAACACTTATCCTTTATACTTTATATCCTTTAAGCTAACAGCAATGCCTGTTTTGGCCATGGTTCAAATCCCAGTCAGGATAACATATGTTTTACTTGTTTTGCTACCACTTAGGGAGTTATAGTTTCCAAAACTATTAGTAACTAAAGCCCTAAAGATGTAGGCTACTTATTAGGGTATTAAATAAGCGAGATTTGCTAAAAGTGGTTTCCCTCTACCGCTGCAATCTACACTTTATATATAATAAAGAAGAAAAAACAGCTTCAAATGTGAACATTTAGCTTAATCAAAGTGAGTTGAATATATTTTAAAACATGTGTTGTATGAATGCATATAAATATATTAAAACTATATTGGTATTATTTAGAGATATTCTAAACATAATATAGGTCTGAGCTAATGCTAGATGCAAGCAGTTATCAATGTGTTAATAAAATAAAATTTAATAATCAAATAGACTCTAATATTTTACTTATTGTAGTACTAGCTTTATAAGTATTAAAACAAGCATAACTTTGTAATGAAAATACACTATCACAATTATTTGATGTTGAAACCCAGAAAGTGTTGTTTTAATTTACCAGATGAATCTTTATGGTTTTATTGTACACTAAAAAAAAGGAGATACTCTTTAGATGCGAGAACTCCTCTACACTTGACATGCATCTTAGGTTCTATTGCACACTGAAAGAGAGGAGATATCCCTTAGATGTGAGAACTCCTCTACACTTGACATGCATCTTAGGTTCTATTGTACACTGAAAGAGAGGAGATATCCCTTAGATGCGAGAACTCCTCTACACTTGACATGCATCTTAGGTTCTATTGTACACTGAAAGAGAGGAGATATCCCTTAGATGCGAGAACCCACTATCCCTTAGATGCGACCCTCTACACGACTGCTCTTGACATGCATCTATTGTACACTAGATATTAGAGAGTACACTTGACATGTGAATTGTACACTTAGATGCGAAGAACCTCTTACACACTACATGCGGTATGACTGATATCTAACAGCCCAGCTTAGAGAAACTTTTTTATCTTCCGTCTTATCAGAGAGCATGTTTGATAACGCTTCGCTATTGAGCAAACCTAAAAACAAACATAGGCTAGTAATTATAAAATTGATATTAAAGATAAAAATTCTGGGGTGGAGGCCCACAAGGCAGTCAAATTTATTTTGAAATGCATGCTTTCCTGTTTATTAATCCAATTTTTGCTTAAGTTTTCAAATAGAAAACTTAAACAAAAAGCAGAAATAATCTTTTAAAAGAAAAATTGGATGAAGTGTGGATAATGAAAGAAGGGTTTATAGTTACCAGGAGGGTCATTGTGTGTGAGTAGCTGTATTTCCTTCTCTTTGGCGAACTGTTGCAGAGCCGGAGGAACAACACAACATGAAGCTAGATTCACTTGGACTATACTTGGCTTCACCTGCAACAAGTCAACAAACAATATAACTTCTCATAGCAAGTTGACAATAATATTGTAAAACCTATGGGTAAGAGAGGGGGATGAGAATCCCTGTTTTGTCTGAATGGAAAGTGAAGAATTCTGATAATAACTCTATCAAAGTGGATTATAATTCAATTTTTTTGCATCTTCTAATTCAATTTTTATGCATCTTCTATAGAGGGAATCTTAGAGATTGTCAAGGATTGAATAAAATTCATAATCTTATAGTTTTAAAGTTACAATGTAAATAAAACATAAAAATAAAAATTGTAAAATAAAAAGGACCCTAATCAAAGACAGCACCAATCTAACGTACACTCTGTGTCCTGTGTGTGCGAGTGAGAGAGAGCACTCAAGGCAGGTAATGCATTATTCTAATATAATGCATAACTTTAATACTTCTAAATATTTTATAATATGTTCTACTAAATGCTTAATTTACAATACTCCTGACAAAATACATGGAATCATAAAAAGGGCTAAGCAAATACAAAAAAAAATCTGAGGTGGTGGTCCACATGCCAGGCAAAGTTCCTTTGAAAAGCGTGTTTCCGTGCTTAACAATCCATTTATTGCTTAAGGTTTAGCTTTTTAATTTGAGCAGTAACTCAATTATCAAGCACTACTCGTATCTCATTTTGTCTGTATTTTTTAAAGGAAGTGCGCATAATTATCCTGTTGGTTATACAGGATAATTGGCAGTACACACCAAAATTTGCTCTGGTTAGCTCAGTAATTGTTTCTCTAAAGGATATAGCCGATTTCAAGGAGCAGTGATTGATAATTGAGTAACTGCTTAAGTTATAAAGCATAAACCAGAAAATTAAGCAAAAAATGGATTGTTAAGCACAGAAACTTGCATATTACAGAAAGTTCTGCCAGCATGCGGACCATTACACCAGAATTATTTTGTAGTTATAAACTTATATAATGTTAGGACAGGAATAAGAGGGTTTGCTAGAAATAGCAACTATTTGTAGCTCCCTCCTGTCCTGACACTTAAACCAAGTTGTGATAATTATTGTTTCTAAAGGTTTACAGTGGGGAGTCTATATAAGAGGCTAGAGTCCCTACAGCACTGCTTATTCTCCAGTTCAGAGGTGTAGAGTATGAAGAGTTGGAAAAATTTAGACGATTTTTTATTAAAATATTGCTAGCTAAACCAACCTACACCCCTAACTATATCATAGATGCAGAATCCAAATTTGAAAAATTTGTTGATTTCACTAGGATGAAGCATATAGGATATTTAGGTAAAGTGTTCGAAATGGAAGATGATAGACTCCCCAAACTCCTAGCTCAGGAGAGTGTAAGAGCTTATGCAGGATGGTTCCTCTTTTGGGACCAACTAGCAAAAAAATATAACATGGTCATTGAAAAGGACTGGTCTAATAATAAGGCATGGGTGGTACAGATGAAGCATCTGGCGTACCAACTTAGCTTAAAATACTCTGCACTGCTCGATGCACAGACTCCTCCTTTTATCCTTTTTACAAGTATGTATTTAATAATAATTGTTATTATTTTACTAACCAATGCAGTATGGAGGATATAAGGTGGATTTTCTAAAATTAAATGAAAAAGTTTGGAATAAAGATAAGGAGGAAGCCAGGTGCTCTCTCTGTACCATGCAAGTCAATGAAACTCCTTTCCATTTTGTTGGAGAATGCTCAGTGTTAACGCATATTAGAATAAAGCACCTAGGAGCCAGAGCACTCTCACAACAACAGTTTACTCAGATAGCAAATGGGCCAGATTGGACTAGAATAATTCAATATTTAAAAGAAGCCTGGCAAACAAGATATATCTGATGATAAACAATTTTCCCAAAATTACAAGTACACCTGAAGTGATCACAAGCTTTGTTTCTCTGTAAGTAGGAGTAAACCACCTCAAAATATAAAAGTACTGTTTTTGTTTTAAAAGTTTCCTTGTTAATAAAAAAAAAACAATACTTTTCCTCTATACCTACGGAATCACATAAGAAAACTTTTAAATAAAATAAAAAATATATCTATTAAATAAAATTTTTAAAAAATGTCTTCTCCCCCCCCCCCCCCCTGACGGCCAATGATGCCCTGGGGCAGAGACTATAGATACTTAAAGAGTAAGACTGTCGACTCAATGGTGGGAAAATTTAGATTCCGGTCGACACTAGCGTGGTGGGGGACCTACCTTTCAATTGAGTGGGCGTGTCTTGATTTCTCGCTTTTTGCTCACAGTCAGTTTGAAATTTAATTTTTTATACTTTGTGTTGAAGCAGCTAGATTAGATGTTTATTTTGATTATTATCTCATAGATATTTTAGCTTTATTATTATTTAGAAGAGACAGAGTAAAGTTTATTCTAGTGAGTTTTAGTCTGCATTCGCTCACGGTACCGTGCGTTATTGTTGTTTATATCATATGACTCAAACCCGCCTTATACTTTCTATTAATTAATTAATTACTTAATTACCGCCACGCTCGTCATTATATACTTAAATTTCGTTATAATAGCCAAGCTGACTCCTTTCATCTTCCTTTTCACCTCCTACCCAAAATACCAACTCCTTCCTTTTAAATATCGTCTTTTTATAAAGTACGTAAAGATTTCTACAAATGTAAGTAGCATCTTTTATTATATTACCGCTAAAAATACAGTCCTCTTTATACTCTGCTTTAACGTTTTGGTCGCTTTTTGTGGATATTATTTGAACTTATTGATTATTTTAAAATTAAATTTTATTTCGGGAAAAATTGTTGGTTTTTAATTGTTGGATGAAAGTTATAGTTCCAGGTTTTAGACTATACGAATCTGGGTACGCTAATACTCTGTCTCTTAACTGCATTGTATTTCTTTATCTGTCCTCTTGGACCCTTAACTATTTTTTAACTTTAAACTTTTATTGTTTTCATATAAAAATAAATCTTTATCATTTTAATATTTTTATCGATTTTATTACTTTACGCTCTTTTTTACATCAAAACTTTCAACGCTTATAACTCGCGTCAGATACTTCAGATCGCGGAGTTTTTTACACCATTCATTTTGTTTCATTTTGATCTTTTATTTGAATGGTCACTCGCCAAAATCTTAAATTTTGACTTTTGCTTTTTTCGTGACTTGCAATTTAATTTTGAATTTTCATTATTTATTAACATTAATACTTTTTCAATTCTTTCGCTACTAAGATGGGTACTGAAGAAAACAATAAGAAACTTGACGCCAAAATAAGTTTCTATACCAAAAAAAAGGAAAATCTTTTCCTGCGCTTACAAAATACTTTTGATCTTATACCTAAGGTTACAACCGATGTAAAATCGAAAGAAAACTTTCTTATAAGATGTGGTAGTTTAGAATCTACTCGTGCTGAATTTAACACCATTATTGACACCATTAATGAGCTTAATTTAGAATATGTACCGATGAAAACTTTAGATTTTCAGCCGCTTAATTCTTTTGATGAGATCTATTGTGCTATAATAAAATGTAAAGACGATTTATTACGTAAATCTCACTCCTCTCAGCCTAATAATGAAAGTTGCTTATCCAATAGTAATAATTCTCAAAAAACTTTACAATTTCGTTACCCTAAGTTAGAACTGCCGTCGTTTTCTGGTGATCCAAAAGAATGGAACTTATTTTATCAAACTTTTTTAGATTCTGTAGTCAATAATACTGAATTAAATGATTCAGACCGTATCCGCTGCATAGCAGGGAAGCTTTCTGGTAAAGCTCTTGATATGATAAGTGGTATATCAGCTCAACCTGCTAATTTTAAATTGATCTGGGATACTTTGGTCGATCGATTTCAAGACCAAAGAGCTCTTGCCTCTTTATACTTAAATAAAATTTTGGATTTTAAATGTTTAAATAAAGAATCTGCGGTTAACTTAGATAAATTCCTACAGGATTTCGCTTCCTCAGCCGAGGCTTTCAAATCTCTTAAACTTGCTGATACCACTGATTTTATTTTATTACATATAGCTCTGAATAAACTTCATCCCGAAACTGTAAAACATTTTGAACTCTATTATAAATCTGTTTTAAAATCAGATTCTTTAGTTGATATTACTAACGTCACATCTCAAATACCTACTTTTCATAATTTACTTACTTTCATAAAAGATCATGCTAAACTAATATCGAGAACTGACTCTTATGCAGCCAGCCATTCTAATGTTAAAACTTACAAACCCAGTATATCTGGTAGTAAATCATCTCAGTCTTTTGTAGTCAATAAACCATCAAATAGTCATTGTGTTATTTGCTCAAAAGAGCAACATGCAGTTTACTTTTGTCCTCAGTTTAGGCGTCTCTCGCCTAAGGAAAGATATAGTTTAGCAAAAAGTAAAGCGCTTTGCTTATCATGCCTGTCTACTCGGCACGCTACTGCCTCTTGCAAGTCAGAAAATGCTTGCTCACGATGTCACTCTAAATTTCATCATTCACTTTTACATTTTAATAAGCCTGACACTTCCGATCAGACTAATAATGTTACTACACCTCCCCCTATTCAGAACACAAATAAATCTGAAAACCCGTCTGTTCGATCGGACCCTAATAATGACTCTGGTATTGTTGCTGTGTCTGTTACTTCTTCTTTACCTACCAGCAGTCCTAGTCAAGCTCTAACTACTTACAATACTTCTTCTGTTTTATTATCTACCGCTCAGGTTAGAGTAAAAGATCCTAAATCTGATAAGTGGCACTTGGTGAGATGCTTATTAGATACTGCTTCTCAACCTAACCTTATCACCACTGATTGTTGTAATTATTTACATTTACCCAAACAAAAATTTATTTCTTCAGTTAATGGCATCGGAAATATTTCTAATCCCATCCGATATAAAACTTCTTTGACTTTCATGTCAAAATATGATGATACAGAATATCATATCGAAGCCTATGTTTTAGATACTGCTACTGGTAAATTACCTTCTATACCTAACGATTTTTCTGCTTTTCCTCATCTAAAAGGCATCCCTCTAGCGGATGGGCACACTCCATGTAAAATTAATATCGTATTAGGTGCTTCTATATTTCCTTATCTTTTAACCGCAGGCATTATTGCTGGTCCTCCTAATACACCAGTAGCACTCCAATCCGTGTTAGGATATATTGTTATTGGACATTGCGATTCTAATTCAAATGAAACGCCTAATGTTTTCTGTACTACTGTAGAAGAAAAATCATTGACTGAGTTAGTCTCTAACTTTTGGTCTTTCGAAGACATCCCTTCTTCAGATAAGGCTAGTTCCTCACATCTTGATGCATGTGAGGCTATTTATCAAAAAACTACTTGTAGAACCGCAGATGGTCGCTATTCTGTTGCACTTCCATTTAAATATGACACTTCTTTACTCGGTGATTCTTGGTCTTGTGCGCGTTTCTAGACTTTTAAACTTAGAAAAGCAATTAGAGAGGGATCCCGAAAAGAAGAAAATGTACCATGAATTTCTTAAAGATTATGAAGCCCAAGGCCACATGTCTTTGACTGATAGCTCCTCTTCTGATGGCTGCTATCTTCCTCACCACTGTGTCTTAAAACCAGACAGTGTTTCAACTAAATTAAGGGTAGTTTGGAATGCTAGCTCTAGTACTAGCTCTGGTTACTCTTTAAATTCGATTTTACACACTGCCCCTAAATTACATTCTGACTTGTGCAGCATTTTACTACGCTTAAGATTGTTTGAAATTGCGATTACCGCCGATCTTAAGCAAATGTTCAGACAAATTTGGGTACACCCTGAACACCGCAAATATCAGAAAATTTTATGGCGGTTCAGTCCTGATAGTGAAATATGTTCATATGAATTAAACACTGTAACTTTTGGCGTGCGCCCCTCTCCATATCTTGCGATACGCACTGTTCAGCGAGTTGCTGATGATTCTGCTGAACAATATCCTATAGCAGCTGCTGTTGCTAAACGTGATTTTTTCGTTGATGATCTGGGTACCTCAGTTTCTTCTGCAGAAGAAGCTTTTGAACTTTACCAACAATTAGTTGATATGTTTCACCAAGCAGGGTTTGAACTCGTTAAATGGGGTACAAATTCTTCTGAGCTTGCTGCTTTAATACCAACGGAAAAGCAATTATCATTTCATTTAAATTTTAATCCAGACGATACTATAAAAATATTGGGGCTACAGTGGTCTGCTAAGACTGATGTATTTTGCTTTCATGTAAAAATTCCCGATTTAGACTGATTGTAATTGGTACAATAAAAGAGGACTTGGTAAAAACCACTCAGGTCTTATCTCAGTTTTGGATTTTTATTACAAATAAATTACTTTTCTTAGACATGATATAAATGAGGAAAAGCAAAAATCAATCATTTTACACAACTTTAGCACTAGATTAACAGATTGCTCACTACCATGAAGACAAAAAGAAAGAAACTCATATTTTTAGAAGAAACAAAAGGTAAAAAAACAACATGTAACGTATAAACTTTAACAACAGAACATAAAACTGACATAAAGATGCAATTCAATACTTTACATTATATATTACTGACATATGTTCATACAATTTTAAATAAAAATTATATCACAACAGATGTATTTCTGTTGTGGGGCTCTCAAAACAGGTAACACAAAATAAGATGTTAAAATAAATAAATAAGTATAAATAAAAATCAACTGATGAACAAGAATTATTTTAATAGTAAAGTCTACTTCTCTTCGTACCCGCATATTTGGCGTAGGCCTCTTGTATGAAGAGGACCTATCTTCTCTTAGTTGGAGAGATATCCTACAATATATCAACCTTTCCAAGAGATTCTTGGTAGAGGTGGTGTAGACTAAGGAATCGGGGCTGGCAAGAAGGGCCCAACAACGTGGCCTATTTGCCTGGCTTTGCCTCCCCACCCTATTACTACTACTACTACTACTACTAATAGTAAAGTCTCTCCAACAGGGTTACTTGGTAGGTTTTCCGATTTTAGAGACAGCGGGTAGATGGAGTGGTTATTGCTAAGGTACTGTGTTGTCGAAGCAGTTAACTCGGTAAAAAAAAACATAAAATATAGAAGGGGAGGATGACACAATATAATTGTGCAAGAGACACCTAGGAAATGTAACAAACAAAATGCAATGCTACATCTGGGAACTGATCCATCATTCGACATTCGTCATCATTGATGGCTCGACATAATGTCATGTCCCACTCTGTTTCGTGCTGATGAGTTAGACGTAACGAAACAGAGTGGGTCATGACATTATGTAGAGCCATCAATGATGACGAATGATGAATGATGGAACAGTTACCAGATGTAGCATTGCATTTTGCTTGTTACATTTCCTAGGTGCCTCTCGCACAATTATATTGTGTCAACTATTCACGTTTTGCAAAACTCGGTAGGATGTTTTGAAAGTATTATATCAATATTTTTGCTACAATAAAAATTAACATTACCTTGACACTGTTAAAGATATTGATAAAATGTTGGGTATCTATATCGGCGAGTCCTATTCTCAATAACTTATCATTTGCTTCCTGCTCCAATATGGACCAGGTATCAGAGAGGGAGTCCAAGTTCTCATCAGCACCTTCGTATGCAAGAACCACACTGTCATTGGCATTTAATACCATGTCACCACTAACTAAAAACCAAAATCAATTTATTACATATTGATAATACATCTAAGCACAGGGAGGTCTGCAAACAATATTAATTAACAAATTACACAATGTTCAAAAAAATATATCCTGAGTTAAAATATGAATTATTCCGTGTACAAATAAAATAAAATGTTTTACTTTTCAAATAAAGTTGAAATAAAGAAGGAGACATATTAGGTAGCTTGTTTTCGCATATCTTTTAACTCACTTTGCTTGTCCTCAGAACATAAAGGTTACCACATTTATAATGTAACACATCTTCTATCTCACTTTGCTAGTCCTCAGAACATAAAGGTTACCACATTTATAATGTAACACATCTTCTAACTCACTTTGCTTGTCCTCAGAACATAAAGGTTACCACATTTATAATGTAACACATCTTCTATCTCACTTTGCTAGTCCTCAGAACATAAAGGTTACCACATTTATAATGTAACACATCTTCTAACTCACTTTGCTAGTCCTCAGAACATAAAGGTTACCACATTTATAATGTAACACATCTTCTAACTCACTTTGCTGTCCTCAGAACATAAAGGTTACCACATTTATAATGTAAACATCTTCTATCTCACTTTGCTAGTCCTCAGAACATAAAGGTAACCACATTTATAATGTAACACATCTTCTAACTCACTTTGCTAGTCCTCAGAACATAAAGGTTACCACATTTATAATGTAACACATCTTCTAACTCACTTTGCTTGTCCTCAGAACATAAAGGTAACCACATTTATAATGTAACACATCTTCTATCTCACTTTGCTAGTCCTCAGAACATAAAGGTAACCACATTTATAATGTAACACATCTTCTATCTCACTTTGCTTGTCCTCAGAACATAAAGGTTACCACATTTATAATGTAACACATCTTCTAACTCACTTTGCTTGTCCTCAAAACAGAAAAGTTACCACATTTATAATGTAACACATCTTCTAACTCACTTTGCATGTCCTCAGAACATAAAGGTTACCACATTTATAATGTAACACATCTTCTAACTCACTTTGCTAGTCCTCAAAACATAAAGGTTACCACATTATAATGTAACACATCTTCTAACTCACTTTGCTAGTCCTCAGAACATAAAGGTTACCACATTTATAATGTAACACATCTTCTAACTCACTTTGCTGTCCTCAGAACATAAAGGTAACCACATTTATAATGTAACACATCTTCTAACTCACTTTGCTTGTCCTCAAAACATAAAAGTTACCACATTTATAATGTAACACATCTTCTAACTCACTTTGCTTGTCCTCTGAACATAAAGGTTACCACATTTATAATGCAACACATCTTCTAACTCACTTTGCTTGTCCTCAAAATATAAAAGTTACCACATTTATAATGTAACACATCTTCTAACTCACTTTGCTTGTCCTCAGAACATAAAGGTTACCACATTTATAATGTAACACATCTTCTAACTCACTTTGCTTGTCCTCAAAACATAAAAGTTACCACATTTATAATGTAACACATCTTCTATCTCACTTTGCTAGTCCTCAGAACATAAAGGTTACCACATTTATAATGTAACACATCTTCTAACTCACTTTGCTTGTCCTCAGAACATAAAGGTTACCACATTTATAATGTAACACATCTTCTATCTCACTTTGCTAGTCCTCAGAACATAAAGGTTACCACATTTATAATGTAACACATCTTCTAACTCACTTTGCTAGTCCTCAGAACATAAAGGTTACCACATTTATAATGTAACACATCTTCTAACTCACTTTGCTTGTCCTCAGAAACATAAAGGTACCACATTTATAATGTAACACATCTTCTAACTCACTTTGCTCTCAGAACATAAAGGTAACCACATTTATAATGTAACACATCTTCTAACTCAGTCCTCAGAACATAAGGTTACCACATTTATAATGTAAACATCTTCTAACTCACTTTGCTTGTCTCAGAACATAAAGGTACCACATTTTATAATGTAACACATCTTCACTTTGCTAGTCCTCAGAACATAAAGGTAACCACATTTATAATGTAACACATCTTCTATCTCACTTTGTCCTCAGAACATAAAGTTACCACATTTATAATGTAACACATCTTCTAACTCACTTTGCTTGTCCTCAAAACAGAAAAGTTACCACATTTATAATGTAACACATCTTCTAACTCACTTTGCTTGTCCTCAGAACATAAAGGTTACCACATTTATAAGTCTAACTCACTTTGCTAGTCCTCAAAACATAAAGGTTACCACATTTATAATGTAACACATCTTCTAACTCACTTTGCTTGTCCTCAGAACATAAAGGTTACCACATTTATAATGTAACACATCTTCTAACTCACTTTGCTTGTCCTCAAAACAGAAAAGTTACCACATTTATAATGTAACACATCTTCTAACTCACTTTGCTTGTCCTCAAAACATAAAAGTTACCACATTTATAATGTAACACATCTTCTAACTCACTTTGCTTGTCCTCTGAACATAAAGGTTACCACATTTATAATGCAACACATCTTCTAACTCACTTTGCTTGTCCTCAAAATATAAAAGTTACCACATTTTATAATGTAACACATCTTCTAACTCACTTTGCTTGTCTCAGAACATAAAGGTTACCACATTTATAATGTAACACATCTCCTAACTCACTTTGCTTGTCCTCAAAACATAAAGTTACCACATTTATAAATGCAACACATCTTCTACCTCACTTTGCTTGTCCTCAAAATATAAAAGTTACCACATTTATAATGTAACACATCTTCTAACTCACTTTGCTTGTCCTCAGAACATAAAGGTTACCACATTTATAATGTAACACATCTTCTAACTCACTTTGCTTGTCCTCAAAGCATAAAAGTTACCACATTTATAATGCAACACATCTTCTAACTCACTTTGCTTGTCCTCAAAATATAGAAGTTACCACATTTTTAATGTAACACATCTTCTAACTCACTTTGCTTGTCCTCAGAACATAAGAGTTACTACATTTATAATGCAACACATCTTCTAACTCACTTTGCTTGTCCTCAAAACATAAAGGTTGCCACATTTATAATGTAACACATCTTCTAACTAACTTTACTTGTCTTCAGATAGTAAATACGTTCGCTTCATTCCCAGCTGTCACCAATTAAGGCAAAGACCATTCTCAATGCTGCTTAACTTTTATGATCCAACAAAAACCATATATATACTTGTCATATTGAAACGAAATTTTTTGGACTTATTTACAAACTTATAGGACTTAAATGTCTACACTGGTACAAAATTTCAACTTAATTAGATTATTTCCTGATTTTTAATAATTGTTTAAAATGCATACACAAGGCATTCTATAATAATTGAACTAATGCTGATAATGAATGAAACTTAGCAAATATGTTAGTCTTATAATCTTATCTTACATGTTATGTTATGTTATGTTAGTCTTATCTTACATGAGAGCCAAATCTCAAAGTGATAACAATATTTATCCAAGTTTTTTGATTTTTCAAAGGTTTTGCTGAATCATTATTGCGGGTTAATAAGGAAGATAAAATGAAAAAGAGAGTCTGGCGAGCTGTTACATGATGGACATAAATTACAGGTGCTAAATGTGTGATCTTCATGCACCAAAGGTTTAACCTATTAAAGTGAATTATTTGGGCTTCTTGACCAAGAATTAGGTTGTTTACCATATTAGATCAGGGAATACTGACTAGAGTCACCCGTGGTGTAGTGGTGAAGGTACGCAACCAATACACAGAATGAATAGACTTTAGTCATGGGTTCAATCCCAGCACGGGCCTCTAGGATTTTTATGAGGGATAAAAATTCTGCGTACCACATCCTTCAGAAGAGATGTAAAGCCGTTGGTCTTGAACCTGTGCGTTGTCAGGTACCCGGTAAAGATCCCTTACCCTAAATGAAACTAGGTATAGGCAAAATTTAGGACCTTCATTGTAGATTCATTATAATACTATGCTTAGTACGTTCACACACACTCTAGATCCGCGGATCGAATAGAATACGGATACAATATGGTCAACTAACTTCACGGTTCTTGCAGCGTATTTGTTTAGTCGATCGAGTGATAACTGATCCCGCCAAAACATGGCGTCTTGTGTAGTGAACCTTCACTTTTGGTTATAAGGAAGTTTAAAACAAAAAATATATTTAATTAAATTGTGATTTCTTTGCGTAATAATAAAGTTACACTAAAAAAAAATAATATTCCAAAATTTATTTGATCAAAAACGGTTATATAGAAGTGAAATAAAAGTTCAACGAGAAGGTTATCCGTTAAATACGATCGTCTCTTAAGGTACACACACAAAAAGACAGCGTATCGGGGGATCCATTTAGATTCCATCTCCCTAGTTCTAGCGTATGCGATCGGATCCCCTCCGTATGGTTCATACAGCTTAAATTACCGTATTAAGAGATCGTACTCTATACGATACGCGGTTCTAAAGTGTGAGTGAACGTACTAACTGTTTCTGCCTTGTAGTTTAAAGTGTGTGGAGGATTGGTTAAACAGTGAGAGCACGTGTTGTTCCCAGTTTTCACCATACTATAAGAGTCAGTGAAAATATGTATGATTGCTTGAAAAAGCATGAGAGGAACCATAGAAATTCGCGGCTCTTCTGTCCAGATTAGATGAAATATACCTACACTTGAAATTAAAAGGAGTAGTACACTATCTTAGGGAGCTGGCAAAAAGGGCCCAACAACGTGGCCTACTTGCACTCCCCCCCCCCATTACTACTTTTATTACTAGGGAGGAAAGTCAATTTAGTAGGTTAAACCTTTGGGGCTTGACAGTTGTGTTTTTGTGTCTGGCTCTTGGATTTTTACAAATGCCGTTATTACATCTCTTTATATACCCCTCCCCCCAGTTATACCTTAAGTTACGTATTTTACAAAAACATATGGATCTTTACAACTTTAATATAAAACATGGTAATAATCAGTTGACAGTGTGGGCAATATTGTTGACCGACCAATGAGGTTTGCCAGGTATAAAATTGTGGGGGTGGTTAAACATCCAGAACCAACCTCATTAAAATGATAGGGGGTTTGCTAAGAACCATTTATCTGAAATGAGGATTCACAGGGCTCTGATGTTAGTGTAACCCTGGTCTAGAAGATCATTTGATGAATATAAATAGTTACCTTTATACAATGCTTGTTTGAGAGCAGATTTAGGTTGATTATTATTGATAAATATTTTAATAGATGTTAAAAGTTCATTGGCTGGATAATCTAACTTATCTTGTGGGGAAATCAAACTATAAACACCATCCTCTCCGTCGACAGCTTTGAATTCTATTCTCTCTGATACAAGCTTTAGAACTTCCAATAACTGAAACAGACAAAAAAAGGTGGATAATTATCTGAGTTTATCGGACCTACGGTGCCGAAGTCCAGAACTATACGACCGTGGCTACGGAGGCAGATATAAGAACTTTAAACTATGTTGGAATGTATGTTACATTAAACTATAGTGAAATAGAATAATAACAAGAGAACTCCAACTCTCCTAAAACTGGTGCTATTTTTGAAGAATAAATTTAAAAATGGGTGCTACTCTGTAATTGATCATTTGGTCAAATTACTTATAGTATGACACACAGTTAAAATCAGTTGACAGAGTGGGAAAATAGTGTTGAGGAATCAATGAGGTTGGCTTGATATGAAATTGTGAGCTTTGTTTAATATCCAGGACTAATCTCATTGAATATTTTGCAATATTTGTTTGCAAAATAATATACTATAATATTTTGCAAACAAATCCTCTGAGTTCTTTCATTTGTGTCGAAAAAAGTAACATAAAATTTATATTTTATGTTTTGTCACACAAAGTAACCATTATTAACGACAGGCAACACAACATGTTTTAACTTCATAATTAGTTATTAATTATAAATTAAAGTTAATTAAAATATAGTTTTCAAGATGAAAAGCAACACACTATAATATCATTTATTTATGACATAAACATATGTTTTTATAAAAACTGTGTTGACATTATTATTTAAGATTATTTAAATATACTAAACAACTAAGTATCTCAACATCCTTTCTTTCCTCATAAAAATATTTATGCTTGATATATGTCTGGTTTTTTTAATTTTGGAACGATCTCTTAGGTTTTAACGTCTAGGAGAGGCAGCTCTAGCAGTAACACAAGGGGATTGCTGGAGAGAGAAGTAGTATTTTCTTGTTGGTGGAAAGTAGCATTATCATTAGTTCTAATTAAATGCTCTCTTGTTCTTCTCTACGATGGTCCTTCATCAGACTGTACTATATAAGAACGAGGAGCTTCCAGACACTTTTTTAGAGTTCCTTTGTATTTTTTGTATTTACTATAGTACGACACACGGCTAAAATCAATTGACAGCGCGCCAAAAATCTGTGAGGGAAAGAATTCTATTGGTTCAGACCGACCCCGCTCTTTGCCCCTCCACCTCATGCCAACCTCGGTATAAAAAAATACCTTTTTCGTAAATAAAATCATAAAAAGGCAACACTGGTTGTAAATATTTGTAACCTCGCGTCGCTTTTATTTCCCTCATTGTGCATATTAATCTGTTTGATTTTGTTTCGTTTCATTCCAATCTGTTCAATTCATCCAATTATTGCGAAGTTGTAATATGATCTGAGTGCCTATATTTGACGCATGGACATTGAAGTATTCTTCAAGCATTTCTTGCTATTTGAGTACAGCGCAGGTTCTGTGCTCTGGCAACCAAAAGACAGCATTTTTTTTTTGAAAATGCCATGTCTTTCAATAGATGACAGTCTTGACTTTTTTAAGTCTTGAATGCATATTGTGTCATATTATTTTAATAATATGAAACAATACGCATTCAATTATACAAACTTGACACAAAAAGCAGTTTGTTTTGGAAAAAAGTAATTATAGCTGACAATTTATTTAAATCGACAAACTTTTATCAAAGAACTATTATGATCCATTGCATTACGTAATTAACAACTTTAACTCCACTTAATTCATACTTCCCGAACAAATTTTAAGCAACACTTAGTTGGTAAATTTATAAGATACAACAATATTCCTTCTTAAAAAGTAAATAAATAATTTTTAAAAATAAAAATTATGATATCAAATAAAAACAAATAATAAAATTCAAAACATAACCTGACTTTCAGTGTTGCCAGGGTAGGGAATTTTTTTGTTACATAAAAGAAGGGATTTTTTTATTAAAAAAAGAGGGTTGAAAGCATTGAGATTTTGGCGGGCTGTCAATTGATTTTAGCCGTGTGTCGTATTATAAACAACAGATACTTAGTTCTTTAGTATATTTAAATATACTTAATAACTAATTATCTCAACACAACATTAGCGATAACCTCCTATACAATTACAGTAGGCGCTAAAACTAGCCCAATAAACTTCCATAGACATTTCCAGTCTCATTGAAAGACAAAATACGCAAATAAAACTACTTCTTAACTCTGTCTCACAATACATTAAATAATGAAGGAATGGCCTTGGGGGTTTTTTAATTTTCAATAAAATTTTACAACCCATAACAGTTACATTAACTCCTTGTTTCACAACATAAAGCAATATGGCAAAGATACCAATAAATAAGAGACTTAAACTAAAGTCGACTGAAATGCATAAAATTTAGGCTCCCATGACTTTAAAACATTGGTACTGCATTCTACTTCATTAACATAAACCATGGATTTAAAAGCATGACAGGAGATAAATTAAACTTTAAAAATGACATAGTACCTCATCAGCTGGGTCCTGTCCGGCTTTCTTTTTTATTTCATTTAAGTTTAATATATTACCAGTAGAAATAAAAATATCTTTAGCATCTTTAGGAAACTTAATCATTGTGTATCACTTAAAATAAAGTTCACTGAATTGACTTGAGTAGATTTCGTATCACAAAAATATTCTTGAAGGACACTACGACCACTGACACAATACTGATACAAATGTATTCAATAATTACGAACGGAAAATAAACAATTACTTTGGATAAAACAATTAATTCTGATTTAAATGGAACAAAAATAATACCAACGATGTTCTTATCAGTAATTATGCTTATCTTTTATTTTAAAACAGCTACGAATCGTCGAACATTAAACTGAGCAACAAGATAGTTTTTACAGAAACCTAGTTTAAATCATGCTGCATTGGATCAGTTAGTGTAATACGGGTTTGATAACCTCGTATTCAACAGACAAACAAGCTTGCCTGGTTTGATTCTACTCTACTGCTTACATAGGGCAGACATTTAGGAACCTTTGCTAATTAGGTCCCTGCGTGCTTCACAATTTTGTTTTCATCATAATCATCCTCAATATATTTATTAAATTCTAAACTCGTAATGCATTGCACCCATAGACATATTTAATAGAGGGAGCATAGCCTATCTCAATATATTGAGAGGCCTGAAACATCTTTTTGGGGCTCTCAGGGGCTCTGTGTAACCTCATTGAAACCTTTATCATGAATGAGTTAAGATTATAATAAATCAAATTATTTCGGCTTACCGCACATTTTTTGTGTTTTGATTTGCATTTTGACCGTTCTAATATTGTAATTTATTGAACTAACTATTTAACAAGTTAAATAATTGAGCTAGTTCAATTATATGAACTAGTTATTGTAATTTTGAAATAATTATTTAAAAAGTTAAATAATTGAGCTAGTTTAATTATTTAACTTGTTAAATAATTGAATTAGTTCAATTATTTGAACTATTTATTGTAATTTGAACTAATTATTTGATTATATTTATGAGCGAAGGTGGTCAAATTACTTTATAAGGCTAAAGTATTATATGATCATGTTTTGGTTCAGGCATAACCCAGGTTTTGTTATCTAGAGTTGAAAATAAACAAGTTTTTGTATTTGTAATTTTTAGATTTTGTTCGTTTCTTCACAAAGGAATATTGAGTATATGTATTTATTTGTAAAGGGATAAAGAAATCCCTGATAACTAGTAAAAAGATTACGTAGTTGTAAAATGTATTCGTAAATCCCGAAGTTGTATAAGTTGATATTGGTGAATCCTATTTGCAAGCCAGTAAAATTATCATTTTGTATGTTTGTATTAAACTAATATGTAAACCAAGTAAGGAAACTCCTATACTGACACATGCAGGACACATGTAAAAAAATTTGATAGCTGATAGCTGGCTCAAAAGTGTTGTTGTTTCAATTTAATGTCTATCCAATTTATGGAATGACAGACAATACAAGCGTTATTATTTCAGGAGCATTGTTTTACTTGGATTTTGTTTTTGGATTCTGACTTTCTCTTTCTTGATGGCTTCTTCAGATCTAATAAATCTTACCACTTTTATGCAAAAATAGAAAGTAAAAATAAAACTAATATTATTAATACAAATAATTGAAATAGTCCAGAATCAGAAATTCTTATAATTAATAGTCCTTTAGTTAATTAGATCTATATTATATATTATAATTCCCACAGAGTGATTCGTTAAATTGATCCTTTATCCAATTTAGGCAATTAATTTAATTAATTTAAGTTAGAATTTATTTTTTAATTATTAATGGGTCCGCCAGCCTGGGCCAGAGCTCAAAAATAAAAATAGCTAAAATTAGAATAACTGCGCATGCGCCTTTTCGGATTTAGGTATTTTTATTTAATTTTATTGGCAACCCTGATAACATTAGGTGAGTTTTAATGGAGTTTTACAATTTATCGTGTTTTCGTACTTTAATATGTATGTGATAATTTAATGATTTTGTATTATTACCATTATGTTTTGTAGATTGTTGAAAAACTAAAAATATTTTGATCCTTAATAAAATTATTAACATTCTAAAGGGATTAAGTGCCGCTATTAAGGACGAGTTGAGTACCCCGCTACTGAGTTATTAAAACTTTATCTTAAGATATCAGGTTTTGAAGCCCTGAAATGCGAGTCGATACAATTAAAAGGTATGTTGCTTTATTGTTTTACATTGATATTGTTATACATCGTCTACACGATATGTTGAACACTGGGTTGAACACCTATAATTTAGTACGTTCACACACACTTTAGATCCGCGTATCGTATAGAGTACGATCTTTCAATACGGTAATTTAAGCTGTATGAAACATGCGGAGGGGATCCGATCGCATACGCTAGAACTAGGGAGATGGAATCTAAATGGATCCCCCGATACGCTGTCTTTTTGTGTGTGTACCTTAAGAGACGATCGTATTTAACGGATAACCTTCTCGGCGAATTTTTATTTCATTTCTATATTACCGTTTTTGATCAAATAACTTTTGGGAATATTTTTTTTTAGTGTAACTTTATTATTATACAAAGAAATCACAATTTAATTAAATATATTTTTTGTTTTAAACTTCCTTATAACCAAAAGTGAAGGTTCACTACACAAGACGCCATGTTTTGGCGGGATTAGTTATCACTTAATCTCACTCGATCGACTAAACAAATACGGTGTAAGAACCGTGAAGTTAGTAGACCGTATTGCATACGTATCCAATACGATCGCCTGTTAAATACGCTGTGTGTACGTAGTAATTATTTTCGGGGTTGAGCCCAGCAAACGTCTACACGGTAAGGGTTCAACCCGGGATTTAACAACTATACTGTATTTAAAAGTTATAGCCTCTGCACAGTGGTTATCCCATTGTATCTCTAAGTTTTTTCTGTTTTTATTTAAATGTAGCCTGTTCTTAAACATAATTATATACTTTTATTACTTCATTACTATTGGCAGACATTTGTAAATTACATTTTAGTAAAGTAGAATGATAATGAATAAATAAAACCAAGTAAATAAACCAAAAATTGTTATAAAAATACAAACAAATCTGAACAGTACAAATTGTAGAATATATATAAAATCTTAGAATAATACTATATATAGAAGGAGCACAGGGCCGTAAACACAATATAATTCCACTGATAACACGAAAGCCGGTTGACTGGTGCAACTAAGTAATGCTGCCAACCTGACAACAAAACATTATTTTAAATATTTGTCATAAATATATATTAATGAAGAAAGATCGTGAAGAACAAATATAATAACTTAAAACACCTGCTGAGTATTTAATAAAACTGGTCTTAGATGGCAAAAGGGTGGCGGAATACAAGAATCTACATTTAGTTGACGAGGACTACTTATTATATATAATTTTAATAAATACGTTAATCTACAATTTAAAATGCTTTAAATATTGTAATGCACCGATATTAATATTAGTATTTTATGAATAATCAATCAATAATTAATAATAGAACATAATAATTCAGCAACCGGAAGTATTGCTAACTTTTTTTTAGAAAATTGTATATTGTTAGGGTGGCAGCATTACTTAGTTGCACCAGTGAACCGACTTTCGTGTTATCAGTAGTGCTCCTTCTATATATAGTATTATTCTAAGTATAAAATAGAACTAATTAAGATGTTTATTCATTGTATATCTGTAAAATAATTCTAAATAATAACTTAAGTCTAAATAAAGATCGATATTTTCTCACGGAATATTTATTTTTGTAGGTTGGCCATCCTTCAAAATCAACATGATTTGCAATTATTCGTTTCTGTTTAGTATTCAACTTGGTATTTTGAATTTTGAACTATTCTCGTCTTATTTTATGTCCGATATTTATAATTATAACTGCTTTAACCTACAAAATAATGTTTTTACTAAGCGAGGCGTATGCGGCAAGGAACAACAGAAAAAGAAAACCCGGTGTTCAACACCGGGTTGAACCACCGTCTACACGGAGTAAAATCGTTGTGGAGGATTGAACCTGGTGTTGAACCTAGTGTCCAACACATCGTATAGACGAGGTAATAGTTGTATAATCTTTATGCCTGTCATTTATCAACTGAAGTGAAGTGCTTTTAAAGAGGAATATTATAGAATCAATCTTCAGTGGAATCCATAGCACTAAGTAAATAATAATGATAATGTTCGTCATCACAGGGATAATCCCTGTGGGAACCATCTCAAGTGGTAGTGGCAACCGTTACGCTCCAGTTTAATATAAAGTTGGCAATAATTTATTGAAACAATACAGCACATTTATTTATTTATTTTTATTATTGTACAATAAGTACTGTACAAAATTTATGTATCAATAATTCTTAAATGGCAGTAATAATTGGAGTCAAGGGCATAGTGATCTTTTCTGTTTACTACGTTTATAACCCCAGGGGGATTGATCATGTGAACACCCTTTGGTACGGGGTTGAATTCTGAAACTCTAGATTTAGTTTTCAGATTGAGTTTAAAATATAGTGGAATAGAATCAACAAGTGACTTTACTCACGTATTTCGGACTTATGATTGGAAATGTCCAGAGAAGAAAAGTTAGGTTTCTTGGGCTACTTTTAGCAACTACTGTAATCGTAGAGAAGGTTATGCAAAATATCATGTATCCTGACAATGATGAAGGTTATATTGTTAGATAGAACAAACAAAGTAACGTAACAATGTAATGTATGTTTTTATGTTATTGCACAAAACAATAACATAAAATGTTTATTTTATGGACGCAATAACAACACGGAGGGTTTGTTTACCAACTATTATGGCATTTGTCAATCTTCTATCAGTTATAGAGTTGCCAACGTTGTTAACTAAACAAAAAAAAACTTGATTCTTTTTAAAAATGGATTTTTGGAACTCGCACTAATTTTTCAGAGGATTCTTTTGATATTCAGAGAGTTTACTTGTTTTTCTATTTACTATAATTCATAAAGACTGTGTGAACAGATAAATCCCCTTGCGGGTTAAACCCAAGGGTTCAAATCAGGTGACTAAATAATCGGTTGAGAGCATAGGAAAATCATATGGAAGAACCAATGAGGTTGGGGTTAAGTTGAACCTTCAAACGAAGACTAAACCTATATTGATATATATATTAATCTTATACATGGCTACATGCGTGATCGCAACATTTTTCCGCGTTAAATAATTTTTCAATATTTTTGCTGTATCATTATAGCGAATTAATGACATCATAAAATTGTTTTAGCATAAAGACACTGAGGGCTACGGTCATACACACACAAACTAACACACACACACACACCACTCAGGAGGCCTTAAAACCTAAAACGAATAATTCCTGTGACATCCCGGTTTCAGATTTTCTTGCAAACTCAACACTTTCCCTATATACTTACGGTATAAATGAGGAAAAGTAAAAAGCTTTAAAATTATGATATGGTGATAATATATAAAGCATAAAATAATTATGTATGTTCTGTTTTATTTCGTTTTCACCTTTAAGATGGAAATGTTAGAGGATATCCCATATTAAATTGAATTACCATTTCATTAATTTTGACTATATTGTTATTAATATGGTGTAATTTCAATACTAAATCTTAATGTAGTAATAACTAATTTTTTTTATTTTCATATTTTACATTAATCTTTTAATTAAATACAATATGTTATTACATGTATAGTTAATTATAAATTGGACTTAAAACCCGTTTTGAGCCCAGTAGTACGCTTTTTAATAAATGCCAAAAATTTGAATATAATCCAATTGAGCTAAAATTTGGTACAAGTGTATCCTCAAAGTTCAAGTTTACCACTTGAACTAGAACACACCGGCACCTGTCGTAGGTGCCGAATTCGTTTGTAAAAAGTATGTATATACATACTTTTTGCATAAGTATGTATATACTACAATGCTTTCTCGTCGTATTTAATTAGATAGGGAAACAATAAAAGTTCGTATTATAAAATTAAAAATTAGCAATAACACGAAATATCTTGGGATAGGTTTTGGGGTGGCATGCGCGTACCCCCTTCCCACGCCATCACCCCGCCGGGGCTAACCTGACACTCAGTAACTCGGCAACAAACCTAGCTCTAACATCTGAGGAGTCATCGCGTCTTACTCGCCTCACATGACATCATCGCGATCTTTTCAAACCATGAAATATAAAATTAAGTTTTAGACTTAATATATCTTTTTGGTCTAAATATAAAATAATTAAAAAAGCATGGATCTGTGAGTATAGTATGATACAAAAATTATTTTCTTTTTAAAATTTATTATCGTACTATTTGTTATTGTTTTGATCGCCTCGTCAATATTTGAGGAAAGAATTTCTTTTGGGTCTCTTTCAGAACATCCTCATACCAATCCTTACAAAGATTGGCATACACCAATAGTATTCATTTATTTACTGGCTGTCGACCGATCAAAATTAATATACAGGGTGAACCAAAAGTGTCCCCCTATTAAATTTTAAACTGTTAGACACAAATTAATGAAGCCTGGGGTATTTTTTTGTATAAAAGGAACTTCCTTTCTACGATGTTAGTTAACTTTGGGTGTCCCACCCAAAGTTAACTATTTTTGGTTGTAGGGGACCTACAACCAAATTTTGTAAAGAAATAAAAATAATAAATTGAAAGGGATACTTTTATTGGTTTTTAGGATCCTAGGGAAGAATACAATACATTTTGCATCCAGCATATTTTTGTCTAAGACCTTTATTTTGGCAAGAACAAGCTCCCAAAGTGTAAAAATTTGGCATATTTTTATTCAAAATTGAAGCTTTAGTATAGGAATTAGAAAGATTTGATCAAGAGATAAAATTTCTAACAAATTTAGGGCTACTATTTTCTCTAAATCTAGCAGCATTAGTAACTATAAACACCTTATTGTAAAGTAATAAACTTTACACCTTAAGTGTAAAGTAATAAATTATTTGTGTTATTAAGCCAAAAATAAGGTATTTTAAATTTTGGCAAAATCTCTCTAACGCTCATTCTTAAGCATCTAATTTGTGGTCATATTTTCAATTGTAACACTTAACGTATTTATTCCCACCAAAATAGTGGTCTCAGAGAAAAATATTTAAGAGGCAAAATGTCTTGCATTTTTAATTTCTTTTTTTTAAATAACCTTCATTTTTTTATATTTTACATACATAATGTATGTAAAATTCAGAATAAAATTTGGTGTAGCTAAACTTAAGTCCATTCGATTTCTTAAAACACTTAGTAAATCCATCCTACGAAGTGTAGGACTAGGCAAAACAAGATTAAAACCTGCTTCATACAACTGATCTAAAAGTTCTAATAAGAGATGAGCCTTAAAACCAATTAACAGTTTTTGAGTCAATTGATATGATATTGGAAACGCGGTCGTTATAGGCAGCTTTACTCAACCATTCCCATCGGCTATGGAATAATTCGATGGCACATACCTACCTTTATATACGAACAAGTTTTGCGGGCTCAGTAATTTGTTAGATAAGATATTAAATGATGGCCGTATTTGTTAATTGAACAGGTTTTAATTATAGAGTACTATACAAATTGTTATTATAAAAAGAAAAATTAAAATTAAAATTAAAATTGTTATTGTTAATGAGATTAGTATACTAAAGTTAATATTTCAAATTATAATTTATTTTAATTATATTTAATTAATATAAGTAATTATAATTACATTAATTATATTTAATTTAATTATGTTTAATAATTTTTCAATTGTTTACCTACTTGGTTTTAAATTATATTTAAAAATTATGTATTTTTGCGCATAATATTTCTTGCAACCCAACATTAATTGTCTGCGACTAGAAATTGATCGCGACCCATGGGTTGAGAATTGGTGTTATAGAGTACCTTTTTTTTTTTTAATTATTATTTTATTTAAGTGTGTGTTCCACTTTAGTACTACACACACTTTTAAGAATTACATGTAAAGAACCCTTATTGTACAAGGTATTTGCATAATTAGTCAATTTCTCACCAGAAGCTATCAACGATTAATATCATTTTTACTACAATTATTCCTTTCCGTTTATTTAAATATTTGAATTTAATCCCCCCCCCCAAATTCTTTAATAAGAAAAAAAACATTAAGTACAAAAACAAGAGTACCTTATCAGCGTACTAGAGTATCTTAAGTGCAAAGTAGAGTACCTCAAGTCATGGGCGTAGCCAATATGATCTTGTAGGAGGGGGGGGGGGGGGCTTATCATTTTTTAAAACACATACACACATCTGTATATATTGGTTGACAGTGGAAATTATGCATATGTATCGATTTTTCTTCATAAAAAAAGGAACAATAATATTTTATTCATTAAAAATATAAAGTACAATAAAATTACTTTAAATACTTCAACTACTTAATTTGTAATAGTTATGAAAGTTTATAACTATACAACAGACTTTGATTTGTTTGAATCTAAAACAACTATAAATAAGTAGAAATATTATAACAAAATGAATAAAACTATGTAATAAATTTTCTACTTTTAATCTTTGATTTTTCAATGAGAAAACCTAATACCACAAAGTTAAAAAATAAAGATCTCATTTTCTGCACGAATATAAAATACAAGAAAGATAATTACAAATTAATTTTAATTATTTTTATAACAGCGTATTTCTTATAATTTTCTGTATTAATTTTTCCAGATTACCAATTAATTTATTATATTTTTTTAATTCCTTTTATTTATGTCTAAAAATAATAAGTATCTTTTTTTCTTAATAAACATATTTCAATATACTAGTGATGCGTTGCATCAAGAACTCACGTTTGAAGAACACATCAATCTAAATAGACTCCTTTCGCTCGCTATATGGAGTAAATAGGAAAACATTCATACGCTTATATTCTAAAGTATAAATTAAAAAAAAGGACTCGCTTCGCTTGCTAGTTAAAGTATCTTTAAATTTTATATAGTGTAATAGGTTCGCTCCGCTCGCTAGAGTGTGCAAATTTTACATAGTAAAAAAAGCTCGCTAGTAAGCGTATATTTATAATAACTCAGGGTCAAAAAAGGCTCGCTTCGCTCGCTAGTCAGTGCATGTTTATAATAATTGACAGTAAATTTGGGCTCGCTTCGCTCGCTAGATTGCGCACGTTTCAAATTTTACAAGTAAAAAAGCATAGTAAAGCAAGCGTTTACAAACGCTTGCTGGTTTGCATATATTAAATTATAATGCATAGTCAAAAACGCTCGCTTGAGATTGTATGTTTATAATGATAAATAAAAAAGGCTCGCTTCGGTCACTAGAGTGCATGTTTCCAATATTATTCCGTGAAAATGGATAGCTACATTGAATGTACTGATAATTCTGCATAGAAAATCAGGAGTTGCTTTGTTCGCTTTATCGCGTATATATATGATTAAAATGGGGCCTACTTCGCTCGCAAGATTGTGGTTAATAATAGTAGACAGTAAACAGTACTTGCTTTGCTTGCTAAGTTTCTAAAGTATATTACAATTGATCTTGTAAATTCTTATAAAATTAGTAAAAACTAATTGTTTTATAAAATTATGGCCGCCATGTTGAATTTTTCGGAATTTCGTATATAGCATTGTTTGTTCTACTAATCCAGAGCTTTACAACAATATATTACTCGAGTTTTTCCTTTAAATTTAATTTTTTGAGTTCTTTTTTGCCGCCATTTTTAATTTTTTTTTTTAAATTTTAAACATGAAACATATATTTTATTTTTCTACTCTTTAAGAGCTTTAAAACGATAAACAACACGATTTTTTCGCTCAAAAATTTTTAGCGAATTTCCTTTGGGAAAAAATTCGCTGATGGGATAGGCGTCATGGTTGAATTCGAACCTCGGACCACGACAAAAAATCCGTTTCAGAGGTCCCTAATGACGAAAAAAAATTTTCGCGAGACTTTATATATATATATATATATATATATATATATATAATATATAATAATATATTTATATATATATATATATATATATATATATATATATATATATATATATATATATATATATATATATATATATATATATGTATTTCTAGACACTTTCTTGTAAACACTCTATCTTTCGAACGGATTAATATTTTTAACCAAACTTGGTACAAAAATCAACCTTCGAGAGGACACGAACCCTATTGAAAACCAGGTTTTTTGTGACGTCAAAAACCCGGTTTGCTGATCAGCGAAATTTTCAAAAAATCAGCAAAATTCAGGGTTAATATTTTTTGCCGCGAAAAAGGTCAATATTTATGTTTTTTGAACGCTGAATCGAATGAAACTCTAAGTGACCTAAAAATCGAAAAAACCATTGTAAATTACCAAAAACCAAAATTTAGGTCGATAAAAAATAAATTTCGAGTAGGGTGTCGTTTCTATGTAATTTTGGGCGCTGAATCGAATGAAACCGGTCCGAAGACGATACGACCACTTTAAGTTACCAAAAGTCGAAAAAACCACAAAAAAATATAGAAAACCAACATTACGGTCGTTGAAAATTAATTTCGAGTAGGGTGTCGTTTTCAATGTTTTTTGGGCCTCTGATGAATGGCAGTGGTCCGGAGTCAATACGACCACTCAAACTCAGGGTACCTGGGTTCACATCCTGGAAGGGTCGATAATTTTTTATCGTTTTTTTTTACTAAATATAAGTTTACAACTAGAAAATAATTCTGGCGCGGTGTCCGCATGTCGGGCGAATTTCCTTTGGATGCGAGCTCTCAAACCAGAGTACCTGGGTTCAAATCCTAGTAGGGACAATAATTTTTTATCGTTTTTTTACCTAATATAAGTTTACAACTAAAAATAATTCTGGCGCGGTGGTCCGCATGTTTGGCGAATTTCCTTTGGATGCGTGTTTCCGTGCTTTTTGCATTATATAAGTTTACAACTAGTAAATAAATAATTCCGGCGCGGTGGTCCGCTGCCGGGCGAATTTCATTTAGAATGCGTGTTTCCGTGCTAAACAACCTATTTCTTGCTTATGCAAGAACCATGCCCATTGCGTGGTTCCGGTTCATGCTTTAGAACCTAAGCAGTTACTCAATTGTCAAGCACTGCTCGTAACTCATTTTGTCTGTATTTTCCAAAGGAAATGCGCTAAAACCTTTAAAGATAACTGACTAAGCTTAAAGATAAGTAACTAATCTTTAAACTAGTGCAAATAATAGTGCGTACTTCTAATTTTAGAGGCATAGTTATGTACAACAACTGGATGATTATGCGCATTTCCTTTGGAAAATACAGACAAAATGAGTTACGAGCAGTGCTCAATTGTCGAGCAGTGCTTGACAATTGAGTAACTGCTTAGGTTCTAAAGCATGAACCGAACCACGCAATGGGCATGGTTCTTGCATAAGCAAGAAATGGTTGTTTTAGCACGGAAACACGCATTCTAAATGAAATTCGCCCGGCGGACCACCGCGCCGGAATTATATTTACTAGTTGTAAACTTATATAATTAAAAAGCACGGAAACACGCATCCAAAGGAAATTCCCCGACATGCGACCACCGCGCCAGAATTATTTTATTCGGTCCACCATATTGGCTGCCATTTTGAAAATATTTTTCGGAATATTACCAAACACTATACAGCTCTGACGCATAGATAATTTTACATGTATATAAAATTTTATCGAAATTTGTATATTTTTACGGCAGTTATCGCTACACGTACAAAAAAAAACATACAAACAAACACACGCGCTGTCCCAATCTTCTGAAATGTAAGAACTTACTTACGTTCGTACAATTAAGATAAAATATTATTAAGAAAAAAAAACATTTTGTTTAGTAAGTCCCCCCTCTCCCGAAAATCCACCCGCACCTCTTTTTTTCCCTTCATGACCTCATAAGCTCATTTATTTCGTTGAAATTTCGCGAGAGGTTATAAAATTGACACCTTTTAGCGAATTTCCTTTGTTTATAATAAGATGTAATATGAGGCTCTCATTAGTTTGCGTATAAAATAACTAAACTGACCTCAAAGTTGAGTGTTTGCGACCGCAAGGCGTCTCGAGTGCAATCAATGGGTAACCCTGGTGACCACAACAAAGAATACGTGTAACTCAATGCCATAGAGTTGATTAGTGTTCATCGAAGTGTATGCCAGAGTAAGATCGACTGTGGCATAGTATCCATGTGAGATCATTAGTGTGATTAGTGTTCATCAACCGCTTCAAAGATATTAGTTTATTAAATTATAAATTAATTACTCTCTTTTAACCTATAATTAGAAGCGTCTAGAGTATACAATTTCGGCAGGGTGTGTTTTTATTTTATCAGGAAATAGAAAAATTGATACCCCTTCCCCCTCCCAATTTTGTCATCCGAACAACCACATTAGTGCAGTCTTCTGATAAAAGTCGCTAAAAAACTTCAGTCTAACGTATTGTATGTTTATGATCTAAAAACTGAAATAACTATAGGAAGTGATAGTGATAGTGATAGTGATATGGGGGTTACTTGCCTGGTAGTTACTACCACTCGTAGTAACTACCAGGCACGTAAGCCACGTTGTTGGGCACTTTTTGCCAGCTCCCTAAGATAGTGTTCTACTCCTTTTAATTTCAAGTGTATATAGGTATATTTCATCTAATCTAGACAGAAGAGCCGTGAATTTCTATGGTTTATCTCATGCTTTTTCAAGCAATTATACATAATTTCACTGAATCTTATAGTCTAGTGAAAACTGGGAACAACACGTGCTCTCACTGTTAAACCAAACCTCCACACACTTTAAACAACAAGGCAGAAACAGTATAGCATTATAATGAATCTACAATGAGGGTTCTAAATTTTGCCTATACCCAGTTTCATTTAGGGTAAGGGATCTTTAACGAGTACCTGACAACGCACAGGCTCGAGACCACCGGCTTTATGTCCCTTCTGAAGGACGTGGTACACAGAATTTTTATCCCTCTCATAAAAATCCTAGAGGCCCGTGCTGGGATTGAACCCATGACTAAAGTCCATTCATTCAGTGTATTGGCCGCGTACCTTAACCACTACACCACGGGTGACTCCATCTGTAGGAATCAAAAGAAAACAGTCTCTCCACTATAATTTGTTATATTACAAAGCCGACTTTCGGTCTTACAGGCCATCATCAGTGTCGGTGAAAAGAGAAGGAAGTTAGACCATCATTTGTCAGGAAACTTTCTATTATAGTAGATTAAAGTCCTGTAGCTGATTGAAGGTATCCTAGAAGCATTAGCTAGAATTTTTAGAGAAATTTTTTTTTTAGAAAATTTTTTTGTAATTTTTAAAGAAACATAATAATTTTAAAACAAAATAAGTTATTGTGGAGAGACTGTTTTCTTTCAATTCCTATTGTGAGACTCCACAGCTCAATTTAATCTACTAAGAAATGACTATATTAGTTATTACAAATTATGAACAGTTTGTATTAAATGATATTTTTCCTCAATCAAAACATCCAAGGAGATATCTTCTTGATTCCACTTCATGCATATTAATTTAATCGTTATTACGGTTAGAATATTGAAAGAGCCCTTCCATATTAAAAATTAAAATGATATTTTTTCTTCGCAGCAATTATCTTTCTCGGCTTCGCCTTGGAAGTTAATTGCCATAACTCTCTTGCCTTCGCCTCGTGAGTTGATTGCCATTATTTCCCTCAGTTTCGCCTTAGGAACCATCTTACTGCTCAAGAAATTAGCATCACTCATTACTTCATTGGTTTCTTAATAACTATTATTGTTAAATGTATTGATGTGTAAAACAAAAAACTACCTTGATGTAGCGGCAAAACCATTTGTTCTATTTTTAGTCATAAAAAAACGATTATTTATAATTATCTCTTATAATTCTAGCATATGTTCCCTCTTGAATGAAACTATTTTAATGAGGATCACTATGTTTAGGGTTGGCATCATGATAATCTCTGAAATCAGGGGAACTGAGAGAATAGACTTGTTTGTTTTGTTTAAATGACCTGTTTCTATGGTAATTGATACAGATAACTCTATCGGCTTCACCTGTCAGTCAGTGGAAGGGGGGGTATCCTACAGGGATCTATTCCCCCCCGTGCCCTCTCCGGGTACGGGCCTGCTGTCAATTTCCTGGCTTACTGCCATCTCTCAAAACAAACTAGACAATTCCACAGTTTTCAAAAACACCTTTGCGTCCTAGAAAAAAAATGTAATTTCGGATATCATGCAAAGAAACTCTATCTTCAGTAAAGCATCTTACGATGTAGGACGCATTTTAGAGGCTTGTTTAATGCGCAAACCAAATGTGCTATTCTGATGAAAAGATAGCATATGAGATATTTTCGTGTTATGTCATTGCTGCGTACTTGGTTATAATATATAAGCACTAAAACAACTTAGCACTAAACGTGCCAAGTTTCAGCTAATTATTAGCATTAGATCCTCCTAAAAATAGAAATTATTGTATTGACTTAAAATTTGACGTGAGTGTATTTTAACGTGGGTGTAATATAAGCAAACATACAAAGCTTAATTTGAATACGGATGTTCTATCCACAGTTTTTGTCGGATCACTTGCGTTAAGCACGTTTAATACGTGATAACTACGTAGAAGGGTGACCGTAGGGACTTTAATGGCTTTACTTTAATGCCTGAGGACGAGTGAAGCGAATCTAAAGTGAAGAGCATGGGCGTAGCGAATCTGATTAGATAGAAAAAAATCGAGTTACCTGAGTTAACTAGGTATATTATTTAGTTTAGTTTTTTTAATTTATGTAATTACAGATTTAAACTTTTTTAAATTTTTTATTAAAATAATTATTTGACCGAGATCATTTTACTTTGTGACCAATATCCATTGTTTTATGTCCATGATAGTTAGATTTTCCCGAGAGAGAGAAAAATAAATAGTACCAACTACCTAACTCCAAACATATACTGAAATCCTTTCCGTCTTAAAGAAGTAAATGAATTATTATTATCACAGAAACAATGTAAAAGAGCTACTTTAATAGATCTTTCTATCTTAAAAGATTCAAAGAAATAAAGTATTCATGTAATGTTAATAAGATAAATTAAAAGTTAATAAATTACTATTTTATAGAAATAGAATGAGGAGTTGAACCGGCAATATAAGTTTAAAAATATATTAACTAAACCTGGGTCATAACTACATATTTTCTTAATATTTTTCTCCGTGCACAGTTGCGGGCTAGACTCTTGTATTAGGTGAGCTTTACTTTTTATCGTGTTTTCGTACTTTAATATGTACGTGATAGTTTAATGATTTCGTATTAATTTTGTGAAATAATTGTTACAATAAGTTAGTTGAAGAAAAAGAGAAACTATAGTAAAGGTAAACTACATGTTTTTATTAAGATTTTGGAGAACATACTGACGACAATGTATTGACTTAAATAACTTATAAATATATAAGCAATCACGATTGCTTTTATTATATTCAAACATTTTTTGGTTAAAGTTGTTAAACTATTAATTACAATTTATATTTGAAGGGGAAAAACAAATATCACTCGCACAAATGAACTAAGTTAAGAAGTGCACACAAAAAGTTTAATTAGCCGCTCGTTTTAAGTAATTTAAACAAACCTAGTATTTAAAGATTCGCACTTAAACCTCTATTGGATGTGTCAAAACGTATTTCTTACACAAATTATTAACATTTTATACTAAAATGTACAAATAAATGCTATATAAACAAAAATGTCGAGTACAGTAAATAGTTTGTTTACGTTTACAAGGGTAACACAAAATAAGAAAATTTGAGGCAACTCCTTGGTGGACAAAATATGAACTACTTGCCAGGTCTTACTGAAATCGCATTTATTTCCCTTCTTGGTTTATATATAACTTCAGTTACTACTAATTCACTTTAAGTATTACAAGATACAAGAAAAACAATATGGTAACTACTCACAACGTTATTAAAAATCAGGTATGGGGTACCTCGGAACTTTTCCTCATAACATTAGATTCGCTACGATCATCCTCCCAGCTTCGGATTCGCTACGCTTGTCCTCAGAAGAACAAGTCGTTAAATTATAACACTTCTTCAGACTTGCTTTGCTCGTCCTTAGATAGTAAATACATTCGTTTCGTTCCCAGTGGTCCCCCATCCAGGCACTGAATACGCTCGATGCTACTTAACTTTTTTGATCCAACAAAACAAATAGATAGACTTGTTGTATTTTAACGAATCTTAGTACACTTATTTATAACGTCAAGGGGTACATTTGTACTAAACTTCAACTTAATTGGAATAATTCTCGGAATAAGTTTTTACTATTTTTTTAAACGTAAACAAATTATTCAACAAAATTGAACTAATGCATGCTAAATTTTAATCACACGCGTGCTAAATTTTAATCAGATCGCATAATTTTTTCGTATTTTATGATTTTTTGAAATTTTTTTGAGTCAATATTGTGGGTTAATGACGTTATAAAAAATATTTTCCGCATAGCACAACTACAGTGGTAGACTGATTTTTGTACTAAATGTCAACTCTTTAGCATAAATACACTGGGCACCATGATGATAACAGACACACACACACACATACAGACAGACAACTTTGCAAAAACCACTCAGGAGACCTTAAAAATCCTGAAACGCATAATTCCGTTTTCATACCGGTTTCGGATTTTTTTCCAATCTCATTAGCTCATTTTTTTTCTTTAAAAATTCGTTACTCGTATTTAATGCACCCTGGGTTTCGAGTTTTCAAGGTGAACACATAACTAAAACTAAAAGTACTCTTAAGTGTATATAGGTATACATAAAAGTATATAAATGCTTGTGTGTACTACATATATTTTGTCCCCCGAATATATAACGTTAAATTCCCCCTCTTCTTCTTCGATACTCATTGACAATACTATACCTATTTACCTAGAATCAGGGGCGAATCTAGCTATAAGGGCTGCGGCCTCAAACCTTAATGGGTACAAAATGGTGGAAAAAAAATTGTATTTAATATAAATATTTATAGGGATATTAAGATTTGATATACATAGATACGTGTATGTATGCATATTATATACATATATATATATATATATATATATATATATAATATATATATATATATATTATATATAATATATATATATATATATATATATATATATATATATATAAAGGTCATTTCATGTGTTGTGATGAGGAAAAATTCCGAGGTACCCCCTACCCGATTTTTTATATTGAAGGCGGGCCCTCGAGTGCTTGCTACGATACTGCCTAGAGTGGTACTGAAGATATTACTATATAGTTAGTACTATATAGTAGTACTAGATATAACTATATTTCATCTAATATAGTTATTACTAATAATATTTATATTTGAAAATAAGATTTTTGCCTTCGTCTTGTGGTGATTATCTCTTAGTTGACTGGTACATTTTGTACGCTAAGACATATACGCAGTAGTAGAGTAACGTTAGAGTTGTCATAAACAGTAGTATTGTATGGCATTGTCGTCTGGTTTATTCAGTCTCTTTGTTGAAACGTGTAAACTGATCTGATCTAGTGTAAGATGTGTTGGTTAGGGCTATATAAACGTTGCATGCATTTTTTACATTACAAACTTAGTCATGCGATATTTACATCTAAATAAATGTCGCGTTCATTCATATTCCTTTATTAAGTCTAAGGTAAATTATCTTTTATAAGGTAGCAGTCATACTTTAGCTGGAATGAACAAATTTATTAGGTTAAGTTAAGGATATTTAATAAATAGAATGAGACGATAAGGGA
The DNA here is from genome assembly GCA_018340805.1 of Microvelia longipes. Classification (NCBI taxonomy): domain Eukaryota; kingdom Metazoa; phylum Arthropoda; class Insecta; order Hemiptera; family Veliidae; genus Microvelia; species Microvelia longipes. The sequence goes on from JACMZG010001863.1 coordinate 53,804,448, forward strand.
ACATAACTGACCCAATGAACGTTTTATGAGGTAAAGGAATAATAAGCAAATCACCTAAGCGCTTCATTCTCTTTATAATAGATCCTTAGAGTACACCAACAAGAGGCAAGTGCCTGTGCGTGAAGGTTTATCAAGAGCCAAGTGCTTGTGCGCGAAGGTTTCTTATTAGACAAGTGCCTGTGTGTGAAGGTTTATCAAGAGCCAAGTACTTGTGTGTGAAGGTTTCTCATTAGACAAGTACCTGTGTGTGAAGGTTTATCAAGAGCCAAGTGCTTGTGTGTGAAGGTTTCTCATTAGACAATACCTCAAGAGCCAAGTGAGTGCCTGTGCGTGAAGGTTTATCAAGAGCCAAGTGCTTGTGTGTGAAGGTTTCTATTAGACAAGTGCCTGTGCGTGAAGGTTTATCAAGAGCCAAGTGCTTGTGTGTAAAGGTTTCTCATTAGACAAGTGCCTGTGCG